>CM022298.1:657178234-657723732 GCA_011799875.1 Thinopyrum elongatum
AGAATCTTGTCGTCTCGTCCCCCGGCAGCTTGCACCGCAATGGTGTAAATGCTGAGGAACTCCGACGGGTGTGTCTTGCCATCATACTTCTCCGGCACGTCAGGCTTGAAAGCCTTGCGATTGGGCCACTAGACCTGCCGCAGCTCACGGGTGAACGCTGGACAACTTACCGCGTACGGCAAGTCGCCAGGATCCCCTGGCGCATGCATGTCAACAGCGGGCCCTGCGCGTCTGTCGGACTGACGATGCGCTTCTCTCCTTCGCTCGATAGTGGTACGAGCGTCTTCTCCTCTGCGTTCCTGAAGAACGAGGCGCTGGTCGCGACGAGCTCGCGGGTCAGACGACGCCGTGGAATCATCGCCACGGGCGTCGTTTCGACGTGTCGGCGATCGAGGCCGTCTAGGTGGGGAGTGTACGGTTGTTGCCCCCTCGCCGTTCTTGTTGGTGACAGTATCGTCACCAGTTCTCTTGTCGGCCGCGCGCACTGGATCGGCATCAGCGAAGCTGAGAAGGCTCTGAATGCTTGCCCTCCACTCGTCAAGCTTATCTGCTGGTGGAGGGAAGTTCAGGAGCAGCTGCGCACGCGCCAACGCTTCTGCTGGTGAGGGAGGTATCGAGTGGCGTGAGGACTGTGGGATGCTCTTACTCCTAACGGTGTTAGAAGGAGCATCTCCACGCCCAGGCGACCGCGCCTCGACCCCGCCAACGTGTTGTTGCGTATGGTGACCCCGCGCATCTCGAGATTGATGTGCAAGTTCATTATCTAGGGAGCGCCTGGCACCTGGGGCGTCAGGACGCTGCCTGTCACGGGCTTCTTGCGAAGGCCGCGGCGTCTGAACCGGCGCAGGCGTTCCAGAACGCGCAGCACCATTTCTGGAGCCTGCAGGGCCAGCAGCAGCGAGCAGCGCTGCGCTCCCAGACCCAGCAGCGCCAAGATTGGCGTTGCTGGCCCGGTTTTGGACAGGTGGAGGTAATAGGAGCTCTCGTTCTCCAGTCCCCCCAGCAGCCGCAATCACGTCGGCACCCTCCTGCACGGGAGCAAGCGGGTTGGATGTGGACGCACCGATGGCTGAAGTCTTCTTTTTTGGAGCCATAAGACGGAGAATGGCCCAAAAACTAGCGCGCAAATCGCTAGATTAGGTTCACACAACCTCCTTCCACCTCGTTCCCCTACCTGGCGCGCCAAAGATGTCGGGGACGAATCCGCGATCACCTATGGGACCCAGAAAAGGACCCCTTTACGTTCGGCAGGGAGAGACGGTCGCGCGAAGAGCAAATCTAGCGAAGAACACGACAGTGCACGAGAGAGATTTACCCAGGTTCGGGCCGCACGGATGCGTAAAACCCTACTCCTGCTTTTTGGTTATTATCTGTATGATTGTTCTAGCTCCAGGAGCGCTACAGTACCGAGTAGCTGCGTACAATACTGGAGTTCTCCCCTTTTTCCGTTCCTCCCCTTTCACGTTGCCCATGGGCCTCCTTTTATACGCACAAAGGGGTCTCCAACAGGTGGCAAACAGTAAAGGTAGAGGTGGAAAGTTGCTACAGTAAGGCCACTATTACCAGGATGACATGTCCTACCTACCACTGACGGCAGGGGACAAGGGCATTAAATGCCCATGCCTTTGCTGTCCAGATACATGTACCCGGACGTCGTGGGCGTGGGAAAAGCCTATCCCACCTGCTGCTGCACCGCTATCTACAGTGCACCGCCGTCTACACAGTGCCCTGCCACGCACGCTTGGAAGGACCCAGAGCGCCACGCTGGCAGGGGCACCGGAGCAGCACAGTAGCACAGTGGTACAGTAACGCTTGCCGCGGCAAGACCTTGCCGCACCTGACAGCTTGGCGCAGCCCATAGTTTGCCGTGCAAGGTATTTTGCCGGGGCAAGTACCTTGCCGCAGCCGCTATCTTGCCGCAGCCAATACCTTGCCGCAGCCAATGACTTGCCGGGGCAAGTACCTTGCCGTGGCAAGTACTCTGCTTCAGCAATGCCCAGGCTGGGCCTCAGCTGTCCCTCCCGGCAAGCTCCTCTTGCCGGGGCCTTAACTCTTGCTTTGTATACTTTGTTCTTGAATGGCTTAATAATCTTGAGCTTCTCTTTGGCTGTCCTCCCGCAAGCCTGGCCGCGGGATGCTACTACTGCCCGTGCACAAGTACGGGGTACTAGGGTACCCCTATTCTAGTACACCGACAGATTTACTACTATGTTCCCCAACAGGAGCCAATATGGGTATCTAGATCCCGCTATTGGTTATTGGCCGGAGAGGTGTCTCAGTCATGTCTGCATGGTTCCCGAACCCGTAGGGTCTACACACTTAAGGTTCCGTGACGCTAGAGTTGTTATGGGAAATTGTATGTGGTTACCGAAAGTTGTTTAGAGTCTCGGATGAGATCCCGGACGTCACGAGGAGTTCCGGAATGGTCCGGAGGTAAAGATTTATATATGGGAAGTCCTATTTTGGCCACCGGAAAATGTTCGAGATTTTTCGGTATTGTACCGGGAAGGTTCTAGAAGGTTCCGGAGTGGGGCCCACCTGCATGGGGGGACCCACATTAACGTGGGTAGTGGGGGCAAGGCCCCACACCCCTGGTCAAGGCGCACCAAGATCCCCCCTTAGAAGGAATAAGATCATATCCCGAAGGGATAAGATCAAGATCCCTAAAAAGGGGGGATAACAATCGGTGGGGAAGGGAAAGGATGAGATTTCTTTCCTCCCACCTTTGCCAACGCCCCAATGGACTTGGAGGGCAAGAAACCCTTCCCCCCTATATATAGTGGGGAGGTGCATGGGAGCCGCAACCCTTCCCCTGGCGCAGCCCTTCCCCCTCCAACTCCTCCTCCTCCTCCGTAGTGCTTGGCGAAGCCCTGCCGGAGAACCGCAAGCTCCACCACCACGCCGTCGTGCTGCCGGAGCTCTCCCTCAACTTCTCCTCTCCCCTTGCTGGATCAAGAAGGTGGAGACGTCCCCGGGCTGTACGTGTGTTGAATGCGGAGGCGCCGTCCGTTCGGCGCTTGAATCGGATCTTCCGCGATTTGAATCGCCGCGAGTACGACTCCATCAACCGCGTTCTTGTAACGCTTCCGCTTAGTGATCTTCAAGGGTATGAAGATGCACTCCCTCTCACTTGTTGCTAGCATCTCCTAGATTGATCTTTGGTGACACGTAGGAATTTTTTTAATTATTACTACGTTCCCCAACACCTCCGGCACCTCCGTCTTCCTGCCCTTCTCTAGCTACTCGAATCGGGGCCCTTCTGGCAGCAGCGTTGGGCCGCTGATCTTCTCGGCCTTGGCAAGCCAGCCCTACAAAATCCACATAAAGAGGGTTGAATCAAATCGTACGGTGCTAATATTCGAATTCATGACAAGACAAGTGTCGCTCACCTTCCTCGGAGGGTTCGCAGCGTCGATGCCGATGTCCTCCCCCTTGACCGGCCACTCCCTCTGCGGTTTGAATAGCAGACTCCACACTTTCTTGTGGGCCATGCTGAAGAGGTGTTGCACGGTGGCTGGATCTTCGGGGTCATACTCCCACATTGGCTTGGCCCTCTCCTGGCAGGGGAGGAGTCGACGATGGAGCATGATCTGACTCATGTTGACCAGCTTCGCGCCGGTCTCCATTACGCTGACGACGCGCTTCTCCAGTGCCTTCAAGTCGTCAGCGGACCCTAAGTCTGAGCTTTTGGTGATCCATGAGGCCAGCCTGGTAGGGGTTCGGATCTGTATGCGGGAGCCGCCGTCCAGTCGGCTCACCTTGGCTCGGTGATATAGAACCATTCCTTCTGCCACATTTTGACGGTGTCGACAAAGTGGCCCGCCGGCCACTGGACCCGTGTCAGTTTGCTGATCATGGCCCCGCCACAGTCCGCGTGATCGCCGTTGACCACCTTCGGCTTGACGTTGAACACCTTTAGCCACAGGCCGAAGTGTGGCTGGACTCGGAGGAAGGCCTCACAGAAGATGATAAAGGATGAGATGTGGAGAAGGGAGTTGGGGGCTAGATCGTGAAAATCTAGCCCATAGAAAAACATCAAACCCCTCACAAAGGGGTGTAGGGGAAATCCGAGCCCCCTAAGTAAATGGGGGAGGAATACGACCCTTTCGCCCGGCCTGGGCGTGGGGACGATTTGGCCCGCTTCGGGGGCCCAATGAGCAATGTTGGCCGACAAGTAGCCGGCCTCCTTCAACTTCACGATGTTGCCATCAGTGACAATGGAGGCCTCCCACTTCCCGTTGGCGCCGGATCTGGCCATGGCTGAAGGAGACGAGGTGGGATTTGCTATGGGAGCAAGGAAAAGGGGCGCTGGAGCTCTGAAGATCTGCGTGAGTGGAAGATGGAAGAAGGCGTGGGATGCAGACTATAGTAGCTCCCCCTTTATAGGCTGTTGACAAGCCATGAGTTCCTTTTTTCACGCCGTTGGCTTCTCCACTTCCCGATACGCTCGCAACGTTATGTGCGGGGTGGATAATTGAAATCATTGATCACATCCCTTGAAAGGCGGGGCACGATCCCCACCTCGATGACATGTGTCAAGCGTGGGTGGGCCTCGAGCCACGCCCCGAGTACTACCAACCGCTCGGCGTTATGGCCAGAGGCGACTCTTCGTTGAAAGAGGAAAAGTTGTCAGATGAAGGCACTGTTTACACTTGAACGGCTTTTTGTTATTACCTTCATTGTTAAGTAAAACTGCCGTTTCAGATTCCGGACATCACTTGGCTCCGAACATGAACAAAGCATACTGAAGAACTCGCCTCGCAAGCCGAACACTATTGAGTGAGTGGATGCCAGATACAAGCCTTGGCGTTGGAGGCAAGTTCAGGGGCTACTGAGGGAGTCATGGACTAAGGGGTCCTCGGGGTGCCGGCCCATTGAACATGGGCCGGACTGGAGAAGCCGTATAGTGACAGGAGATCTATGAAGCCGTGGTGTGCCCTCCAAGTCAAGAATGCATAGGATCTCTTTATCCCTTATTGTAATCTATCTCCGGTAACCCTAACCCTACCGGTGTCTATATAAACCGAGGGTTGTAGTCTTTAGGGCTAGAGCTATATTCATCACCTCATCACCTTAGGGTTTAGCTCATGCTGATCTCGAGTGCCCGAACATGGGTAAACATCGTGTTCATCGTCCCTTGTTCCCCATCGACCTTAGATCCACAGCTCGGGACCTCCTACCCCGAGGTCTGCCGGTTTTGACACCGACAGTGGGCCATCAAGAATATTTCCTAACCTAGACAACTTATCAGCTATGGGATTCTCGACTCCCTTCCTATCAGTGATGTGCAAATCAAATTCTTGTAACAAAAGAACTCACCTAATGAGTCTAGGTTTAGCATCTTTTTTGTCCATAAGATATTTAATAGCAGCATGATCGGTGTGAACAATTACTTTAGAATCAACTTTGTGAGATCTGAATTTATCACAAGCAAACACAACTGCTAGAAATTCTTTTTCAGTAGTAGCATAATTTCTTTCGGCACTGTCTAGAGTCTTACTAGCATAATGGATAACATTCAATTTCTTATCAACTCTTTGTCCTAGAACAACACCAACAACATAATCACTAGCATCACACATAATTTCAAAAGGCAAGTTCCAATCAGGTAGTTGAACAATAGGTGCAGAAGTTAATGCTTTCTTAAGTGTTTCAAAGGCTTCTACATAATGATCATAAAAAACAAATGGAACATCCTTTTGCAAGAGATTAGTAAGAGGCCTAGAAATTTTAGAGAAGTCTTTAATATCTCCTATAGAAACTAGCATGACCAAGGAAACTTCTTATACCTTTAATATCTTTAGGACATGGTATTTCCTCAATTGCATCAACCTTAGCTTTATACACCTCAATACCTCGTTCAGAAATTTTTTGCCCCAAAACAATACCTTCATTCACCATAAAGTGGCACTTCTCCGAATTCAAGACAAGATTAATTTGCTCACATCTCTGCAAAAATCGATCAAGGTTGCTTAAGGAATCATCAAAAGAAGTTCCGTAAACGGAAAAGTCATCCATGAAAACCTCAACAATCTTTTCACAAAAGTCAGAGAATATAGCGGCCATACATCTTTGAAAGGTAGAAGGTGCATTGCATAATCCAAAAGGCATACGTCTATAAGCATAAGTTCCAAAAGGGCAAGTAAAAGTGGGTTTCTCTTGATCATGTTGTGATATGGGTATTTGAGAGAAACCAGAATATCCATCAAGAAAGCAAAAGTGTGTGTGCTTAGATAATCTTTCTAACATTTGATCAATAAAAGGTAGAGGGTAATGATCCTTTCTAGTAGCTTTGTTTAATTTTCTAAAATCAATTATCATTCTATAGCCAGTAACAATTCTTTGTGGAATAAGTTCATTTTTATCATTAGGGACAACGGTAATACCTCCTTTCTTAGGAACACAATGAACAGGACTTACCTATCTACTACCAGCTATAGGGTAAATTATACCTGCTTCCAGAAGCTTTAATATTTCAGTTCTTACCACTTCCTTCATCTTAGGATTTAATCGCCATTGATGATCAACAACGGGTTTAGCATCAGGTTCCATATTAATCATGTGCTGATAGAGAGTGGGACTAATGCGCTTAAGATCATCAAGAGTATATCCAATAGCAGCTCGGTGCTTCCTCAGAGTTTTTAATAATCTTTTCTCTTCATGCTCTGTAAGGTTAGCACTAATAATAACATGATATATCTTCTTTTCATCTAGATAAGCATATTGCAAAGTATCAGGTAATTGTTTCAATTCAAACACATGATCACCCTTAGGTGGAGGAGGACCTCCTAGAGTTTCAATAGGAAAATTATGCTTGAGAATAGGTTGTTGTTCGAAGAACATTCTATCTATTTCATTTCTTTCATGCAAGTACATATCATTTTCATGGCCAAGCAAATATTGTTCTAGTGGATTAGTAGGCACTACAAAAAAAATACACTTCCGTGATGATACTTGTTTGTCATAGTAGGTCATGTTTTCTGTCATGCATGTACATCCATGACGATTTTATGACAGAATCAAGATAGTCATACCTGTGCTGTCGTAGAAGTGTTCCATGACAATACCAAAATTATCATCACGAAAGTGTCCACTTCCATGACAATAAATGGCGCGTCATGAAAGTGTTTTCGTCAAGGGTAACCCACATGTGGCATCCACCGTAATGGGTCGCCGTTAAGCTATTGGGTTCTGGTTTTGATCCGATAATCCGTTAACAGCTCGGACCAATGGGGATTTTCCACGTGTAAAATTCAGATTCACCGGAGGATCCACTTGTCAGCTCAGCCTTGGGACAGATGTCATCCAGCCAATGGTCGGGACGCGCCTATGATAAGTCGACACGGGCTCGGCCCAACAGTGGCCCATTCAGGTTAAAAGGCCGGGCCTGTCAGAATCAGCAGGCCGGCCCATTAGCGGCATACTTGCGGCAGGCCCATTCACAACCACGGCCCATACGAGTTACACAGAATCGGCCCATCAAAGGCCCATTTTAGATTTGACAATTTCCAGCCCATCGTTAGTTCCAGCCCGTTAACGGCCCGCTACGTCTTTGGGCTCAATTACGGCCCGACCTTTTTTCGGCTTGTTAGCAGCCCATTATAGATATGGACCAATATGCCGCTGGTACGTCTTTCAGCCTTTTCTCGGCCAATTCTGTAGTTGGGCCAACTTCTAGCCCGTTGTGATTTACGACCTTTCCTCAACCCATTCTGTACATGGGCCAACTTCTAGCCCATTTTGTCTTTCGGCCTATTAACGGCCCGCAACAGTTGGGCCTTTGTCGGTGCCACCTGAATTTGGGTCCATTAGCAGCCCACTTTAAGCAGGGCACAATTTAAGCCCGACAGGACTTTCGGCCTGTTAAAAGCCTAGTTCGTAAATTGGGCCTCTATCGGCCCAAAACACTTTTGGCCTCTTAATGGCCCGTCAAGTAAAAGGGCCAAGACAAAATTGATATTTATTTTGACCTGCTAGAGGCCCGCGGGCCATTTCCATTTATACAGCCCTACCGAGCTTTCGGCCTGTTAACGGCCTGCTAAGGTTCTTACGGTGGGCCACATCGATTGAGATCCACTAAATATTAGTTGACCAGCCCAATTAAGGCCCGCTTTGACTACACATGTTTGTTCGTTCGGATGGCGTCCAGGTAATGTGTGGGCATGTTGCCCCCGTTTCAACGATATAGCATATACAAAGAATTATCCTACTCTATACTATCGCTTCTAAAAAACCTACACTATACAATAAAGAGACTAAGGCATAGAAACGAAGAATAATCGTACACTATACAATAAAGAACTTACAGCAGATTATATCCACTGGGCATTATAGTTCTGCACCAGTGATAATAAAGCGTACAGAAACGACAAATTACATACACTTGGCAAATAAAGCTCATACATCATGGACGCGCATCAACAGAACTTTCCATTTGAACTATAATCTCTTCAGAAAATAGGATTGGCCGGATTCAAATAGCACAAATTTCAGTCTGCAAAATCTCCAATTCCTTTGTGGTTACCTCAGTGTCTTGTTTCATTTTTTTTGACTCCTGCATCTAATACCTGCAACTCCAGCCTCAACATTTTGATTACATGTTGAGAATCATATATATGTTGTCTTGCCACTTCTAGTTGATGCTCGAGAACATCAGCACATTCCAATTCCAATCCATAATCATTTGGTAACGGCCATGCCGCACTGCTCTGAGATCTTTGTGTTGATGTCACTTCATCCTGAAATGTTTCTGTAAGTACACATGACTAGGGCAAAAATATAGTTACAACAGTGAAGCGAGCAAGACAAACTATCTTGTACATGGCAAAACAGGACTAACAATAATGTTACACATCATGAAGCATAAGCAGGTGATATTTTAAAAATTATAAAAATGGTAGCCTGTGCAGCCCGCATACAGAAATCTCTCTTAGCTCACCAGAGGAGCTGGATGTTATATATATATATATATAGCGTATAAGTAAGTTAGCAGTTGGCCATTCTGTAGCTCAATTAACTAGCTGGAACATTGTGTGCCATGTTCCAGAAGAGTCTTGTGGAGCATAATGAACAGCAAAGGGATTCATACAAACCTACTACAGCAAGCAAAACTATGCAATCATTAGCCTTGTATAAACTAGATTGTGAGTCTCATGCAGTAATAGTTGGTTAATAGACTTCAAAGCTTCAGGCACACTTCGCCAGAGTAATTAAATGGTAAGGCCTTTCATTATGTCAACTACTAATAGTTATACAAGTACCCTACATCAGGCACCATTGTTTGGGCATCTCATTAACTGAGGACAAATAAAGCAATTGAAAAGAGCAATTTAACTATGCCTGAAACAAACAAGCAATTGAACTGTTGAGTTGGCAGCATGCATACATGCAAGCCTCAATAACATCCATGGCCTAGCTACATTTACTATATAAAGGAGCAAGTAATGTAATATTGTTTGCCCCCTATGAAGTATCTCGACTAGTATGTAATCAAGATCCTAGTAATGATAGGGAGGCTAATGATGTGAATATGCCTTTGGTTATGACATTTATGACATCGACAACTCTACCATAGCAGGAAGAAGTTTCACACTATTCACTACTATAAGATGTTTTAGATATTTAAAAGTAGACTACATCCGTAACGAGTGAACAGACACATTAAAATGTGTTTACATACATCTGATTTACAAAAAAGGTAGAACATCACATAGTAGTGAGTGGAGGGAGTTTTAATCAATGGCCCAATGACTGGGTTATAGGTGAAGAACCCTACGCAAGCACAATGTCAGATAAATAGGATGTCTTGGTAATTGTAATACAGTGACTTACCATAACTAGTTGAATAGGCGCAGCGCTGCTCCTCCTTCTCTTGCAAGGCTCCTTCCTAACATCTTGTACTTGGAAATCCTCAATATTATCTTCATTGCACCCCCTCCGGAAGGTGACACAAACTAGTTACTGGTCTCCTTGGAAGATAAATATGCATACTTTCCAGTCTGTGAACAACACTAAAGGATGAGTTTATGACAAAACAACACCACATAATGAAACATGCCACATCTCTTGCACACAATGAAATGAGCATTTACTATGTGTGCGCTGTGTAAAAACTAGGCATACCTTCGAACTGGACCTCCAGGTACTCTTGGAGAGCCTACTTTAGTGTACAGCCAAACCTTTATGTCACCTATGAGCTATACAAGCCCCCACTACATCAGCCATTAGTGTTTAAATCGTTGACAAGCTCTGTTAAGTCAAGAACAACAAGTAATCAAAGCAAACACTCCTAGAATGGCTGGCTGATACAAACAAGCAAATGAACAGATGTGTGAGCAAATCTTGCACAACACTGAATTACATATCAAGAAAAGAAGCATAGAAGGAGGCTTAAAGACCATCACTTGACTGACCAGATTTAAGGGGCATTTAAACATCATGTGCAACATATGAACTAACATAAACATTGCATATTTCAGATTCTATAATGAAATGCACATGTATTAGGTTATGCCATGTATGATGCCTAAATGTACACTATAGCAGGCAGGAGTGATTCATCATTGCACGCACAATTGAATTGCAGGTTAAGGGCCAGTTCTATTCCACCTTTTCAGAGTTTATTGTCAAAATAAGCCATAAAAGATGTAAAGAACTCATTTTTGAGTGATGGGCTTGGGCTTAACTTATTTCGCTTGGGGGGGGGGTGCTTCAGGTAGAAGCTCACTAAAAATTTAAGGGAAGGGGAATAGCGAAATGACTCTGTTGTCTGCCTATATTACACTCAAAATGCCACTGCTCACGCCCGCGCCACACCTGACCCTTAAGTAAAAACAAACACGCAAGCGTTCATTGCCCTGCCCGCTTGCATCTCCTCTCCCCTTTCCCTCTACCTCAATCCCCTGCCTGCAGCGCTAGGGTTCCTCCAGCGAGCCGCCGCCACTGGTCCCATCTGGCCTGCTCTGCGACGATGCTCTGTCCAGCTAGGCTACATGGCCGGCGGGTAGGGCCAAATCTCCCCGGCTGCTCCTCCCTCTGGCGCCGTCCCTCATTCTCATGGTCTCCAGCAGCTGCTCCGCTATGGTCCGTCCAACGCACTACTTCGGCGGTTGCCGCACAACTACGGCCGATGCCCCACTCCGGCAGAAGGCACCTCGTTCCCCCTCCCCTCCTCCCAGGCCGTGGCCTTGAGGTGCTGTTCAAGGATGAGCTCATCCAACAAGGTGAGGATCTCCTCTGATTTTTTGCCAAATTTTCATTCTGATTCGCTATACGATGAATTGCTATGAACTGCTGTTGCTATATGATGCATTGCTATGAGCTGCTCCTGCTGCTACTATATGATGAATTGCTATGAGCTGCTGCTGCTATATGATGAATTGCTATGAGCTGCTGCCGCTATATGATGAGTTGCTATAAGCTGCTCCTGCTGCTGCTATATGATGAATTGCTAAGAGCTGCTCCTGTTGCTGCTATATGATGAACTACTATGAGCTGCTGCTGGTATATGACGAATTGCTAGCTGCTGCTGCTGTATGATGAGTTGCTATGAGCTGCTGCTATATGATGTTTTCAGGTGGTGCTGCTATATGATAATAACCAGCCACTTGGACCATCGAATTTCGATAAATAATGGTTCTTCATTTAAATTTAGGCAATGTGTTCTTCATTTAAATTAGGCAATGGGCTCTCTATGGAAGACATTGACCAAAGTAGATTGTGCCAAGTAAATGGTACCTTTGTATTTGCATTTCGTACAAATATTGATGGTCTGTTTTCCTATCATATTAATTACTGCACCGGGTTCCATTTGTGATGTTTGCAAGTCAAATTAATTTTCATATGGGCAGCAAAATGACAAAATATAATGCAATCTAGACTTTTCACTGATCATAGCACAGATAAGCAGAAAAGGCAGGCAATGAAAAGAACTGGTTGGCTTATTATCTGGAGCTTATATTCAAAGGTGCTTATTTTCTTAGGATAACTCAAAATAACTGTCCCTAAGAACCCTGGCCAACAACACTGACATACAAATAACATGTCACGATGATTGGAATGGAGTGACCTACCATAGTACACTGTTTAGACTCACTGCTGCCTCTCCTTCTTTTGCGATGTTCCATGAAATTGCCACATACATCTTGTACTAAGAAATCTTGTACTTTTTCATTGTGGCACCCCATCTGCAAATTGACACGGCTAATTTGAGATATCTCCACATGATAATACATTGCATATCCCTTGCGCATATTTAAACCACCAATTAACGATTGTGTGCGTAGCATAAACTAGCCATGCCTCTATGTACTGGACTAGCAGGCACTCTAAGGGAGCCTAATGCAGTGCACTGGAGTTCCTACATGCCACCTACGATTTTGTGTAATGTACTACCTCTGTTCCTAAATATGTCTTTGTAGAGATTCCACTATGGACCACATACAGATGTATATAGATTTATTTTCGAGTGTAGATTCACTCATTTTTCTCTGTATGTAGTCTATAGTAGAATCTCTAGAAAATACTTATATTTAGGAATGGAGGGAGTATCATGTATGACACCTACATCTCTAATTTAGCAGCCAGTAGTGGAAATCATTGTCTGCACAAAGGGATTATTGGTCGAAAATCCTAGCAAAGCACGCTGGCGGGCACACAACAATACAAGAGAGAGACGCACTTACAAGATCCTAGCAATGCCTCTGTCCAGGATCTTGGTTGGCCAAGTTGTTAGATCCAGAAGAAACATCGTCCTTGTAGTTCTTGCCAGCTGCATAACATGTAGCAGCGAACTCTTAGTATATTTGAAGTACATCGGGCAGCTGATGCTAGACGGGTTTAAAGGTGACAAGTACCTAGGCCACGGCGGGTGCTTGGCATCTTGCCAGACGGTGGGAATCGGGTTAGAAACGTCAAGGGTAATGACGCTGCGCTAGCTGTCGGGGTCCAGTAAGGAGATCTAGAACCGTGGAGTAGGGTGTTTGTGGAGCGGCTCTGGTAGGGTGGACTACGGTGTGGGCAAAGCGGATCTGAGGCCGTGGACGAGGGCGTCGGTGAAGCTACTCCAGTGGTTGGGTTCAGGATGGTGTCAATGATGCGGATCTGCGGCCATGGATGGGGCGTCAGAAGCTGCTCTGGTAGGTTGGACGAGGGTGCGATGAAGCGGATCTGAGGCCGTGGACTTGAGCGTTGGCAAAGCGGCCCCGGTAGGGTTGAGAATGGTATAGGCGAAGCTACTCCGGTAGGGTTGAGAATGGTGTCGGCGAAGTGGCTCTAGTAGGGTTGAGGAAGGTGTTGGCGAAGAGGATCGGAGGCCGTCGACAAGGGCATCGGTGGGGCGGCTCCGGGGGTGTGGACGAAGCGTCTCTGGTGGGGAGTACAAAGGAGCCGCTGCAGATGCGCTACGGTTGGTGAGAGTACCGGCGAAGCAGATCCGGCGCCGTGGACAAGGCCGGCACTGAATGGGCTGTGGTACAGTGGTGGATGAGCAGTCTACTTGTTTCTAGGGGAGATGAGAGGGGTAGATGCAGCCGCAGAAGCAGATCCGATGAGGTGGACGACGCTGGCAGAGAATGGGCTCTGGTACGCCGGTGGATGAGTAGTCTAGGGTTTCGAGAGGGAAGGGGTAGAAAGGCCGATGAAGTAAGGACGGCGTGATGTAAGATGCTCTGGTGCTGTGGAGTAGTCGTTTTTGCGGGAGGGGGAGAGGAAATGGGGGTGCCGTGTGGTGGGGGAACCGGAGGTTACCAAAGCAACCCCGACCTATTATGTAAATGAGGGCCGTATTGTAACTATTATTCTCCGTGCACCAAGGACATAAGGGGAATTTTGCATGCTAAAGACTAGGTGGCGAAAATTTTAGAAGGAAGCGGGAGATTTTGCCGCCCACGGGATCGTTCGTATCCAGTTTCAACTAATTTTGGACAGTGCTAGCGGGAAGGTCTTGCGAGACTGTGTACACGGGGCACACGTCAGCAGTTAATAACAGGTATGAAGTCCACCCCAGAAAAAAGACAATAACTCGGGATGATGCACCAATAACTTGGACGTTCACACGGGCGCGGCCAATCGTACGGGTGTAGAGGTGCGTTCACAAAAAAACGGATCAAACGCTCAACCTATGTATTTCTCGTCTAAATATATAATTTAGCGCCATTGGTTATTTATTTTAAACACAATGCATTGACGTGTTAATTTTAATTATATTGCACAGTAACAAATGGATAATATAGATGCACAAAAGAAATGGATATTGTAGTCCGCTACTTAAAAGTGTTACCTCATATGATTACATGGCCTCCATTTCATAAATTGCGTGCCCGTTGAATTCATATATGAATATTACATATATTACTTCATAATAGAACCTTAAATTATCCAAGACTAATGAATTTGAATGCAAAACTAACAATGGTGCATGTACATGATAACTACAGTGGTTGTTTGAAGAAACATCACTATAACTTTGGCATGCACAATTGAAAAAGACTATTTGAAAAAAATGCGATATGTGAGTGTCCAATCTTTGTAGCGTTGAATCGATATTGTATCGTTGGCCACGATATGAAGTAGATATTGATTATGTTCGAGTGATGCACTTCCACGATCGCTAGATAGTCATACGTGAATGAATTGTGCAATCTCTCTCACACGCATACATATCTCGTTTCTCCGTGGGCATCGGAATCACACACGCGCACTTCGTGTATTTCTCTCCCTCCGTCAAGGTTAGAATTTGTCTTTCTACCCCATCCCACAAGTCTCTCACACAAAAACACACACTCTCTCTCTGTCAAACACGCCCACCCCTTTAATTCCGGCCACCCACCGCAACTAATGTCTCAAACTATAACTATGTCTCGCACACCTCGATCTTGATACTAATCTATCTACTGGCTTCTCTCTCAAATACACACACACACACTTCCCAACACCGAAGGAGTAGGGTGACACCTCGATCTTGATACTAATCTATCTATTGGCTTCTCTCTCAAACACACACACACACACACACACACCCACACACACACACACACACTTCCCGGCACCGAAGGAGTAGGGTGACACCTCGATCTTGATACTAATCTATCTACTGGCTTCTCTCTCAAACACACACATACACGCTAGTTGTGACTTTGTGCCTACCGCGCGCACACTCTTGATACGTCTTTCTCTCCTCCCCCCCCCCCCCAACAATGACAGCAGAAGGGTGACACCTCGATCTTGATCTTAATCTATGAATTGGCTTCTCTATCAAACACACACACACAGACACACACACACACACACTCGCTAGTTGTGTCTCTGTGCCTCGCTCACACACACTCGATATGTCTTTCTCTCCGTAGCCCCCCTCGATATGTAGATTTCTCGCGCGCGCACAGCTGTAGTGACGATGACGCTGAACCTAGTGTGCCTTGTTTTTACCGGCCTCATGTGATAGTTTTCACCCTGTTTTCTGTTAATTAACAAGGCAACCTTTTCTTTGTTACTACTAGTGAATTTGAGATCATTCGGCGCAAACATAAAATATATCACTTCAACCCAATTATCGCAGTAACTATTTAAAAAGAAACTAGCAAGATGCCCGTGCGTTGCACGGAACATCAAGATGCATTTGCATGAGTAGTTTAGCTTGTGGGACAAAAGGATGAACGAGGGAAGGCCTTATTTGCAAATGTGGAGAGGGGTGTGGGTATGTTTTTGCAAAATTGCCATAGTTTCCTTCCTATCCGTCAGATATAAATCGGACGGCCTATATTGCAGGATGGTAGGCACACCATCATCACCAACTCTATTTTTTTATAAGAGTAGGGATATATCTCTTGCATCGTCCACAATGAACATCTGGTGGACTGGTTAGCGCCGGATGCTCGCAACGCGATGACCTGAGTTCGAATTCTGTCTTAGTAAAACTTTAGATTTTTATATTTTTTTAATATATACTTCTTTCGCTACTATACTGACAGTGGAACCCACAGAGTACTTAGAATACAAGATTAAGGATGGATTTGTTTCTTTTTAATTTTCTGTTACGAATCTGTAACCACCCTGCAAGTCATGTACACTGTACATGCAATTAACTTTTTATAGAGGGAGAATCATACACGCAATTAACTCAAATGGATTGGATGTGACTCTATTATTTCCAGCATAAGAGCATCTCCTACGGCAACCGGCAAATTTCCTCCCGCTTCCTTCCGCGGAGGACGACATCCAACGCGAGCGGCATGCATTTTCACAACTCTAACAAACCAGAGGAAATTCATGCAAACAAGGACTGATTTCAGATCTACACCAATATAAAAAGACCCAAAGGGGCAGATCCAACTGACCTCGGCCATCAAACTAAGTCAATCCAACGACCTAGACTGCTCCAATGGCGAGCGTTCAACGTGTTTAATGTGCAATTAATATCATACCAAATATTGCACTAATCACATAATTAACACACAAATAATAGCATACCTAATATCCACGTGCAATTAATATATTGCCTAAATATTAACTTGCGTTGCACGTGCGCATTTACTAGTAAGCATGAAGGATTTCGTATAAAAAAGCCGGATCTTCATATAAACATGACAGATTTCATTACATTTACATGAACTAAGCGGTGCTAATCTGGCTCTCATGGTATAATTAATACCTAATCTAAATGGCCGCCCGCGGATCCCTTTGTCTTCCTCATGTCCGGCAGACACTAGCGGGGTCGATGAAGGTCCTCACAAGAGACGAAGCAGCCAGGAGACCACCTGTATATGCAGTCGTCGCCTCGGCGGTGGCCTTCATGGGACCCAAGCGGCAGCGGCCTCCCGTGTTCTACTTCTCCTTGATGATGGCGGCGGACACGGAGAAGCTGGCCACCGACTCGTCGCTCTCCGCGCACCTGGCTTCTGTCTCTGCCTGCATGGCGCTGCCGCAGGCACGGGAGGCGCGACCACAGACACGGGAGGCGAGGCCACCGTAGACACGGGAGGCGCGGCCGCAGACACTGGTGGCACGGTACGACCTGGCAGCGACGACGCCCGTGCCGCCGTGCTCGCCGTCGTGCCAACGTGGAGCAACTCACCACTCCTCATCGAGCTGAACTGGAGTGGCGAGTTGCTGAACCACGTGCCGGCTTGGGGCGGCAACTGGCTCCATCGGGCCAGGTGTGGTAGGTGAAGCACCGAGCGGCCTTGCTCGTATCCGGAGGGCTCGGCTGGCCACCCAGCCGGGTAGTATGCCAGATAACGGCTCCTCGAAAGCCATCAGAAGAGTGGAGAAAATGGTGAAGGAGGAGATGGGGGAGTGGTGGAGGGATGCAATTCTTGCCCGTTGTCTGGCCTCGTTTGAATAGAGGGCAGACGGTAGGAGCTTGGCCGGCGTCTGGCCTCGTTTAAACTGAGGGCGGACGGGAGGAGCTCGGCCGGTGTTGCGTTTAATTCCGGCCTGCTCATGAACGAACGTGTGGCCGGGGTAGGTTTCTCGATTTGCATGCGGGTTTAACGGAGGCGTTTGATGGAGGCGAGGAGGCACGTTCAGCCGGGCGTGCAGCGGGCGGCGCAGTACTATTCAATTTGACAGCTACTAGTAAACCAGGACGGTAAAAATATATTGAGTAAACTAGGACAGTTCCCGATACGGCTTTAATATAGACGGGGGAGAGGGTAGCGATTCCCGAAATGTTGAACGGCCAATGATGCATCCTCCTTTAATTAGCATGCTGAGGGAAAAGAGGTAGCACAATGTGAATGCAACGCAGTTTGCACTCATATAAAGGCACCCCTCCATTCCAATGCATCTACCACATCGTACGCACATAAGCACCTACACTAAGCACAAAAGTGCTTACTCCAGGCCCATGCGGCGATGTGAGCGAGTGGCCAGCGGCTGTGCCAGATGGTCCATGACGCCGGCCTGTGGCATGGCACCAAGGATTGTCTCCAGAGGGTGTTGGCGACCGGCTGGTTCATGGCCATCGTCGACGCCAGCTATGACCTCTCTGTTGGACAAGATGATCGTTGCCACCATGAACAAGTTCACCGTCGTCTAGAAGCTCGTGGACGACATCGCCGTACTCTTCCAGCCCGCGCGCCCGGGGTCCTCATTGCCTGCCACCCTAATCAGCCTCCATGGCGAGAACCTCTTTCAAGCACTGGTGGCCCTGCGACTGCCCGCCGACGCAACGAAGAATGTCCACCTGGAGGTCGCGCTAGCCGCGAGGTGCCTCGCCCTGCAAGAATTCGTCGACCTACACATCCACGTGTACGAGGAAGTCATGTACATAGGTATCTACTAGGCTGGTGAGGATGCTACGATGTTGTCCTTCGTCAACCGGCTGGAAGCCTTGGACGCCTTTGTTGAGAAGCACCTTGACCTCGCCACAAAAGTCGCCGCACCTAAGCCGCCAGTCGGTGGCCCGGCGCACTGAGTCGAGGAGGAGGAGGTCATACGTTGATGGATGCATCTTTCTTCTTGCCTCCTATAACCACCATTGCGATCGCATCATCATGGCCTTAATTCTTATTGTGCTATCGCATTCTCGTTCCAATCAATAAAGACATGTGCGATCCCTTTGCTCACATTTGGAGGCAATTATATGCATCACTGTAACTAGTACTCCATCCGTCAATTTATAAGTTGTGCTTACCTTTTCCATCAACCTCGTAATTTACGTTCGATGCTTCACCCGACCTACAAACTACTTCTAATTCAAAAACTGAGACCGAACTTATAAATTCAAAACTACTCGTGCAGCACGCCTGTCACGTTCGCAAGTTCAAAACGAGAAACTGGAACACGTACATGAAGCATGTCTCCCTTCCCCGTCGCATACCACATAGTCGTTCTGGCCCCCCGGTCAACACGCATTGGCTAGGCTTTATATGACTACAACATGTGGGACCGCATGTGACCAAACCGATGATGCGCCAACCTAACTACTACCCTGCTTATCTGGCAGGAAAAGCCCCTCCCTAGCGTTTTCAATCGTTATTTCTATCTATAGATCATGCCAAGGAGCAGAACCAAATGTTACAATTTATACATGTTTCTCTACTCCTATAAAAGACTCAGATGGTGATGATGGTGTGTCTGCCATCCGTCATTTCTGACCATTAGATCTGCATCTAACGGCTGTCATGTAAGTTGTGGCATTTTTTCAACAATAGCCCACTTCTCTGCTCCAATTTCCAGAAAACCCCTTATTATCTTGAAAGCAACCACATCCCTCCCTCACCTCATCAAAACAGCCTGAGAAATATATTTGAGTGAAACGTAATATATTTTCAGTGGTATATGTATATCAAAACAAGAGTGTTTTGTTTCAAGTTTGTGAACAAGTACTATTCTACTTTGGATCCATTGCAATGCACGGGCACATATCTACTCTTTCTCTACTCTTATAAAAAACAGAATTGGTGATGATGGTGTGCCTGCCATCCTGCAATATAGGCCGTCCGATTTATATCAGACGGATAGGAAGGAAACTATGGCAATTTTGCAAAAAGATACCCACACCCCTCTCCACATTTGCAAATAAGGCCTTCCCTTGTTCATCCTTTTCTCCCACAAGATAAACTACTCATACAAATGCATCTTGATGTTCCGTGCAACGCACGGGCATCTTGCTAGTTGCTAGTAAAAGGAAAAGGCCTGCCGCGGTCGCGTCGCACCACCACACGCCCGGGAATCGGGAGTACTCCACGGCTCGTTCGGCACACCACATAGCTAGGGAAGGCATGTTGCCTAGCATTTTCACTTTCATGTGGGACGGCCATTGAGCAAACCAACTATCGGCAAACTGCACCCCGCCCGCCGCGTTGGAAAACAGATTCGAGGAGGGGAAGATCTAGCTGTAGCACAGAAGCCAAGAAATTTGGAGTCAGATGGGACTCGTTGATAGAGTAGGAGCACTCCGTACTACTCCTACTACTAAGTTTGTACTGCTACTACCACTACACAACTAGTAGGTACGTGCAACGCACAACATCGTAGGAACAAAAACCGGGAAGATCTTGTTTTGGGTGATTTATCTTTTTTTCAGTCAACGTAGTATGAATAATATGATGTAGGGGGCACCCATGAAGCCACGTGGCATGTGTGGAGGTCTTATTTAGACCTTCTTGTGTGGATCGATCACACTGTTGTGCTGCTCGTTCGAGAAGAACGTGTATGGGTACAATTAGGTTATAGTAGATCCGAATCGCAGCCACCTGGACCATTGGATTAACATCAATCAATGGTTTATATCGCGTACGTGAAAATACACGCATTGACTCCGGAAAAATAATGAATATAGAATATATAATACATAATACCGCATATTGGGTTTCTCTAAAGTCAAACTTTGTATACTTTCAACAATTTGTAGGAAAAAGTATTAACATATACACCACCAAATATATATCATTTGATTCATCATTGCTTTTATTTCCACATCGTGTAAATTTGTTAGTGTAAATGTTCATATTGTTTTCACCAAATTCAGTCAAGCTTTATAAAATTTGGCTGCAGTGAAAGCTATATACGTGCGGAGTAAATTACAAACGGAAGGAGTGGAATAGATATAGATATAACTATACAAATAAAAAATATAGTAATATAGTCTATAGTTATAAATAAGGCTACTACCCTTTTTCTAGGTTAGAACCCGCGCTGTTGTGTACACATTGTTTTGCTTCGCTATAATTTGCATTTGCGGGGTGTGTGTAGGACTACCGCCTTTTGTTCAGTACCAGCAACCCCACCATTATCCTTAATTAATTCATACTGGCAATTACGATTGCATTATCTTAGTTCTAGCCGGTTCTTCGGTTGCTTGGAGGAACTCCATCTCGTTATTTAGGTTGATTTTGTGCATACAACGAGATCATCGTCCATCGAATATTTGTTTAGTAACGATTGTCGATTTGTATCACCGGGTACGATATAGTTGGATCGTCAACGTCAAAATCCACCAAATCGATACTTCTCCCCACTCTCATTGAAAGATTGGGTCGCCATCATAAGACTACCACCTAGACAATTCCTTCCCTATAACATACACATGAGCACCCATCTCATTATTCAGGTCCACGCCTTCCTCTCTCTCTTGAAACACACACACCTCTCCACACGATGCATGTCACTTGGTCTCTCTTCCATCCCATGACAAAAAGGCACACCGTCATTCTCTTCTTCTTGCTACCCCCATCTATGTAGTTAGGTCTCCTTGCAACAAACAAGCATTCATATGTCTATCTACTATCTCTTTCTACCACACATAACCTTCCACCCTTAGCCAGTTGTGCTGTCGAGGTCTGTCCAGCTCTCTCACACGCAAACAGACGCTGTCTGTGTGTCCCTTCATCGCACACACACTATCTCTCTCCCATATCCGCAACCTCGTAACCTTGTCGATCCCGACGTTACACGCACCTCTCTCTCTCTCTAACACACACACATACGCACACGCACACACCCTCTCTCTCCCTTTCGGACACACCTCTCTCTACGACACACAGTCTTTCGAACACGCATATGCCCCTCTCTCATTAGGTATCGCTGCCCCCGCCCCCCTCTTTGTCACACAAACATTCTCTCTATATCTATCTCTCGCAATAATACATGCATAGTCTAAATTGAAACCAACTACAAAAATGAGCTCCGATTACAAAAATCAAATCCACTCCCAAACAGAATATGAAAATAGGGTGAAATTGTGCACACAAATGTTTGTTGCGTGCATGAATGTCAATGATATGGATGTACTACTCGTACATCCACACAGACCCATTTCACACAAATTACATTAAACCCTTCTCAAAATATGGTGCGCATGTGATGTTTGTTGTATTGCTCCTGCCAGCCTTCCTCCGACACGTTCCAACATATTGTGCTACTTCCGATTCTATTTTTCTCCTCAGACCATGTGAAACCACGAAAAGGTCACCACCCGCCCCCACTGGTACTGTAGCTCAAAGCTCCCATACAGACACAACACCCAGCGGAGCATGCAGCCGTTGCCGAAGTGGACGGCGTCGCGGCCTGGGACGAGGACGGAGTCTCCGACATCGCCTAGGTGGAGCACGCCCTCTACGGCCGCAGATAGCTCACGCTGACTGTCCACGCGGAGGACAGTCAGATCTAGCGGCTCGCCCTCGTCGGCCACGAGGTGTAGCTGTGCTCCAGCAGCATGCCCTGGTCGGTCACGAGGAGGTGCATCGCGTCCTCACCGCTCACAATGTGGACGAGCGCGTTCTCCAGTAGCATGCCCGTGATCATCGCATTGTCGAGAGCACGCCCGCGAACATCGCATCGTCGCCATTCTCGACATGGACGAGCGCGTGCTCTGGCAGCACGCCCGCGAACATCGCATCCTCGCTGCTCACAATGTGGATGAGCGCGTTCTCCAACAGCATGCCCGCGAGCATCGCATCATCGCCGCCCGTGAACATCGCATCGTGGCCGCTCTCGACATGGACGAGCGCGTGCTCCGACAGCACGCCCACGAACATCGCATCCTCGCCGCTCAGGCGCACGAGCATGTGCTCCAACAGCACGGCCGCAAGCATGGCATCTTCGTGGCTCAGGAGGTGGTTGAGCGCTTGCTCCATACAATACCTAGGAGTCAGGATGCGAGCACCGCGCCCCCAGCTATGAGGAGTACTGCATGGTGCCCATCGTGGTTTAGGAAAATTCTGTCACTCCGCCGCTCCCTGGAGGAGTGCGAGCTCCAGTGGGCGCTCGAGGAGTCCGACACCGATATGCAGGTGGCGGCGGACGTGCAAGATTATCCTTCGAGCTCTCCTCCTCTTACGAAGATGCCTCCACCGGCCTCGTCGTACGTTCTCTGCCTCGGCTCCGGCGGACATTTGGAGTTTAGTTTCATGGAACATTAATATTTGGATTAATCATACCTCTACCAAACTGTGAAGGATCAAGACTAGTGCAAAAAACAACCTATGACTAACGGGCATAAATAGATGATGTGGCGGCATTGCATGCTGGAGTATATTGCAATTTATGGATTGCATGACTCACTAGCTTATGTGGCTTGGTTGCATGGCTAGGAAAGGCTAGAGAAAAATAAATAGATAATGTGTTTAGAGTGCACTCCACTAAATGGGAGCATGTAAATATCTTTAGAGTGCACTCCACTTTTTGTTTTCAGACGCTGAGGTGCACCGGATGCCATGCCATGCTACAAAATGTTAGAAAAAAATCTGCTCCAATGTTTTAAAAATCTATTATTATCTTGAAACCAGCCACACCCGCCCCTCACCTCATCAAAACAGCCCGAGGAATATGTCTTCAGTGAAGCATAATTTATTTTTACTGATATATGTATATCAAAACTAGAGTGTTTATATTTCAAGTTTGTGAACAAGCATTATTTTACTACTTTGGATCCATTGCAACACATGGGCCGGCTCATTGGTAGTAGTAAGAACCAAATTCCGAGTTTGGCATGAGTTCGTACTGCGGGAACACCACAAGGCCTGGCGCAGGAGTTACATTTCCCTCTCGGGGTCCACGGGACCGAGCTTCAGCGGCTTAGTGCACCTGGCTTTGAGTCAATGACATGTGGACCCTAAATGCGGCTGGCCCACATGTCATTCTCATAAAAGCAGAGGGGCGGTGGGACCGAGAGGGGTGAGGCGCAGGTCGGGGGATGTGTGGTGTCATGGGTTCGAGCGGCATCGTGGGAATCACGTGTGGCTGTGGTAGAAACTTGATGGTCTCCGCAGTTCATCTGGCACGTATGTCATGCACACAAAGGCAGAGAACGCGGTGGGGCCGAGAGGGGTGAGGCGCACGTCGGGGGACGTGGTGCCGTCGGTTGGAGCGGCGTCGTGGGAATCGCGGGTGGCAGTGGTAGAAACGTGATGGTCATCGTAGTTCAACTTCCATGGAAAAACTGTCATGTCTACTGACACATGCATTGCATACCGCTCATTGCAAGGAGTAGTAGTAGAGAAAACTAGGCGGATAAATAGTTCATTATAGTCAAGCGGACCTATATCAATGTACATAGAGTACACTTGTTCCAAAGACATGCACACCAGCGAGATAGTTCATCTATATCAATGTACACAGAGAGGAAATATAATTTTTACAAGAGAGGAAATAGTTCATCCATCTATAATGCCCTGCTGCTGGTGCAGCTTCTTCTTCTTCTTCTTTCTTCTTCTTCTTCTTCTTCTTCTTCTTCTTCTTCTCATTTTCTGTGGGAGACGGCTTCGCAACAAGCTCTTTCGACCTTGCAGCTATCTCGAAACTCACACAGGCATCTAGGGCAGCATATTTTATCCCCTCGTAGGTCAAGGGATAATTCTCCCTTCCAGATGACCTTAATCCCAGCGTCTCGTCACCCTTCTCAAGATTTGTTCCGAGCACAGAATTTGCTACGTCAAACAGGGATGGTGTTTCTTTATCACAATCATCTACATGAATTCTGGTTTGTAGGTCAGCGATGTTTTTCAAGTCAAGGTTGTACGGCGCCAGCTTCTCTTTGTCCCCTTCGATGGCTGCCCCACAGAAGTATATCTCCTCCCGAGACATGAAATCGTGTAGCTCATCTGGTATGGAGGGCGCGTGTATGATGTGATACACCAAAACTTCATCTTCGAGGCACAGCTGAAGGACGGCGGCGCGTTGGATCTTCCCAGTGGCACGCTCCATGTACTCTGCGTCGAGACCGACGACCTTCATCTCCACCTTTTGGAGGGAGTTGGATACATTGTTGATCCACTCCCGAATGACCCTTGGGTGGTCGGTGACGGTGGCAACTATGCTCAACGAGCCTTTGACGAGGACATGTTTGCGCTAAAAACCTGCATAGGGATCTCTTTCGCCATTTGGAACCGCTGGACCGGAGGGCTATGGTTTGGAGAATTAGGATTAAGATGGCTAGTCTAACTGAAGAATATGATTATTTAAAGGGGCTTCGGAATTACTCCAGGAGGATGTGAATCCAGTGGGGTTTGAATGCAAATGAAGGAGAGGTGAAGAAGCCGAGGAAAATCGGTTCCCGATAGAGAAGTAAATGGGAGAAGTGGCATCCAGGCGGTTGATTAGACGGCTAGGTAGACCAACCTGCAAAACGAAAAGGCTATGCGTGTAGCCTACTGAGGAGTGGTCCGTGTCCGTGTATGTGCCCATCCTTCTATCGCTACATGTGCCACTGGTTAGTTGAGGTCACTCTTTTGAATCACCGTGGCGAAACATTTTATGATTCCTTTTTATTTCTGCACCCCTCCTAACAGGTGGGACCTACACAAAACCCACTTGGGTGGACGAACAGATATACAAACATATCCATCTCTTTGCACAAAAAAAATGTGTCATAGCTGGTTCAGATTGATATTGGCACGTGCCTGCGAGACACAACCTTTTCTGGTTAAGGAATATGCGGTTATCCTAAAAAAAGAAAAGCCCTTCTTCGCGCTTCCGCATGCATGAGAATTTGGTTCTGCTCGCAATATGGATGCTACCCAGAGGCATGCTAGCACGGGAGACTTATTTCCGCTATACGGTACTACTCCGTATGTTACTACTACTAGTAGTACAACTGTGGTACACTTGATGGTCAAAATAATATTCATCCGATCATCATAGTGAAGTGACTAGACCCTGCGCCCGAGGTGACACTAGTCCAGGCGGCGTGTTCAGGTTACCAAAGTCAGCCTGACCTTGTGCACTGTGCAGTCACTGTCACCGCCGCTGTATAGCATGCCTCACCTCGTCTCCCTCTCCCCTAGCACCACTCCATCTCCATCTCCATCTCGCCGGAGATCCTGAGGTCACTCTTCATCATCTCACTGTGCCCCCGCGTACCCTCGCCTCACTCGCCTCCCCCAGTACCACTATTCCCTCGCTAGCCGCTCCAGCACCGAGAGCCTTCTCCCCCGTAAATCAAGCCCCCCAAAACCCCACCTTCCAAACTCCACCATGGCCGAACGCGAACAGCGCAGCATCCATATGAGCCGCGATTGGAGCAATCTCCCCAGAGACATCCTCGACCTCTGTTGTTCGTGTATGGATATGTTGAGCGCCGTGCTGCTGGCTGCATGCTCGAGGGACATGCACGCGGCCATCATCGAAGCGAGGCCTGAGCTTTTCAAGACACCCTGCTTGCTGCTATCTGGTCTAGCAAGATTTGCTCATGATGATACGGAGGCGTACATGATGCCCCTCGACTTCAATCCGACCTCCATTAGCCAAAACTTCTTTGCAGGTATGTAGTGGGTCACCATACATCATTTCCGTCGACTTTGATCCGATCACCATCGCCCGAAACTTCTTGGCAGGTATGTACTGGGTCGGCATGAACTCCCACTGGATGGCTGCCGTCAGAGAAGATGGGAAAAAGTTGGTGCTCGTGAACTTCCACACCTCCCATGAGATTATCCTCCCTCTGTTGGAGTATGTAGGGTTTTACCGTCGTGGTCCAAGTAATCTAGATTACCACGTCAGTTGGACGGACCTTGTTTTGCAGAAGATTGTAATCTTCCAAGTGCCCACACGATATGCGGATTACACACACTTCAAGCTAATTGCCTTGTTCGGCCGCGGACTCACCTATCTTTCTGCCGGTGCCTTCTTTAGCTGGAGACGACTCGCCTCGCAGTGGATCGTCAAAGCTGATACACACTTCTGTGATGCTATTGAACACAATGTCATCATATACGCGATCGACAAAGCAGATGGCACCACATATTGCTGGGACGGCACGGGTAAGTTGTTTTCGTCTGTTGTTTTCGTCTGATTTTAATGATAACGCCATGACACTGTTTGAACTTTTTGTGATGATTGGCATATCCCTGTTTGAGCAGAATTTGAGTAGAACTCTAGCAATGTATTAGAGACGCCGTAAATCAGGTATATTTGGAATGAGTTGATTCATGCGATTGTGACCATGTCATTACAGCCAATTTGTACCCTTGAATAATCAAACGGTTAGGAAGATATGGATATTCTCCTTACTTTATAGTAATCTATATACTACTAAATACGAGTGTGTATCAATAGCCATGTTAGTTTCCTCATTTTCATGATGTAGAAACATGCATCACACTGTTGGTTTCATCTAACCATACATTAGGGAAGTAATTGTGCATATGGAGAACTCTATATTTGGAAGTAGTGAAATCATGTAATGCTTACCATGTGTGCATACCTATATCGCCCTTCAGCAATCAATGTCTAGAATAATATCCTCACAAGAATTTTGCCCACAGAACATGAGTATATAACAATGCATGGTGTGTTAGTTTCCTTGAAGAATTTATTTGTGAGGACAGAACATGATTACATAACATGCATGGTGTGTTAGTTTCCTTGAACAATTTATTTGTGAGGATAGAACATGATTACATAACATGCATGGCATGATAGTTTCCTGTGAAGAATCGATTGTGAGATAACATGAGCATAACCATGCATGGCGCTTCTATATTTTTGAACCCAGTATACATTTCCCTGTATTTTCCTCTCAGTTCCAACAGGGACAGATCAATTCTGTTTCTTGCATTATCCTACTCATACTCTGAACAATGCTGATCTTACATTAACAATGCCTATCCTTTTTGATATGATGCAGTGTCAATATAGTTACTGCCCTTTGTAATCACACCACCTTTGCCAAAAACAAGGAAGCACAACTGATTCCTTGCTCGATCAGATGACGGCAAAAGACTGATGATTTTTGAGTTCCTCGCTCGCACACATAAGCTGGAAAAGTTATATTGCAAAAAACCCACTGTGTACAAGCACCATGATACGTGAGTATCTAGACAGTGGCTGTTACGTCTATGAGCAGGATACCAGCTTGTTGGGGCCTTCAGGATTTTTGAGTTGGAGGCGGGTAAACAGCCTTGGTTCACACTCTCTGTTTCTCGGACTCAATTATCCGCTTAACCAGGAGATCACCATTGGCAAGGACCTTGATGGCAGAGAGGCTCTGTTTGCTAGGGAAAACTGTGTCTACACGGCGAGCCCTAGTACTTCGGGAGCAGACTCCCCTGATTGTCAACGATACAACCTGCAGCCAAAAGAAGGTGAGAATGACAAAGGCATCTGGATTAACTTTGATCCTTGGATGTCTCAAGTCCGACAGGCAGTGATGTGGTTCAAGCCTTCAGGTTGATAGGTAATTGGGCTGTTGCGTCGAAAGGGTGGAGTTCTAGCATCTCCGAATCACTGGTGGCTGAAGTGGGGCTGCAAATTATGATGGTGTTGGATCATCCCTCTTCGAATGACTTGTTGTCTTTGCTGCTTGTTCTGGATGGGTAGCTCTCTCTTTTGTTATGCATACTCCTTGTCATTTGGTCATCCTCGTCTATGTCACTCTTACTATGTAATAGTTGCCTCTATTTAGAATGTCATTCTCGTCTGGATCACGAGAGTCTGAGCGCCGCAGATGGGTGCGTTTTGGTGGTGTAGCAAGACTTCTTATGAACTATCATGTCTTGTTGTTTATGTCAGTAGTTGTCACTAGTCAGTGTTTGAATGTTGTATATATCGTTGTTTCGAACTGTTTATTGTCTCGAACTGCTGGTGGGCTAAATGAGGGCATCACCATTCTCCAGTGTTCAGAGTATATCTCCTTTTTCAAGTTATAATTTGAGCTCAGTGTCTTTTCGATGATGTACACTTGTTTGGGCCAGTGAGGTGTCGTTGAATATGGGCCGACTAGTAACGCAATGCCAAACATGTCAATTATGACTCTCAGGCCGGGCGCTCAAAAAAAAGAAAAAAAAAGGACTCTTAGGCCGACATGTGGGCGCCACCTGTGTTTTCGTGCGCTTGCGCGCCGAGAGCATAGTGGCGCATGTTCGAAATTCATGCTACCTTTTCATCCCCAATCTCCCGCCCCTCCCCCACCTCTGGAATCTCGATTCCTACTCCAATTCCCCCAAATCCCCTCCTTGTACTCAACCGCACTATCATGTCGCCGGTCAACGCGGATCTCCGAGCCGGAGATCCTGAGGTCCGTCCTGCCTTCGGGCGCTGCGTGCTGTTGCTCAACAGTGGTATGGCGGCGCTTGATGACCAGTTCGTCAACAAAGTGATGATGGTAACCATCAACGGTGACCGGCCTCCCATCTCGCTGGACGACCTTGTCAAAGCTCTTGGCATTGCGCACGGCATCCAAATAAGTGACTTCCTCGTCGAAGTCTGTCCGCCACCGGCTGATTTCTTCGTCAGGTTCCGGACAACTTTCGACCGGAGTCATGTGTTCGAATCTTCCCGGCGTTTGTTCTACGATGGCGCACTGGTGAGCTTTGATCGGTGGCACCCATGATGTGGCTTGGTGCCCTTTGAGCTTGAGTTTTTAACAAAGCTTACCTTCCACGGCATGCCTCGACGTGCTTGGAACAGCGAGTCCATGAATGAGCTTATCAACGACCTAGGAGGTGAGCTCGTAAGTATGTTTGTTCCTCCAGACAGCTGGGCTCTGACGGTTATGGCATGGATGAAGAAGCCGTCCACCATACCGAAGGTGATTGGTGTTGACATAACGGTGCAGGAACCAGGGTTGTACTATTCGTCACCACCTAGGCCGCCGCGGACCACGTTAGGGATGTACCTGTATCGAGTGCTCGTGCATGTCGAAGAAGTGGTCAATCCATCAATCGAAGTCCTGCCGCCGCCGCTGGTTCCAGGGTTCGTCGACGACATCCATTACGGGAGTCAACATCAGACTTTCCCCGTGTTGCTCGGAACGATGGATGGCACAGGGCCTACTCCATCGCGCGACAGAGGCCACTGCTTCTTTGGGAGAAGAGGCAGGGCTAGCTGCCTGGATGTGCTCTAATTTGAGGTAACAACTGAATCTTCTCAAATACTAGTTAAATCCGAGCTATCGGTGTGAAGCACTGATGTGCCAGTACATTTGATTTGTGACTTGTTCTATTTTTGTACCTGAACTTTTTTTAGAAAGGGGTGTACGTCAACTTAATGTGCTAGCAGAACTTATTGTGTTGTCTCTCTGTTTTCTTTGCACAGCATTCAAGATATTTCCTCGTCATTGATAAAGACGATGAACGGTTATGTATGAGTTTGTTGGTTTCAACATAGCCCTACCCATAGCGATCCACTGCTTCCACCTTGATTGTGCCGCCTGCGTGAAATTTTTGTATGCAAGTTCAGTGTGCTATGATGTTCTATATGATTGTGTCAACTATATAAGTTTTTACTGAGCATCAGCAATGCATATGGCTGAAAGATGTATTTACGAGCATTGACCGATAGGTCTCTCTCTCTCTCTCTCTCTCTCACACACACACACACACACAAGTGGGACCGTTGAATTATTTCTTCGCTTGTGATAGCTTTTAATTAGGTTCCACAGTACTCTAACTTTTTTAAGTTATTAATTGAGCTCAGTGACTCCAAAAAATTATACAGAAGCCTTGTTTGGACCTTTTCAGGGGTCGTTGAATGTGGGCTGAGTAGCCATGTAAAGTTGTACTGTACTACACAGGCCTTTTTCGTTGAACATTAGCAATGCAACTCGGCCGACAGTTGTACCCAAGATCCTAAAATAAGCGCAACCTGGCCTATGTTTCTTTTAATAAAATGCACAGCTCAGTTCAATTTTTATATAATAAGATTTCCAAGTCCAACTTAATTTTTTAATAATATTCCTATCTCAATATTATTTCTTATACGAAATGCTCAGTCCAGACCATCATTGTTTTCTCACCCATCCCAGAAAATGAGTCCATTTCTACTAAAATCAAATGGCTTGTAAATTATCAAAAATGATAAATGGGCTGCATGTACGCAATATTATTTTTCACCCAACCCAGTAAATAGGTGTATTCGAATAAATAACCAAATGCACTGTAAATTATCATAAATAGTAAATCGGCATTATTATTTTTACCCAGCCCAGGAAATAGATAATTTTTTGAGTCAAAGCCCAGGAAATAGATGTATTGGCAAACAAAATGAAATGGGCTGTAAAACCTAAATAAATGGGCTGCATTCCGCCACAACTTTCGAAGCTGACTTTGTTGGCCCACTAGACAAAACCTGCACAAGGTGTTGTCCATTTAGTGAACAAAACGATTTAATGGTCTAAAACAAAAGATCAACAAATTATTCTGATATCTGTAGTCGTTGGATTGTCATTCAACGGCGATCCTACTTCTTCAATCTCTGATCTAGTTGCTCTTGCTTCAGCCGCCAAAACCATCGCCGGCTGGACCGCCTGCATCTGCCTCCCGTGGCCGGCTGTGCTACCACGCAGGCCTCGCCGCCCCCTACTACTCCCACCACTGGCCAGGTCATACCTGTACTCTCCCACATCCCTCCACTGTTGTGGCTTCGCCGCCTCCTGGTCATTCCCTTCCTGGGTCTCAGCATGGCGTGGTCAACGTTGTCAACAAACAACAACATTGGAAGAGGGATGTACATGGAGAGGCTGACAGTTGGGACCCACATGGTCCATGGCCGCACGCAAGCAAGTACCTCCTTATTACGCCAAAAAGAATGAATCCTCCCCATGACAGCTGGGACCCACCAGCTATATCTTGGCACGAAAGGAAGTGCCTCCCTATTAAGCGAAAAATAACGAGTGCTCCCAATGACAGATGGGGCCCACCAGATTTGGAGGCTGACTTGTGGCCCTACTAAGTTGACGCGTATGCAGGGCTTTGTCAACTTAGTCAACAAACAATTCTATCACTAGTGACCATTGGATTGTTAACATCCAATGATCATCCTGCTTCTTCAACCTCTGATTTTCTTGCTCCAGCCGTCCAAACCACCATGTGCTCCTGCCTCTCGTGGCCGGCTGTGCTGCCGCGTAGGCCTCACCGCCCCCTACTACTCCCACCGCTGGCCAGGCCATCCCTCTACTCACCCACAACCATTGTTATTCTAGGGTGACAGCAGCCTCACACCGCAGCTGAACCAGTCAACCATCGTACTACCCTCCGCGTGTTCCCATGCTCTGCGTCGTTCCCTGCCTCACTGTCGTCCACTGCCTGGGTGCTGTCCGCGCGGCGTGGTCCACATGGTCAACGAACGACAGCCATCGAAAGAGGATTGTACGCGGTGAGGCTGACAGATGGACCCACCAGCTACATCTTCGCACGCAAGGAAGTGCCTCCTTATTACGGGCAAAAAAAAAGAATCCTCTCCCTATCAGCTCGGACCCACCAGCAATATCTTTGCATGCAAGGAAGTGCGTCCTTATCCTCCCTGATAGCCAGGACCCACCCGGTCGAAGCGTACATAGCGTTGTCATTCTGGTCGCAAACGTGTACGTACATACTGGTCCATCGGTCTTTCTGCCACGATGAACCGTGGCCCAGTAAGGAGCGGTAGCTGTTCAGGCAGTCCCATCTATATCGTGTACACGTACGTATAGCCACGCTGCAAGAAAGTAAATACGGCTACGTACGTACATACGGGCGGGGTCTCAAATGCGTACAGCGATGGCGTCCTGTTCATCGGCAGCCAACCGGTTGGGTCGGAACGGAGAAATAGCGTCATGTTCATCGGGAGGCAACAGACTGGGTCGGAATGCGTCGCATTCATCGGGAGCCAACCGGCTTGGACGGAACAGCCGAAACGGGGTCTGGCGTACCGCAGTATGGAGGAAACGGCCTTCTGTTCGAGCTCCTATACGGTCGAAATGGGGTCCTGTTGATCGGGAGGGGTGTGGCGTACCGCAAAACGGAGGAAACGGACTTGTGTTGGAGCGCCTATGGTCAAAATGGGGTCCTGTTCATCGGGAGGGGTGTGGCGTACCGCAAAATGGGACTCCACGGGCTACTGTTCATCCATCATCTAGTGCCTCGCTTAAGCCTCCACGGGCTACTGTTCATCCACGGTCGACTTCCTCCAGCCTCCACCTGCTACTGTTCATCCACCGTTGACTTCCTCCAACCTCCACCAGATACTATTAATCCATGGGGTCCTGTTTATCCAGCCTCCACCGGCTACTGTTCAACCAGCCCTCCATGGGGTCCTGTTCATCCAACCTCCACCGGCTACTGTTCAACCAGTCCTCCACGGGGTCCTGTTCATCCACCCCCAACCGGCTCGGGTGTGTGGCGGCCTCCTCGATCGGGGTCCTATTCATCCAGCGGCAACAACCTCTACTACCACGGGGTCTTGTTCATCCAAACCCCAACAACGGTCACTGTTCATCAAGAGGCAGCAGGTTCGATCGGCTTCAGTTAGCAGCAGTAGTGAAGGAATCGCTAGGATTCAGTTAACAGCCAGGGATCGATCACTCAGGTTCAGTAACATAGCTAGTGCAATCGCTCGGGTTTAGTAAGCGAACGCTTCGCTCGGGTTCAGTCAGAGCCCAACGCCTCGCACCCACGCGCGTACGTGTACGAGAGAAACGCGCAAACCTCCGTGCATCGCTCGGCCCCGACCACCCACCGTAACCGGGAACTCCCCGATATTTTCCTCGCCCTCACTCCTACCATGATTTTTTCCGTCATGGACGACCCAAAGAATGTCATGCAGGTGCATCCCCGGCCCGCCCAGGACAAAAAGCCCATTTTCTATCATGATTTTTTGTCATAGAAGTAGGAGCCCACCACATCTATGATGATACATGCTTTTGTCACAATTATCGTCATAGAAGTGTCATAAGCATGATAGATTTTTTTTTTCATTCGGGCCAAAATGTCACGGATGTGTCTTTTTTTTGTAGTGAGGAGGTACGGCAATAGAAGCAAGACTAATTATTTCATCCTTACTAGGCAATTCTTTATCATGCGGCTGCCTACGGAACTTAAAGAAATTAAACTCATGAGACACATCACCAAAGTTAACACTGACGGTTTCTTTCTTGCAATCTATCTTAGCATTAACATTGTTCAAGAAAGGTCTACCAAATATAATGGGGCAAAAATCATCTTGTGGAGAACCAAGAACTAGAAAATTAGTAGGATATTTTATCTTTCCACACAAGACATCAACATCTCTAACAATCCCAAGTGGTGTGATAGTATCTCTATTAGCAAGTTTAATAGTAACATCAATATCTTCTATTTCAGCAGGTGCAATATCATTTATAATTTCTTGGTAAAGAGTAAAAGGAATAGCACTAACACTAGCACCCATATCACATAAGCCATGATAACAATGATCTCCTATTTTAACTGAGACAATAGGCATGCCAACAACGGGTTTATTCTTATCTTTAGTATCAGGTTTATCAATTCTAGCAGCTTCATCACAGAAATAAATAACATGCCCATTAACATTATCAACCAAGAGATCTTTAACCATAGCAATACTAGCTTCTACTTTAATTTGTTCAGAGGGTCTAGGTGCTCTAATATTACTTTTGTTGACCACGGTCAAAACCTTAGCATGTTCCTTTATCCTAACAAGGAAAGGTGGTTTCTCAATATAAGCAGTAGGCATAACTGGATCAACATTGTAAATGATTGTTTCATCCTTAGCTATAACTGGTTCCTCAATATTTTCTTTAATAGGGGGATGATATTTAAACCACTTCACCTTAGTGAGATCAACATGGGTAGCAAATGATTCACAAAAAGAGGCTACTATCTCAGAGTCAAGTCCATATTTAGTGCTAAAATTACGAAAAGCATCGGTATCCATAAAAGTTTTAACACAATCAAACTCAAGTCTTATACCTGACTCCTGACCTTCGCCGAGTTCCTAATCTTCAGAGTTGTGTTTAATTCTTTCCAAGAAATCCCATCTAAATTCAATAGTCTTCTTCATAAAAGAACCAGTACAAGAAGTACCGAGCATGGATTGATCATTACGAGAAAGCCGACCATAAAATTTTTGTATAATAATTTCTCTTGAGAGATCATGATTGGGGCATGAATATAACATTAACTTAAGCCTCCCCCAAGCTTGAGCGATACTTTCTCCTTCATGAGGCCAAAAATTATATATATAATTCCGATCACGATGAACTAGATGCATGGGATAAAACTTTTGGTGAAATTCCAATTTCAATCGATTCCAGTTCCAAGCTCCAATATCATCACATAGCCTATTCTGCAATTGCTTCGCCCCACCCCCCCCCCCCCAAAGATAAAGGGAAAACATTCTTCTTAACTTCATCTCCGGGTAAACCTGCAAGCTTAAATAATCCACAAATTTCATCCACATATATCAAGTGCATATCAGGATGCTTCGTTCCATCTCCTGCATAAGGATTAGCTAGTAGTTTCTCTATCATACCTGAAGGAATTTCATAACCAATATTTTCAGTAGGTGTAGTAGGTTGAGGGGCAACTCTTTGTGTTTTCGGTCGACGTGAAGATACCCCGAACAAACACCTCAAAGGATTGTTTTCCATAGTAACAAGTGACAGTAAATTTCAGCACGTAATATAAATTTTTCCTAACCAATTTCCACTTACCAACAGTGCCAGAAAAGAGTCTTGATGACCCACAAGTATAGGGGATCAACCGTAGTCCTTTTGATAAGTAAGAGTGCCGTACCCAATGTGGAGCAGAAGGAAATGACAAGCGGTTTTCAGCAAGGTAATTTCTGCAAGCACTGAAATTGTCGGTAACATGTAGTTTGATAGCAAGATAATTTGTAACAAGTAAAAATAGTAACAATAGGTGCAGCAAGGTAGCCCAATCCTTTTTGTAGCAAAGGACAGACCGGAACGGTCTCTGATAATAAGTAAAGCGTTCTTGAGGACACACAGAAATTTCATCTAGTCACTTTCATCATGTTTGTTTGATTCGCGTTCGCTACTTTGATGATTTGATATGTGGGTGGACCGGTTCTTGGGTGTTGTTATTACTTGAACAAGCCTCCCACTTATGATTAACCCCTCTCGCAAGCATCCGCATCTACGAAAGAAGAATTAAGATAAAATCTAACCATAGAATTAAACATGTGAATCCAAATCAGCCCCTTACGAAATAGCGCATAAACTAGGGTTTAAGCTTCTGTCACTCTAGCAACCCATCATCTAATAACTACTCCACAATGCATTCCCTTAGGCCCAAAGATGGTGAAGTGTCATGCAGTCGACGTTCATATAACACCACTAAGGGAATCACAATATACATATCATCAAAATATCGAACGAATATCAAATTCACATGATTACTTATGACAAGACTTCTCCCATGTCCTCAAGAACAAAAGTAACTACTCACAAATAATATTCATGCTCAAGATCAGAGGAGTAATAAATATCATAATGGATCTAAACATATAATCATCCACCAAATAAACCAACTAGCATCAACTACAAGATGTAATCAACACTACTAGTCACCCACAGGTACCAATCTGAGGTTTTGATACAAGATTGAACACAAGAGATGAACTAGGGTTTTGAGATGAGATGGTGTTGTTGAAGATGTTGATGAAGATTGGCCCTCCCACGATGAGAGGGTTGTTGGTGATGACGATAGCGTCGATTCCCCCCCGGAGGGAAGTATCCCCGGTGGAATTGCTCCGTCGGAGAGCAAAAGTGCTCCTGCCCAAGTTCCTACTCGAGACGGCGGCGCTCCATACCGAAAGTCCTCCCTTTATTTTTTCTAGGTCAAAAGACCTTATGTACCAGAAGATGGGCACCGGAGGTGGGCCAGGGCCCCCACTACCCACTAGGGCGCGCCAGGGGGGAGGTGCGCCCTGGTGCCTAGTGGGCACCTAGGTGACCCCCTCCGGTATTTCTTTTCTCCAGTATTTTTTATATATTTCAAAATAATTCTTCGTAAAATTTTAGCTTATTTATAGATTTGTAGAATAGGTATCTCTGTCGTAGCTTTTTCACGTCCAGAATTCCAACTGCTGGTATTCTCCCTCTTTGTGTAAACCTTCCATATTATGAGAGAAAAGGAATTAGAATTACTCCACAAAGTGTTATATTGAATAAAAACACTATAAATAACAGTAACAAAACATGATGCAAAATGGACATATCACGTACCTCCATTGCTCGTTCAGGCATTAACTGAAGGCATGAGGCACAATCTAAAATATTGAAACATTAGTAAATCACGTGCATATTGAATCAAAAAATTGCTAATTTAGTTTTAGCAGTGAATCATCAAAGCATGTGTACAAAGTACTACCACGAGTAGAACAATTGAAGCCGAATGTGTCTTGATGCATATGTTGATCATTTGAAACATTACTTTTTCTGAAAAGCTCTATTTCTTTCTGGCGCAGAATCTATCCACTTCATGTACTTGATTGCAGCCGCCATGTTGTGACCATGGCGTGTGGAGTTCTTGCACAAGCACAACCTCTAGCCCAGTGAGCTCATTCTCCCACTTAGTTTTATGTTCTTACTCTTTTTTAGTGTATTGATAATAAATGCTTACTGAATTTGGCATCTCTCCCTTCAATAGTTGCTATTAATGTCATTCTGCTAGCACTAAATTACTCACATGACGTTTTTGCTCTCTAAATGAAATACACAGGCAGCATTTGAAATTTATGATCTGCAGTTTTGATTTCTTTTATAGGCTTGGCTGAGTTCCACTTTATTTTCTAAGAAATTGCGTATTCGATTTGGCACAGAGATACTACATTGTTTTGATTTGGCACTTGGTTGTTTGTCGCTGATGAGCTACTGTAAGTGAATCTATTTGTTTGTGCCTTACAAGTGTTCAACTGGTTGATGGTAAAGCTATGCTGCATATTTTGCTCTTCACAAACAGGTAGCCCTATGTTTGTACATTGGTCTGCCGCTATGCCTTTTAAGTATGGTATTATTTATCAATTTGTGTATGCATAAGGGTACAAAATAGTTTAGTTACCTTTCAATTGTTTTCAACCTGTGATTCCTGAAATATTTAGATGTGCATGCTAGGTTTCGAGTTTTTTGTTTTCTTCTGTTTTGGATGAAATTATTGTTCTATTGACAAATGTTTTTTCCTTCTCTTCACAAATCAGGGATAAGCTTATTGTCCTGGTTATATGGCCTGAGTGGAATGAAGTGTGCATCACTTCTTTTTTACTGCTTTAAGATTTGAGATGCTTTCAAAATTATTATACCATGATTTGCTCTAATTCCATCAACACAATGGTGGAAATCAAATTTATTTATTTTAAATCATGTCATTTCTCCCTGATCGTTAGTTCGTGTGACTTGATGATCTGAACCTAGTGTCTTTTTTCATAAGCCAAGCATTTGGGTGCCGAAGAGATGGTGGCGTGAGATATTTGCTTGACTGATTAGTTTCGATCAAGGTAAATTACAACTCAAAAGCTTCAGTAGCTTTGAAGGTGTTAACCTACATTACTCTAATGCAGGTGGAATTTTTGCATGCGTGAAGGTCTTATAGGCTAAAGAATTATACAACCCTTAGTTGGGTCAGTAAGGAAGAGGACAACTGTGGCTCACGGGGTAAGCTGGCGGGCAACGATACTTGTGGTTACACCCCTGCATATGGTGCACCCAGTCACCTCATTTTTTTCCATGGTTGCTCATTTTGCTTCGTTACTAAGCAGAGGTAATGGTTGCAAATTTCGAGTGCTGCTTATATGTTGTTTGTGTATTCTCACTCTTAGGCATGCACTAGTTTGGTATTTATGTTGTTGATGCAATGTAATATATAGACTAGCACCAACATTTGATGACAGCATGTTTCTTTCGCTTCCGGGAATGATAGATTAGCATTGTTACTTCTTGAGCCTGCGCCCTGTCTCCTCAATGCGCTCTCTTGGCCGGAACCCAGGCTGAGGGAGATCGATACCAGTGATCCTTACATTTGGCGGCCCTCCAGGCCTTTGTGATATCTGCCGCAGAAAGCACAACCACTTTAACCCACATTGTATACCATAATCGATGATATGTGTCTTCTTCTTCCCCAAGGAGGCGTTATAGATTGTACTATTTGAGAATAGGAAAGACACCTTCTTGAAACTAATGGCTGCCATGTACAACTGGTAAGCTTTGAGCATGTCCACAGCTGAGATGTTATATACAACAAAATAAATTATCGCCTAATGTTCATAGGAAACTAAGCTATGTGCTGCTGGCATCAAGATTCAGTCTGCACATTTGGCGGTAATTATTTATAGAGTACATGTTGTCATAAATTTTCCACATGCTTGCTTCAAGATTCAATATGCACACTTAACTATTCTTATATTTAGCTATGTTTCTCTACGTCGCATCTCCCCATCCCGGCTTATATTTGAAATTCCATGGTTTTACTGTATTAGTAGTTTTGCACTCAGCTTTCATAGAAGATAGAGGTTTATTTTGAGTATTTATATGACCTATTTCGACTTCTGAGTTCAATTTGCGGCTCTTTGTACTGCAAAGTTTATACTGCACTTCACGACGAGGAAAGAAAAGAGAAGAATGGTGTTGAGCACCAAAAGGTATTATATGATTTTTAAATCAGAATGGAGTGTAGTTTATTACTTTCCTAACATAAAGTTAGATAAAATATTATGGTTGTTTGGGCCATCATGTGAATTATTATTTTTACTTGATTTTGCATATGCACCTTCAAGAATAATGGTTGTATCCATCCTATTTAAGAAAGATTTAGGAACGATAACAATTCTTACTAATGAATAATCCAGCAGGGTCTGTCGCTTTAAAAATATTATAACATTGATGTTAGATATGTTTATTCAGATGATCCAAGAACTGAATGAAATATTGAAATAAAGTAGCTCTCTGTCGCTTTAAAAATTGTACAGTCAACATGCTAATATTAAGATTATATTATCTTCTTTGCAATTAAACTTTGTTTGGTGGTTGAGCTTGCGAAGGTTGGGATTTTGATTTCTAACGTGCATATCTTCTTGCTTTTCCTATCATATTATATGGTTTGTCCTTCTAGTCCTAATTCAGAAGCTCCACCCTTGGTCAAGCTGGTCATTGTTTGTTTGCTTTTGCTTCTATCTCATCGCACATATCACATGTTCCAACTTGAAAGTGTGAGTACTATCTCTGAGCATACTACTGTAAGTTGCAACCCAAAACTGCATTTCTATTGCGTTGTGGCATCATAATTAGATGGTGGATTAGCATCAGTGCCTAACTATGCCCCTAGGATGTATACTTTGGATTGCATAGTTCAGTTTTGTAATCTCGGTAAATGTATAAGATATGTAGATGCAATATTCCTATTTATATAAGATAACTGGTATGCATCTCATATATGCTTGCATCCGTGTATAATCTGTGTCGTAGTACAAGTTAAAGGAAACCTTTCACTGACTTTTTTCTTGTGTTATAAGATTGACCATTTCTATCCAGCCAAACACTAATTTGGCTGTTGTAGTAGTAAAACTAAATTATTTGCGCATTCGCTGCAGGGAGGCTGGCGAGGAATGTGCTCCACACCAGCAAGGTGCTGCTGAACGGCAAGAAGAGGCAGCTCGATTTTGGTGCGGTGGTGAGCTATCTCCTGTAACCAAACTTATCATGAGTTGCATACTCTTTTTCTCAATCAAGATGTCAAGAAAATGAAATTTCAGTACTATGCTTATGATTTCTTTGATTGCTTGAAGAATTTTTCAGTCATGAAGTTGAGTACTCCCTTTACACAGATTTGGAAGGTTCGATAATCAGGGGTCAAATGAAAGTTCAAACTGTATTGGCTAAGAGTAGGATGCATAATGGTAGTTGCCCTAAGCTTATACGGAGACAATCTGATCGCTGAGTTTGCTATCTAACATCTATGGATCTGTTGCAACACTCATCGATTGATGTGGAGGTTGAGGGCACTCTTTTCTTTACAGAAAAAACTAACACCAGCTAACAACCCATGTTCCTTTTGATCCCCTCTAATTTGGTTGAGTCATACTTAATCCATGACACCCTGTGCAATTTGTATTAGACAGATTAACTTTTGTGTTCTCCGTCTTCTGACAAATCATAGTTTTATGATGTTAAAGATAAATGCATTTATAAAATGCTCTCTTCTTGAGATTATGGGTAAATGTTGCTTTTGTAGGAATGCCTTGCTCTCACAATTATGTAGTATTCTTTCTGCTTGGTAAATGTTAGTCAGCAGATGCACTGCTCAAGCCTTGCTCGCCTTGCATAAAAATGCCATCCTTTAATTATTTTCTGTTTGTCCTTATGGCTTGCTGAACGTAGATATCAGTGATGCGTTATTTCTATATATATATATATATATATATATATATATATATATATATATATATATATATATATATATATGCTCTAAAAATTTACATGCCCTGTTTGTCATCACCACTCTCTTTGCAACATATGTAGTTCGCTTTACCGAAAGTTCGTATCCCACTCAAAATTTAAAAAATAGATATGCTCAACTTTTACTATGATTTTCTGCTCTTTATTTTCCAGTCTTAATCACCCTTGTCAATGCATTACTGGTATGTTGAGCATGATGTGATCCAAAAGAAACGAATAGAAAATTTCTTTCAAGATATAGAGCACATTGGCCAAGCCTGGACATAAAATATCAAAATGTAGCATAATAAAATTAGATTCCAACAGTACTGCTTTCCTTCAGATATGTTTCCGCACCCCTCTCCTCCCTCCCTCCCTCTCTCATTGTGCATCAACAGGTACTCTAGCTGATAGAAAAAAAAATTAGAAAGAACCATTAACACGGTTTGCTATATATAGATACACTTGATAAAAAAGGCATGCGCCTATGTTTTTTTCTTCTTCTGCTCATTGATATGCATGTGGTTACAGGCTTATAGGTATTGTACTGATTACAAAAACACTGAGCATGGCAGACTGTCGTATGAGAAATACACAATAACTAGGAAATGTGGGTTTAGGATCTAGGGTTAGTTCCCTTTGATTTCATATGGATAATTGGATGTTGGGGTACATGTACAGTTTCAGTTATAAAATAATTTTGTTTATTGGTATGTCCTTTAAGTAGCAGGCAGGTACATGTGTCATGGTCACAACATAACTTACTATTTAGCTTGCTTATATATTGTTGGATACATATGAACAATTAGCTCGGGAGGACTTTATTTATCTGGTATTGCGTACTTCAATGTCACATGTAGATATGCCTTTAAGTGTCCACATCTAATTGCTTTCTCATCTCCAACATCCAGGATACATAGATGGGGATGCCATTGCTCAAAGGCGGGCGTACATTGTCGTGTTGAAAGAGTTGTGGCCTCTGTATCTGCCTCAAATGTCGGTGGTGATTCTTTGTGCTATCTCTCCCATGTTCTTTTTTACTTTGTTCAATGAATGTTGGATTATACAAGAATGATTTATTCATGCTGGATTGTACAACTATGAACTATTTGTGCAATCTTTTATTTAAGCTTTGAAATGAGAGGATGAAATGTTGGGTTTGAGCAATGGTGTTGGATGTTTTTTCTTGGTGTTGGATTATTGATATGCATCGCCACAAGTAGAATTGTCGCACTACAAGTTATCATGACATGAAGTGTTATTCTTGTGTATATTCTCCAAGAACCTAGGATCTACTACCATTTTCATGTGTTGTGAACTGGTGCATAAGCTCTTCCTCCTGAGTGATCGGTTTTTGCATGTCTATTACTTCCATATCATGACAGCTCTTCCCTGAAGGAATACCATCTCTATATGAACTTTTTTCTTTACCATGTTTACCAATAATGCTTGCATGCTTGATCTTTCTTGGATAAAATGTCATTCTGCCCCACGGGATGCAATAGGGCATTATCTAATGAACAATCAAGGACAACGTAATTTCTACTCCGTATGGATGTTGTTTAACTATGTATTTGTTGGCGACTGTTTCTTAAATAGTTAGCTGGCCCCTGCCGTGTAATCTGTTGAGCCTTTTGATGCTCTCTTCGATTTGCGATCCATTTTTTGTGTTTGATTGAGCTTACCAATGCTCCTACCAATATAGCTTGCTTTTGGACTAAAATTGCTTTTGGACTGAAGCCTTTTGTTGTTTCCTGGACCAATTGCTATGTATTGAATTTGTATGATATAAACTTGATATATTAGATTGATAAACATAACTACATTAAGCTACTTTTTATATTTGCAATACTTCAATGACTTATTACCGGATTGGATATGACTATACCCGGCAGCACCAAGCCGCACTTCCTACCTAGTCTCCATGATCTTAAGATCACAAATCCAGTACATATTCAGATTAATTCAAGTATGTGCCCCCCCCAAAGTAAAGTTCAGAATTGCCCACATTGTTTAAAATTCTAGACAGCTCCAGAAATCAGCGAGTTACCAAAGTGGACATACAAAGATGAAACATATTGTAGATATCCTCCTCATTTTGTAGTTTAGCTTTTTATGTACAACGATACAACTATGTGTGGCAAAAAAGTACAGCTAGGGGTTTATAGATTGTAAAGTGTCATGCATCCATAGATCAGCCGAGAGCTAAGTGGTTTATGAATGCTAATAGATGTCATATCCTTAAAAGCTCCATCAAGGAGCAACAATCCTTCCACCAGAAGGACCTAGTGTTGCTATTAAAACAGGATAAGCTACATTTGTTGGAATATGCATTCCAAATCGTATTCACCCAAGGGATATTCTGATGTTTTTTTTTTGTAGATTTTTCATGGAGAGCTTTATTATGAGTTCTAAGATCCAAGACACCTAGACCTACTGCTTTCTAAGGAAGGTGCACTTGTTCCCACCTGAAAAGGAATTTGTAATGTTTATTGATGTCCTTTATTCCCCAGCAAAATGATCTACCATATTTGTCGTGATGGTCTAAGTAAATGGCACTGTGATAGCACACATAGCCAAAACGGGCATCGCACTAATGATTGCATTAAGTTGAACCAGTCTGGCAGCATGATGGTGTCTCCACCAAGGGGTCATTCACCATGTCGATTCCCGGCCTAGTTGGCCGGGCTGAGGACCTCTAGGTCGGTTCCGTCCTGGACCACATTGGTAGTGGCGGAGCCAAGAATGAAGCAAACCCTGGACCGTTCGGCAACATGAAAAACTTTGGCCCTTATAAATATCCCAAAAATAACCCATACCATATGAAAACATACAAAAAAAAGTTCAATTGCTCAAATAATTTAAACTCAATGCCCAATAAACCAACAAAATAGACAAAACATGACAGAAGTACAAATAATAGTACATGGATGCAAAAAATACCAAATCAATTGATTACTTCATTCACTGGTTTCTCCTATAATTTGATGAACGGTAGAAGAACCAACACCTTCAATGCATTACGAAAGTATAATTTCATAAGAAAAGGCATACACATCAACTGAAACAATTAAATGAAATTGCCAAATACATAAATTTCAATTCGACAATACTCATCGTATACAACAGAATACATATGCCGACACACACACACACACACACACACATTTTAGAACACAATACAAGTAGTCCTTGAGTATAGGTGAAAAGAATGAAAGAAAATTACCAAGGTCACTACTCTCTAGGTCAGGCAGTCAGTACGGCACGGAAGCCGGGGACTGTGTGCGGTGGCGAACGACACACAAGAACAGTGGTGGGGACCATGGCCAGGAGAACAACTGCCAGCCCGTGGGCTTCAGAAGTGGGGGAACAATGGCGGTTGGTGGACGACTCCACGGCGGCGGCACGCAGCAGGTAGACGGTGGCTGCCTCTAGCCTGGACGACGGGTGAGCAGTGAGGAGGTGGTGCAATCGTTGGAGCCGAGCGTCTCATGTGTGGCTGTGCGTTCATACGAATTAGGTTGTGGTTGTGTGTCGTGCGTGGATCAATGGTGGCTGGTGTCTAATGAGCCAGGTCACCCATGCTTTGGGCAACATTTGACTGGACTAAACCCCAGGCCCATCCACTGAAACAGAAGGACTCTATGAAGTTCTTGGCATATGAACAATGTGCTGACCACCGAACAGAGCCTCTCTATATCTTGGATTAAAAATGGTGTTGAATGATGTGTACGAACAACTCAGGATTGAGATGAAAATTTTGCATGACAAAATCATAGATTTGGAGGTAGCCAATCGCAAGGTAGGAGCCATCACTAGTAGAAAACAGGGAACTAGTCCCGGTTCCAGAGGGCCTTTAGACCTAGTTCTGGAACCGGGACAGAAGGGTCGGGACTAAAGCCCAAAACCTTTAGTCCCGGTTCGCTTACGAATCGGGACAGAAGGGGCTCCACGTGGCCGCTGCGGGGCGCCCAGGCAGGAGGACCTTTAGTCCCGGTTGGTAATACCAACCGGGACCAAAAGGAAGCCACGCGTCAGCACCTCGCAGGCGCTGGGGTTTTTGTTTTTTTAAGGGGGGTTTAGGGGTTTTGGAGGGTTAATTTAGGGGTTTCATATTGTGTTAGCTAGCTAATAGAGAGAAGTGACCTCTCTTTCTCCGTGCTTGGTCGACGCTAGCTACTATACATATAGAGAGAACTCGACACACTAGCTAGTAAGCAAATGAAGGAACCATTAATTACACAAGATCGTCATGAACATATACAGAGAGAAGTGACCTCTCTTTCTCCGAGAGATTGGTCGAACAACAAGTTTTTGTATATCTATCTGACGCTACTACATATATACAATATAACATCTCTTACAATCCCTAACATCTAAAATCCATTTCAATTTCCAGATGGTATTCTCCCTTCTCATTTATGACGTGGTCAAGAAAGAATCCCGCCAATTCCTCTTGAATTGCTCGTATGCGATCATGTGGTAGGAGTTCATCCCGCATCTGCCACATCTAATTTAAAGAAGGGGGTCAATACATATATATGAATGAACCTCAAAACAAATGATGGTAATAAAATAAAATTGTGAATATTATTGTTTACGTACTTCATATTGTTGGTCAAAGTAGCCCCGCTCAGAGGTCGATTGGCGGATGAACTCGCAAACGTAGTATCCACATAAATTATTCCCGCCTTCCTGCCATAAGCACTTTACGAGAGTAGAGTTCAATCAAACTGATAATCAAGCATGATAAATGGTATTGATGAAACTAGAATCAATGGGAGATCCGCGGAACTAGCTAGTACTACTTACTTTCGGGTGTGTATCGCAGCTCCCTCGGCAGTCCCGAAACCATTCCGGTGAACTCTTTCCAAACCCTGCCAGACAAAGAAAATAATTACTTGATATCCGGAAATAAACAAAGTTGCCGATATGATATGGTGCGATAATGATCGATTGAACTTACTTCTGGAGCATTGCAGTCATGTCCGCATACTTATTGGGATCTTTTCGTCTCGAGTCTAAGACAGTTACTACTCCCCGGTCAAGCTTAATCTCTAGCAGAATAAAGTGGAAGCTGCGCACGCATGCATAACTCATCAATTACATTACTATAACCTCGAGTAAGCGAAACCGAATATGCACAAGACAGTAACACTCACTTGAAGTTGTAAGGAAAGAGTATTTTCCCTTTGTTTTGATTTTGAAGTAACGATTTTAGCAAGTTGTCCTCAGTATCTTTGCCTCTGTTTTGAACCGACCATTCATTTATGGTATTCGGATTAATGAACCCAATGTCATAGATTTGTGCTTTTTTGCATTCGACGATCTTCAGTCTGCATAATATAGTGAGGATAATTATATATACATGCAATGAAAGAGCTGAGCTATAGAGACTTAATTACAGAGGTAATACTTACAGACAGTAGCAAGTCATGAGTTGTTTGTCGAGGGCATCTTGATTGAATAACTGGAATAACTCCACAAATTCAACAGGCATCACCTTAGTTCCAACGATCTTTAATTCCCAGCATCAAACTATCCTTCCCAGACTTCCTGCAGGTATCCATGTACCATTCATGCAATCTTCGCATCATGGTTGTTAGAGGAGGATGATCAGGTTTGACGAGAGGCTTCCCGTACTCGTATCTGAAGATGTCTACTACCTCTAACATTTCAAATTGTACATCATCGCCCAGGTAATCATCAGGATTGGTACCGGGCACTAGCCCCGGATGATTAGCGATGATATCGCTAGACACCTTGAGCGGGGGGCACGATTGCTTCGCCTGTTCGCCGAGCTGGGGAATTGTTTTCCCACTTTTTCGTTTTGCTAGCCTTGCATCACTGCAAGTACTTCCCGACCACTGCGCTTCCTTATATGTCCTTTCAATAATGCGCTCATAGTTAAATTGCGGCGGAGGCGGTGGTGGTCGCTTCAGGGCATCCACAGTGCGCTTCACTTTCACCGGATCTGCCTTTTCCTTCGGAGGTGGAGGTTTCCATTCAAAATGGGCCTGCACTTCGACTGCCACGATTTCATCAGTTTCCTCATCAGTCCTCTCATATGGTAACTTTGGAAGAGGCTTCAGGCTTGGACTAGCTTTGAATTTCTTCCCGCCTCTTGTACTGCTAGCCGCCGGAGCGGCGGCGTCTCTCTTCCACCGTTGCTGATGCGGTGGAGTCCGCTGACACGCCGGAGGAGGCGGAGGAGGAGGCGGAGTGCTCCGACGCGCCAGAGGAGGCGGAGTGCCCTCACGCGCCGGAGGAGGCGGAGTGCCCTGATCACTCGTCGGAGGAGGAGGCGGAGTGCCCTGACTCGCCGGAGGAGGAGGAGGAGGAGGCGTCCAGTTTGGAAGCTTGATGTACTCCTTCCTCCATAGACAGGTACTCCTTAAAGCATAAACCAGATGATTCTCCCCTTCACTTGTAGCGTAGTCAAGCTCCAGCTCCTCAAATACCTCCATTATTTCATCCACCATCACAACAGCATAGCCATGTGGAATCGAACGGCAATGGAAAGATCCCTCAGCTTAAGGAGGTACAACACAGCCGACAGCCGCCTTCAAAGTCAGGTTCTGCCATTTCGTCATTAGCTCGCAATGTTGAGCCTCCGTGATAGTATCGACGGGGTAGCGAGCAGCCGTGAAATCAGGCTGAACGAGCTCCGTGGAAGCCACGCTGCTTCTCCGCTGAGATGGTGGGGTAGCTTCTGGGGCAGCGTCGAAGCAAGGATCTTCGTGCCGCTGAGATGGTTGGCCGGTAGCTGCAAGTTCCTCTAGCTTTGCTATTCTTGCATTAAGCTTCTGCATTTCGCTCACTTCCGCTTTCCTCTTTCTTTCTCGGCTTCTATAACCACCGCTGTCGGGAAACCCAACCACCCACGGAACGGAGCCTGGTGTGCCTCGTGTTCATCCAGGTTGCTCAAGATTCCCGAGGGCCTCTGTCAGCTCGTCCTTCTCTCTGTTGGGAATGAACGTCCCTTCCTGCGATGCCCTGATATATTCCTGAAGCTTCTTGATGGGTATTGCAAGTTGCTCGTCCGTCCAACGACACTCACCTGTTTCTGGGTCCAAAGTTCCCCCAACCCCGAAGAGCCAAGTCCTTGAACGATCTATCCAGTTCAATGTCGCTGGCTGGACCCCTTTAGCAAGCAGGTCTTGCTCAGCTTTGTCCCACAACGGCCGGGCTTTATAGTAGCCACCTGACCCCGTGTGATGGTGATACTTCTTCTTTGCAGCATTTTTCTTGTTTGTCTCTGACCTTTTCTTACCCTTATCCGATTTCTTGTAGGCCACAAATGCGGGCCAGTGATCTCTTATCTTCTCATATCGGCCGGTGAATTCTGGAGTCTTCCCTTTGTCGACAAACTTTGTGTTCAACTCTTTCTTCCAGTTCCTGAATAGATCTGCCATCTTCTTAAGAGCAAACGCCTTGACCTTTGGCTCTATAACTGGCTTATTCGGATCCTCCTCTGGTGGTAGGCTGAAATTTGCCATCAGCGAGGTCCAAAGATCACCTTTCAGTCTATCCTGGACATAAGAAACTTCAGGGTCGTCCTTACTCTTATTCCATTGCTGGAAGCTGATCGGGACGCTGTCCCTAACAATAGCTCCGCACTGATGTACAAATGCGTCCTTGGTCCGCTTGGGAGCAATCGGTTGGCCATCGTCCGCGATTTCTGTGATCGTGAACCTTTCATCCTGGCGCAACCTTTTCTTCGGGCCTCGTCTCCTTACGGAAGTTTGACTTGATCCGGAGGGCTATAAAAGAAGACAGAAGCGTTAATATATGTACATACCAAAACAATTAATGCATCAAGTCAGCACAGGCTTAATTAATATATATACCTCGCCAGACTTTGCAACAGCTCCCTCCTCCGTTCGGTCACTGGAGCCATCATCATGGTCTTCTTCCTCCGCCATTCGGTCACCGGAGCTGTCATGATCTCCTTCCTCCTCTATTGTTGGATTACCGGAGCCGTCATCCTCTCCTTCCTAACCATCGGTGTCGTTGAGAAATGACAAGGGATCACCTCCGTCGCGGATTATATCCCCCAACAACTCTTCTTGTTCTAAGTCTCTGTCCATAGTTTCTGCAAATATTACAACATGGCAATATACAAACATGAGAGATGGATATATTAGTGGCAAACTTAGACCTAGCTAATCACAACAAGGAATCATATGCATATATGAGCAATGGATTAGTTGCGGACCGCCTCTCTCATGCATGTCCAACGTCCCCCCTCATGTCGAAGTTATCGGGTAGGGGCGGGAGGGGGTAGGAGATCGACAACGCTCTTTCTTCTAGGAGAGGACACTTTGCAAAAAATAATTGCTATGCAGGAGATCAAACTATCCATGCATTCTCCCGCATTGACCTATGCCGGCAACGATAGATCGACAACGACGCTCTTTCTTCTAGGGTTTGGGGTGGCCTCGACAACGCTTCTAGGGATTGGGGTGGCCTCGACAACGCTCTTTTAACTTGGTAAATTTGGGTGACCTCGACAACTCTTCTAGGGTTTGGGGTGGCCTCGACAACGCTCTTTTAACTTGGTAAATTTGGGTGGCCTCGACAACTCTTCTAGGGTTTGTGATGGCCTCGACAACGCTCTTTTAACTTGGTAAATTTGGGTGAGCGTAACGGGAGTAAGTAACTTTTAACTCATTTAACTTGGTAAAATTGGGTGGCCTCGACAACTCTTCTAGGGTTTGGGGTGGCCTCGACAACGCTATCTCAGTCCCGGTTTGGGTGGACTCAAGAGTTTGGTAGGGCGAGAGGGGGTTGATCGACGTCCCCCCTCATGTCGAAGTTACCGGAGTTTTCTATGAACCAAAAAAAATTCCACATGACATGTCCGATGACCGGACCGCCTCTCTCATGAATGTCCGACGTCCCCGCCTCTCTCATGAACAAAAAAAAATTCTATGAATAAAAAAACATCATATGATCATTTTCTATATATATACATCCATCCATCCATCCACATCCATGCATATATATGAACAAAAAAACATCATATATATGATCATCTATTAACAAAAAAAAATATCATATGATCATGTATGAACAAAAAAATCATCATATATATGAACAAAAAAAATCATATGAACATTTTCTATCTATATACATCCATCCATATCCATCCATTCATCCATACATACACATACATATATACATGGACCAAAAAATACTATATACATACACACATATATACACATACATATATACATACACACACACATATATACACATACATATATGCATATGAACATACATACACATAAAAAATTCTAACTTTTGCAAAATCTTTGCAAATTCTAACTTGATGCAGTGCAAGGCAGGGGCGGCGCAGGGCAGGGGCGGCGGCGCAGGGCAGGGCGGTGGCGGCGGCGGTAGCGCAAGGGAAGGGGCCGGGGCGACCGGAGCTCACTGCGGGAGGCCGGAGTGCGGGCGGCCGGAGAGCGGGCGGAGTGCGGGCGGCGCGGGCAGCCGGAGAGCGCGGGCGGCGGCGTCGGGGCGCGGGGGGGAGGAGGGGAACGGCGCGGCGGCTCACAGTGGGAGCGGGGACGGCGTCGGGGCAGCTCGGCGACGGCGACGACGGCGAGGAGGCCCGGCGAGAGTGAGTGCGTCGGCGTCGAGGGCAGCAGCAGCAGCCTGGCGGCGTCGTCGAGAGAAGAATGGCGGGTGGGGGGAAATTTCCTAAGTCTTGGCTTATATAGCAACCCTCTTTAGTCCTAGTTTGTGGCACCAACCGGGACTAATGGCCCCCTTTAGTCCCGGTTTGTGCCACCAACCGGGACCAAAGGTCAATTTCCAGCAGCCCAAAGGGCGGGAAGCAGAGACCTTTGGTCCCGGTTGGTGGCACCAACCGGGACTAAAGGGTGGCATTGGTCCCGGTTGGCGGCACGAACCGGGACGAACGGGTGGCATTGATCCCGGTTCGAGCCACCAACCGGGACCAAAGGCCTGTGCCTGGCACAGCCGCCGTGCGGTTGGATGTTTAGTCCCACCTCGCTAGCTGAGAGGCTTTGGCATTTGTTTATAAGCGCGGCTGAGCCTCCCCTTTCGAACTCCTCTCTATTGCAGGCCTACTGGCCTAAACGTGTCTCTCTGCCTGTGGGCCTGCTGCGGGCCTGAATTCTGGCCCAACTAGCTGGTTGGGTTTCTAGTCGTATTCAGGCCGTGGTGGCCCAGTAGGCGGCATTTTTTTAAAAAAATTCCAGTTTTTTTGTTTTGTTTTTTGCTTTATTTATTTTCTTTTGTTTCTACTTGCAGCTAAATACTTACAGTTTTTCAGTGATTCTTTTTGCTTTTAGGTCACAAAAATTATAAACTTTCTGTTAGTGCCATTAGTTTTCAAATTTGAATAGTTTAAATTTGAATTCTTTGAAATTTGTGTGAATCTCTAGCTTGTGAATAACTTTACTATAAAAATAGATTTTTGAGTGATTCTTTTTCCTGCTATTTAATATTACTGTCTTTTATCATTATATTCAATTTGGTAATTTTTAGGTTATTTTAAATGTCTGTTTTAATCATAAACGGATTTTGTTATTTTAGTTTGCTATTAAAGTTTCTAACAAAAAAATTCTTTATGAAAATTATTTTTGCTATTAATGTTTTGAACAAAAAATACTTTGATAATTTTAGTTGCATAAATTTTATATAATTTTAGTTTCAATAATACTAGAAGTTTATAAAAGCTTTTTAGTTGATTCCTTTTGCTATTAGTGTTTTATAAAAACTTTTTAGTTGATTCTTTTTGCTATTGATTCTTTTTAGTTTATAAAAGCTTTTTAGTTGATTCTTTTTTCTATTGAAGAATATTATAGTTCTGTTTTAGTTGATCCTGAAATTGAAAAGCACTACAAATGAACTCTGAAAAGGTTGAAAGTTGGCATGGTATCATCATTTCACCCACATAGCATGTTCTAAAAAGTTGAGAGGGTTACGGCAAAAACTGGATGCACTTCGTGTACAAAATGGACAATCACTTTCGAAGTATCAGGGTTTCGGACGAAAACACATCTGTTACAAAGGGATTTCATTTTTTGAACTTATTTGAACTCCAGACTTTTGTGTGTTCAAAATGCACCATTCAAAGCCACATCATAAATTTTCAACCCTTTCTGACTTCATTTGGTATTTATCATGCATTTACTGATTTTTTTGAGCTAAATGGCCCTGAAATTGAAAAGCACTACAAATGAAGTCTGAAAAGGTTGAAAGTTGGCATGGTATCATCAATTCACCCACATAGCATGTGCTAAAAAGTAGAGAGGGTTACGGCAAAAACTGGATGCACTTCGTGTACAAAATTGACAATCTCTTTCGAAGTATCAGGGTTTTGGACAAAATCTCATCTGTTACAAAAGGGATTTCATTTCTTCACATGTAACTGCAGTGATATTCTAGATCAAAGGCATCATCATAATAGTTGTGGAGAGAAAGTCTTCACTTTTTCTTCGTTTGTGTCCTTTGCTTATTGCGCCGTAACCATGGATAATCTTCATTGTTTAATAGGGTGCTTGGGTCAGCCTTGACTTTGAAGGGAGGAATTTCATGAAACTTTTCATAATCTTCAGACATGTTTATCTTGCCCTCCACTCCCACGATGTCTCTTTTCCCTGAAAGAACTATGTGGCGCTTTGGCTCATCGTATGATGTATTCGCTTCCTTATCTTTTCTTATTCTCAGTTTGGTAGACATGTCCTTCACACGCTTAAACCAAAAGGCCAGGTGCTATGATTGCTGCTTTGCTCCCCAAAAGGATTAATGCCATCCGCGCTTAAACTAAACCATACGTTCCTTGCGTCACCTGCAAAGTCCCCCCACGTTCTCTCGATTTTTCTCCATTGTGACCCGTCAGCGGGTGCTCTCAACTTCCCATCTTTCTTACGGTCCTCTTTGTGCCATCGCATCAACTTGGCATGCTCTTTGTTTCTGAACAGACGTTTCAACCGTGGTATTATAGGAGCATACCACATCACCTTGGCAGGAAACCTCTTCCTGGGGCGCTCGCCGTCAACATTGCCAGGGTCATCTCGTCTGATCTTATACCGCAATGCACCGCATACCGGGCATGCGTTCAAATCCTCATACGCACCGCGGTAGAGGATGCAGTCATTAGGGCATGCATGTATCTTCTGCACCTCCAATCCTAGAGGGCATAGAACCTTCTTTGCTCTGTACGTATTGTCGGGCAATTCGTTATCCTTTGGAAGCTTCTTCTTCAATATTTTCAGTAGCTTCTCAAATCCGTTGTCAGATACACCATTGTCTGCCTTCCATTGCAGCAATTCCAGTGTGGTACCGAGCTTTGTGTTGCCATCTTCGCAATTGGGGTACAACCCTTTTTTGTGATCCTCTAACATGCGATCGAACTTCAACTTCTCCTTTTCACTTTGGCATTGTCTCTTTGCATCAACAATGACCCGACGAAGATCATCATCGGGCACATCGTCTGGTTCCTCTTGATCTTCAGCTTCCCCCGTTGCAGCATCACCGTATTCAGGGGGCACATAGTTGTCATCATCCTCTTCTTCTTCGTTGTCTTCCATCATAACCCCTCTTTCTCCGTGCTTGGTCCAAACATTATAGTGTGGCATGAAACCCTTCTCAAGCAGGTGGATGTGAAGGGTTTTCGGGTCAGAGTAAGGCTTCGTATTCTCACATCTAGGGCATGGACAACACATAAAACCATTCTGCTTGTTTGCCTCAGCCACTTCGAGAAAATTATGCACGCCCTTAATGTACTCGGAGGTGCGTCTGTCACCGTACATCCATTGCCGGTTCATCTGCGTGCATTATATATAATTAAGTGTGTCATAAACCATTACAGAACATCATGAATAGAGAAGTGACCAAACTAATAGAAGTTCATCATCACATTAAAACCAAAGTACAGTAGTGATCAAATGTTATTACTGAAAAAATAAATACATAAAGTTCATACATAGTTCTCATTGAACAACATATAGCTCTCTAGAGCATCTAATTAAACCATACATTGAAACTACGTAAAACATTTCAATGCAACAACAAATGCGATCATAATCGCAACTAAGGTAACAATTGATCCAACGGCATAATGATACCAAGCCTCAGTATGAATGGCATATTTTCTAATCTTCCTAATCTTCAAGCGCATTGCATCCATCTTGGTCTTGTGATCATCGACGACATCCGCAACATGCAACTCCAATCTCATCTTCTCCTCCTCAATTCTTTTCAATTTTTTCTTCAAGTAATTGTTTTCTTTTTCAACTAAATTTAACCTCTCGACAATAGGGTCGGTTGGAATTTCCAGTTCACATACCTCCTAGATAAAAACATCTATGTCACGTTGGTCGGCATAATTGTCATAAACACTAAATGAAACAAATAGTTATAAAAGATAATATATACCACATCCGAATCATAGACAGGACGAGGGCCGACGGAGACAGGACAAGTATCTATCTAAATCATACAAGTAAGAATTTTTTCTTTTAGAAAGAAGATAAGAGCAAGAGGCTCACCACGGTGGTGCCGGCGATGAGATCGGCGCGGGCGATCGACGGCGGTGAGGACGGGGACGGCACAGGACGGACCGCCAAACCTAGACAAATCTTGAGGAAAATGGAGCTTGGACAAGGAGCTTCGAGAGGAGAAAGCTTAAGTGTGGCTCGGGAATTTCATCGAACACCTCATGTGCATAGGAGGTGAGCTAGAGCACCACAAAGCTCTCCCACGGCCGGCCAAAAAAACAAAGCAGTGGCTCTGCTCGCGGGCAGGGGCGGGGGTATATATAGGCCTCTCTTTAGTCCCGATTTGTGGCTAAAACCGGGACTAAAGGACAACCTTTGGTCCCGGTTCCAGCCACCAACCGGGACTAAAGGTTGTGGGCTAGGAGCAAGGCCCATTGGTCCCGATTCGTGTCTGGAACCGGGACCAAAGGGGTCAGACGAACTGGGACCAATGGCCCCCGAGGCCCGGCCGGCGCCCTGGCCTCACGAACCGGGACTGATGCCCCCTTTGGTCCCGGTTCGTAAGTGAACCGGGATTAATGCCCTTACCCAGGCCTCAACCAAAGCCATGTTTTCTACTAGTGCATCATTAACCCAACACATTACACGGCGAAGGTGGCAAAGGGCTATGGTTTCTATGATGTCTTCGACACAGACAAAATATATGTGAATTTTAAAAAGATCTATTATCTGTTCATGTTCTATAATTTCAAAACTTGCCTAATCAGGCTATGGACGCATTTTCAAGCCACAAAGGGCCAGACGCAACAAGGTTTTCAATGTCACGATGGCCGACCCTTATCTCATGAACGAGGAGAACCTATAAGATGAGACAACTAGGAAGTGCATGAAATACTACCTTTTGCATTTCGTGCCCTACCGACCCAAGTAGGTGCTTATCTGGTTTATGCTTTTGTAACTTTTTCCTTGATATATGCTTTCATGTTCAAACTTCTAAACTTTGTCATATTCACAGTATGTTTCACTTGTTTGTGCAGGGATGATTGGGTTCTTATAGTGCTATGACCGCAAATGTCCTATTGTTCCTTGATGGATTCCATGAAGAGCCCGGGAAAATGACGGTCGCTCCTGAAGGAACTTTTGGATGAATGTATCATTGTTTGGAGTCTGACCGGAGGGCACATGGTTGAGAGGCACTATAAAATCAATGGAACAAGGAAAATAGTCTGCTTCAAGATGGACACTATATGTTGCCGGCAACAACTGCCTCTTACTATGACGTGTGGCTTCTACATCTACCTTCACATCAAAGACTTCATACCGTCGGCAAAATCGTTCAGGTTGCATGAACACATCGTCAAATTCGGTCAAGAACTATAAAACATGTCGTCCGAAGCAGGCATAGCGCTCGAACTCATCCAACCCACGTTCGTGACTATAATAAACAAGTAGGTTCGCTCGTTGTCCGAGGTATTCTATAATTACACCGAAGAAGATGAGTCGAACAAACGAGAGAGGCAAAGCTTATCGAAGCAGTTACTATAGAGGAGAATGGAGCAGCAGGACCTGCGGCCTACCTATATTTTGGATGCATGACTATACATATTTGGCCCATTATGTTGTTTAACTAGACCAGCACACTAAATTTGACGACTCGTGTATTGTTCGCTACTCGTTTATTGTTAATGTACTTCTCGTTCTTTGTTATAAGTTACTATCGTTAATTTTATTTCTGATGTGATCCGATTTACCGTTAATTATTCGCTTTTTGCATCAGCTTCCGTTGTTGTGGCACCAATATACGCTGCCACGCCATCGCTTTCATTGCAGCATGGAGTACATACCATTGTCGGGCGGGAGAAAATGTCCGCCACATGTTTTATTGGCTAGTGGCAGGTGCGAACCATCGCTCGCCATTGGTGCTACCCAGCGTCAGTGGCAGCCGCAAGGTAGAGCCAGCCACCGATAAGTCTTCACCAGTGACGCGCGCCGTGCCCATCACTGATGACCTATTAGCAGTGGCGGGAGGTCAGTGGAAGGCGCCCTTGACAGCTATGCCCGTCACTGATGACCTTTTTGCGCCCGTTACTACTAGCCTGTTCTACAGTAGTGAAAGAAAGGACTGAAGACAAAAAGAAAAGAAGACCGAAAGAAACATGAGAACAACTCAACAAAAATTGACACGCGAGATAAAATATCTAATGATCTGAACATAGTGTTAGGTCATATTATAAAAATAATATACATGCCATATAGACCCACCAAAAAAGAAGAAGGATCCATGTTCATGTATAAAAATCTTAGCGGTACAAAATGATCAAGCGTGCACTTCCATATATGTATATCTCTAGTTCAAAATGTGTTACCATACACAACCTGAGAAAAATAATTCCTGATAGGGAGAGTAATGAAAATTGAGCAGAGGCACCAAGAGAAAAAAAAAGAGTGCCCCTGCTACTCAACATACACCATACAAGCAGTTGAACCAAAAAAATATCTAGTTACAAAAGCCACTTCTTCTTACCACTGAAAAGAAAATTAACATTGAAACACCACAATTAATGCAGTGTCTCCCTACGCCCGAAACATCACACTTCCAACCTCCATTCCATTCACACATGGCACTACGGATCTCTATTGAATTGTTGGACTGCATTTTGAACTACAAGTTTTTTTTTAGATGAGGTTGAACTACATCGTTATACTCCCATCCATTCTAAAATATGTGTCTCAACCGTAGTACAACTTTATTACAAAGTTGTATTACTGTTGAGACACTTATTTTAGGACGGAGGGAGTATAAAGTTAATACGAAGTTGAGACACTTATTTTGGGACGGAGGGAGTATTATCGAGGGACTTCAGGTAGGCATTGTAAAATGGGAATGTTCAGCCTTGCTTTGCTTTTCTTGTTTTTGTAGCGATCTAAAAGAAATCGTGGCAGTAAACACGAAACTGCAGTAACCCGTAGAAATCCACCACAGGAAGATCCATCAGAGTTCATTGACGGCATGTCAGCAACTTGGCAAAAATCCGCGTGATGTTTCACTAAGGAATTGTTTTGCAACTGGTCATAGGCAGGCATGCTATTACTGAATAGGGGCCATGGGCAAACTGGCGGTGCGCGAGACAGGCCGACAGAATGGTTTGATGCGCCGATGGCATTTGTACTCGCTTCAGTTGTACGCTTCCATCATAAAAGCAGCGGTACCATACAATAAGTTGCGCCCCACATTCCCCTATTTTCGGTGATCTTCAACTCCTCCGGAATTTGTCTGACCGTAGATTATATCTGAAGCTTGAAGTGTACTAAGTGAATCATATTACAAACTATGTCAGGGTTGTCGTAAGTTAATTCAGCACTTTTGGACAAAGGATAATATATTACATCTGGCCTCCCCAACAATACAATATCCAGACTATGTCTAGACATCGAGGATCCACACAACCAAGAAAGATAAAAGAAAGTAAAATGAAAAACAAATTGAGTCGAAGCAACAAACGACACACAAGAAACAAGCAGTGTCAACCATCCACCGTCCTTCACAACACATGTACTACGAGAAAGATTCTTCGCAAGCAACGACGCACAAGCACCACAGTCGGTGCTGAATCCGACTGCTAAAGATCAGGTCATTGGTTTTCACCTCAAGAGCACGTCTGAAGAATCTCCAATGCAATGCGTTCAATAAGGCCACGACACGCCAGGTAAGTGCTGACATTGCCAGATGTGACCATCGAACGCAGACTCAAGTCATCGTGTATTGCTGCCAGCACTTGCCCAAGACGACGATGTTGCGTGAAGGCGCACATATTTTTATATAGGACTCCGGTACAAACCCGACGTTAGATTTTTTTTATCATAACAAATCAAATGTTTTTCATGGCAAATTATGGCGAACATGACAAATCCAACTCACTTTATTTTTTGATAAAAAAATTACCATGCTTGCAAATTAACCATGACAAACGTCGGATTTGCCATGCCTAAAAATCTGACGTCAGATTTTTAGTGTTTCCGTTTTGTATAATCTACAATCGCAGAGTATTCTTTGTGTGGTCATTACATTGGTTCAACATCATCTAGTTTTCCTGGGAAGATAGCAACTTGTAAATGGAATGGATGTGCTAATGACCAAATCGACACCATAACCCAAACAAGACACGAGCAATCAATCAATGTAGAGCCGAGCGTCGTCGCACGCACGCAATTCCGGCATCCACCGCCACCGCCGACACTTAAATCCACCGTCGATCACGGCCTCACGATGATCTTTCTACAATCTCTGATGAGGCAACTTTTTTGGCATCCTGTAGCAATTTTGTCGTCTCAAGGGCCCAGCCAGGAACACCTTTTCCTTTCTGCTAGGGACACCCAGCCTCCGCCCCACAGAAAAAGCTGGAGACGATAGCTTTGTGTCCTTGTCCTCGCACAGTCACCTGACTCACCCTTCCCTTTCCTCCATCCATGCCATAGGATGCCTCCACAGAGTCACAGGTGACCCAGCGGCACAACAGTCCCTTCTTGGTAAGCGGCGGCAGAGCCACGCCACCGTCCACTGTCACTCACTCACTGGAACGAAGGTCAGTTCTCAGCTCAGCTCAGCTCCGCCACTGCCATCCATCCCCTGTGTTCTTGCAATCTCTCTCTTTTATTATCAGTTCTATCTATCCATGCCGCCCTGGTCCTCTGGGTATGTGTTTCTCAATCCATGTTTGGTGGTTGGGAAAACGATGGGGATATCTATCTGGAGCTAGCTAGGGGTTATAGTGGTTTGGAGGTACCGGGATAGATAAGATGGCGATGGTTTTGGATCACTGCACTTGCTAATTCTAGTTAGTTGCTTGCACGCGCAGAGCTTCTCTAGCTGGCTGCCGCGCCGGCTTCTCTAGCTGGCTGCCGCGCCGATTTCTCTCCTGCTTCCAGGCACAAGCGATTCTTGTGTGGATGTTTCTAGCAAGGTTTCACGGCTTGCTTGAGGCCTCTTCCTTTCTCATCCTTGCGAGTCCGCTCTTTGTCTCCGGGCTTGATTTGGTGCAGCCAATCTGCAGAAAGAGGTGTACAAACAGAGTGTCAGTTTGGCCCTGATTCCCGGTTAGCGTTGCAGAGCTTCATTAATGGGTTATAAAAGGTCGAGCTGTGGTTGCCGGAAAGAGTACTTGCGTTAGGCGCCATCCTTATCAATGGATGTGCCTGTGCTGTGTAGTACCAGTAATTCTGTTGAGACAAAAGGAGAAGCACTCAGTGCCACTAGTAATGTTGTTGAGACAGAGGAGAGGCACCTCTCTTTCTCTCTATGCTATTCTTACAATACTTTTACCAATTTTGACTTCTCCGACGGCATAATTGGCTTACTTAATAATTAGATAGATGTTCTATGTACCTACCGGTGTTAAATGGCTTCACTGCTGGGTTGCTCTCACAGTTGTGGATCGATGCTAGTGGACGGCCACCCACTTGGGTTCTGGAAGAAGCTAGCATCTGATGGCTAATTTTGTACTATCTCCTTTGCAAGGAAATATAGTACATTTGGTTAACAAATGTAACCTTTTGGAGCAAGTGGTAGCCGCACTGGGGATAGAACTGAGCAAACACCTCAATATACCCTGTGGTTTCTTCTTTTCAGTTAAGTGTCGCTTTCCGCATCACTAAAAGTGAAGGACATTGCAGCTGGCAGAAGTAGAAATTGTTAGTCCTGCCCAGTGGATTAGGTAACCGCAACTGCAAATTTGTAGAAACGAACATGATGCTGAGATGTTTGCTTTATGGAGGAAGTGAAACTTGGCATCATATTGTATATTTTCTATGAATAACTTTGCAATGTTGAGCTGCTGCACATTTTCTGACTCTTTTCCCCAAGTAGCACCTATGTATTTATAGATATGCGCCACTAATGTGGCATCTACCACTTCTAATTTCTAGGGAATCTTGCATATCGCTTCTTACTGATACAAAGTGAAAGAATCAATCGATGGACCATAAAACATGGCTTTGGAGAAAGAAAGCATCACAAAGGACAGTTTTAGCAAAGAATAAATCCAATATATCAGAAAAGGAACATGAGGTATATCATCTACACATTAAGAATTTTGAAGTTTATCCAATACCTATTAATTAACTCATAACAAGTGCTTCGACTTTTCTTTGCACGCTGAAGGACAAGATTGCCCGGTTAGAGAGATCACTGCAAGGCTTAAATGAACAACTTTCATTTGCTCATGCTGAATGCTTCGAGAAGGACGCTATTTTAGCCAAGCAAGCAAAAGTAGCTGAAGAAGCCATACTAGGTACTACTCCATTCATCACTCCCTGTTCATGCTCATAAGTAGTTGGGCATATGATTTATCTCATCCTGGAACTATAAATACCTCATGCATGTATCATGTATGCATATATGTCGGCTATTAAATTTCTGACCAACCGCCTTTTGGCTATGAATGTTCCAGGCTGGGAGAAAGCAGAAGCTGAAGCTATAGCTATCAGGACAGAACTTGATGATACTCTACATCAGAAAGCCATGGTTGAGCAAAGGATTTGTCAGCTTGATGAGACTCTAAATGTTGCAATGGAAGAGAGGGAGTTATTGATAAAGGACACTGCTGAAATAATTTCTTGTGAGAAGGATAAAGTTTGGAAGCTGGAACAAAATGTCGTGGAGAAAGATAACATAATTGCTAGCTTGGACGATGAGTATAGCAGACTATCTGAAATCCTCTCAACGAAAGAGAAAATCATCTTGGATCTAACTGAATCAAATGCAGTGAAAGAGTCAGACTTGAAGGACCTTGCGGTAAAACTGGAGTCAACAGAGAGGTCAAATTCTTCTCTTAGATATGAGGTTTGCATGCTGCAGAAGCAACTTGATATTCGTAGTGAGGAAAGGAAGTGTAATCTCAAATCTGCTGATGCTTCACACAAACAACATCTTGAAAACGTAAGGAAGATTACTAAGCTAGAAGAAGAATGCAAGAGATTGCGCTCAATGGTACGTAAAAGGCTGCCAGGACCAGCTGCCGTTGCTAGAATGAGAAGTGAAGTTGAGACACTGGGCAGCAGTACAACACACATAAGGACGGGAAAGTTGAATTCTACCTCATCCTTCAATTCATATGATCAGATACAGAGCTCTTCCAATGCATCGCATGCAAGTCCTTCATTGCTTGCAAGGCTACACGTGACGGAAGATGAAAATAAGGCCATGAAGGAGTCTCTTTCTAGAAAGGATGGTGAACTTCAGCTTTCCCGTACTAAGCTTGCTCGCACAACCTCTAAACTTTCCCAAGTTGAAGCTCAACTCGAAGACTTATCAGGTGATGATCGAGCTACCATAGAACTGGCAAAGAGAAGTCCTACAGTGGTTGAAAATCCTCTTTCATCTATCTCCGAGGGTGGTTGCAATGAAGATAACATCAGCTGTTCAGGTTCATGGGCGTCAGCCTTGATTTCTGAACTTGAACATTTCAAGAAGGGGAAGCTGACTACACCTTCTTGTAAGAGCACAGGGATGTCAGACTTAAGTTTCATGGATGACTTTGAAGAAATAGAAAGGCTAGCAATGGTATGTGATGATAAGCCTTCAAAATCATATGATGCAAAGAGAGAGGCAATAGAATCAGCAGGTAAAGAACTGGTTCCAGTTGATGGTCCCGATGAAACAACTAATCAAGTTCACCCGCACAAGACTGAGAAGGGACTCCTGAAGTTAATTGAACTTGTCGAGGGAGTTATTCAGAGATCGTCAAAGGATTACAATAGCAAACTCGTGCAATCTGGCGGCAACACGGGTGATCAACCTACGCTGATAAGTGGTTATTTCGCTCATGCATTCTTATGGAAAACATCAGAACTTACCTGTGTACTGCGACACTTCATTGTTGTATGCAATGAGCTTCTGTATGGGAATACCGATGTCGAAAGATTTGTTCTTGAAGTGAGCCTCACACTAGATTGGATACTCAACCACTGCTTTTCACTGCAAGATGTATCAGAGATGAGGGAAACTATCATAAAGCATTTGGGTTTAGATAGCGGTGATGGGCATGAAATTTTTGCAGCCAAACAAATAGGAGTCCAAACCATAAATGGCATAGATGAACCCAGTACTCCAAGCAGCATGCAGATGTCACTAGTTTCTGCATCAAGCCCCATGGATATTGGACTTAAAGCTGATAATGACAAAGCCAGTATAAGGAATGAAGCCTCATTCTGTAAATTCCATGCACCGGAAGGAAAATCTTCAAGTTTGCGAGCAGAACTTAATGCATTGAAAGAAACAGGAAATTTGGTAACACATGGTGTTGATGGTAAAACAACAGTGAGTGAGCTTGGCAAACACAAACCCATCACTAACTCTGAGGTAAACAAGGGTAATCTACAGGAAAGAAGTTACTGTACTGAAGAAGACCCAAAATGTGCTTCTGGGAATGAAGACAAAAATCTACACACGGTAAGATTCACGCTATCTTATTTGTTGAATCTTGTGGTTTTAAAGATTGCTTAGCTCTTTTTTTAGGAGAAAGAAAATACATATTTGAATTTACAGTCTTATGCAAGAAATTTGCTCCATATTGATGTTGTCCTTTCTATATTATGTATTCATGAAAAAAAAAAATCCTTTTCCGAGGCTATATAGCATTGTTTCTATTCTTGTAGCAACCAGAGTTGCATGCAACAGTTTTTAAAATACCACCTCTGTTCCTAAATGCAAGACCCAAAACGTCTTACATTTAGGAACAGAGGGTGTATGAAATAAGGAATTTTGAACTGACACCCTTGCTTCATTTTTGTTCTGTTCTGGCAATGTAACATAACATATCGCCATTTCATGTCCATTTTGTATATATTACAAATTTGTGATCATATATATAGCAAAATACCATCTTGACTGCCCTTGTCGTTAGACCACTGGAAAGAATTAAATATATTTTCAGATCCATTCAATCAATTTACTGGTTTCTTGACTACACCCTGCTTTGAAGGGCTCTTTAGTCCATGAGTTATTACCTTCATTTGGACAGTTTTCCATTAAATAAGTTCTTTAGGTTAACATTGAATCCCCTTGTTAACACAGCAGCTGGAGATCTCGACAGCATCAGAAAAGCTCATGGAGTGTCAGGAGACAATTCTAAGCCTGGGAAAGCAACTGAAAGCACTTGCATCACCAAAGGATGCCACCACGGTTCGTCCAGAGCGAAAACCTCGGTCTAAGTCACTGAATGAGATGCTAGCCGTCGACGACGGGGGATTTGATGACCTCAGCTCCCCGAAGACCAAGGAGATTATATGCTCAGAACTAAGGCCACCACATGAAAGAAAATTTTCTGTCGACGAGGGAGGTGGCGATTCAGAATCATGTGGTTCCCACCCAAGGCCAGTGGCTCCACCTGCCAAACCTTACGGCATGAGCGGAACCTGCAAGAAAGAAGCTGCTGCGAAGCCAGTATCACTCGCAGTTGTCCCAAGCAAGCAGAGGGGAAACCCCAACTTGCTCAAGAGGATCCTGACAGGAAGGAGAAGGGATGCCATAATCAAACCAAAGGTGGTCCTGAGTGCTTAGCTGACGGAGACAAGGGCGACACTATCCATGATAAATTCCATTTCCATGTGTAAATTACGCGTGTATCGGTTGCTTGTTGAGCTGTGTGTTCTTGTCAGGTTTAGGAAGAACCATTGAGTGTAGCTGCCGTATATGTATTACAGTATTATAGTGTGCTTTTCAGCGTTGTGGCCATCATTACCCTGTTGCTTAGGTCTACGAACTTGTATTTGCTCTTGGATGTGGCTAATTTATTAGTAGCATGCTATTATGTGCATCCTTTCTGAGGAACGATTCTTGTTCTGAATATCTTGACACTGACAAGGCTGATGTCTCCTGTGTGAATTTGTTCCTGAAACTGGCCAGATTTCATGTACATATATAATCGTTATCTCTGTCAATCGAGGTAGGCATGGTTTCAGATTTAACGTGAAGTTGTAAGTGGCGTCACAGGATTGGAATTAAATGGATGAAGCATGTGACGTAAAACTAGCATGTTCAGACTTCGAACGGGAGTGCGAGGATCCAGACTGACCTCCTTCCGCACAAACTTGGGTTCGACGGACAATTGAGCGGCGCCGCGATCGCGTCCTCGGCCCCCCTTCCGCGCGGAGGGGTGGAGGTGGAGCCCTCCAGCTGCGGCGGCCACGCGGTCCGCAAGTTCAGCCGTCGCCGACGGCCGCGCGGCATCGAGGAGGAGCGTGTCCGGCCGGGGTTGCCATATAGGACTTCTCCTGCGAGAGCGCCGAGGGAACCGGTTCCTGTGGGAAGAAGAGAAGTGGGGACTGGGGAGACGGTGGAGCGGCGGCGACGGCGACGGCGGGGTGCGCGGTGAATCGGCGGCTATGTGGAGGGAGCCCGAGAGGGACGGCGGTTTGCAGGTGGAATTGACAAAAGGCCCATGCCGCGATGGCCCAGCTAGTAGTAAGCCCCCTAAAAAAACTAGTAGTAGGCTGTAAACTGAAGGCCTAATAAGTTCACTATTATGCTGGTAGCAGTAGTAGTACTTTTCCTCAAAAAAAGAAAAGTAGTAGTACTATGTGGGAGGTATGTCTCGCTTATCGCGAAATGTAGCTGCGCCTTGCCGCTGGCGCGAGCTGCCGCATTGACTGAACGGTACCGCGCCTAGTGAAACGGTTTGAAGGTCCTGAACACCGGTTCGTGGAACCTTTCATCGATTTTGGCCGATTTGTAGAACGCTCCACCCTCCTTTTCTGTGTTTCTCTTTTTGGTTTTCGGTGGCTTTCATTTTTTTCTTTTTTAATTGAACACGTGTTGACTTTTTAATATACATTGTACTCCCTCCATTTGTAAATATAAGTCTTTGTAGATATTTCACTATGAATCACATACGGATGTATATAGACATAGTTTAGAGTGTAGATTCACTCATTTTGCTCCGTATGTAGTCCATAGTGGAATCTCTACAAAGACTTATATTTAGGAACGGAGGGAGTACATTTTACTATACATGTTGTACATTTTTTGTTACACATTAAACATTTTCAAATATATGATGGATATTTTTTAAATACATGTTTGGACATTTTTTATTACATGTCAAACATTTTTTTTAAATGCACGTTAATTTTTTTTGAAAAAATGTTGAATATTTTTCAATACTTGTGAAATATTTTTTAGATACACCCAAACATTTTTTTAATACATGATGATATTTTCTCAAATACATGTTGAATATTTTTCGTATACATATGAAATATTTCTTTTGTACACAACAAATATTTTACAAATACATGATGAACATTTTGTCAAATACTTGTTTAAACATTTTAGGGCTATCTGGGAGGAGGTATGTGGGAGCTCGAACCGTACCCAGCCGACGTAGACCCGGAGGCCGCAGTCGTCGCTCGAGTTTGCAACAGCATCTGCTCTAGACCTGGCTATCATGGTGACTCCAACGGGGAGCCACTGCTGGGCCTCAGCATTCTACAACGTCGAGTAAGTTTTCTATCTGATAACCTAGCGTGTTGTTGATTCCAGGGCTAGGGTTCAACAAATCGCTAGGAATTTATGCACATTGTTAATTTGAGTGTTTCAATTAGTTGTAGACTGCATGCATTGTTGATTCTAGAGTTTGGGTTCATAGCCATGGTGTGTATAAATAAATTAGGAATTAAACAGAGAGATTTGTTAATTTAGAGAGATCCACCTCTTAATTTAGAGAAAATGCAATGTTCTGTCTATTAGGGAATGTTTATTAAACAATAAGCTGTTGTTTTCCTTATTAGGAATGTTTATCAGTGTAATGTGATGGATTAAACAATGTCATGTTTATTAGTGTAATGTGATGGATTAAACACTGCACTGCCCTGTTTAATAGTTCATGTTCTGTTGATTGACATTGTTTACTTTTAAGTAGTTCCTATTATGTTTATTAGTGTATAATGTAGTGGACTAAACATTGCTCTGCCATGTTTAATAGTCATGTTCTGTTTATTAGTGTAATTTCGCACTGATAATTAAACAATGATGGAGATTCTTTACTTTTAAGTAGTTTCTTTCCTTATTAAACACTAAATGACACTGTTAATTAAAATGGTTGTTTTACTGTCTTTGTCTGTAGTTTGGATGACGATATTGGGGAAGCTAGACTCCATTTTCCATGATAGAGATAACCTGAAAAGAACAATGTGCATTTCAGACATCACATATCATAATCTGATAGCACTACATAAGGATGTGGTTCTAGAGATTACATGTATTTTGCGAGGGATGCTGGTGTGGGATAGCAGAATTGGAAAAGATTAGTGATGATGACAAGGTGGATTAAATACTTGACCACATTGCTAATAGAGATCAGAAGATAGTGAACCTGAGAGTCATTAGGGACACTGATCCCAAACATGCATATTTAAATAGAGGGTATGTTTGTGAGCAGTAGGTTCCTCTTAGTGAATCTGGAGAGCCCACTGTCTTTGAGATCAATGATGATGGTGTTTTGTTCATCAAAAATTTCAGAGGGAGCAACACAAGATCAGCAGGCGAAGGAGGCACTGCGGTTCTACTCCACATAACAGAGCACAATTCTATTAAGGCTTAATGTTGCACAAGATCATGATATGAAGCTAGAGCATGTTATTGAACAAGACCTTGTGGATATGGAGCAAGCCAGTGTAGCAGAGCATGATATGGAGCAAGAGGAATTGTAAAGAATTATGGAGCTAAAGAGGAGAAATCAGATTTAGAGGTTTAGGAAGCATCAAAGGAGAGTTGGTCCAGGCAGTTAAAAGAAAACTTCACGTCCTTCCGACTAAAGATGATTCTGATTTGGAAGAAGATGATGACATTGTTTCTAGGTTTGATGACATGGCGAGGCAGAGAGAGGACAGAGGACCACCCTTTGATGTTGGACGACACTTAGATGTGGATGAACTGTATGAGCCAGATAAGGAAAACGAAGGGGAGGAAGCACATGAGGGCCCAACAAGGAAGAAGAAAGGTAGAATAGAGTCAACCACAAAGAGTACATTTTAGTTTGAACCAAGTCTTTGAGGATGTGTGAGATACAATCATCTGATGCGGAGAGTAAGTGCACGGGGCACGAGCGGCGGGTTGAAGCAGATTTCTTAACCACCGCACTGGTGTGAATTTCGTGTTGTTCAGCCAACAAATGGTACTGATCGGTCATGTCCTCTCTGAACTGCCATGAACATGGCGCGGAGGTCGAAATGTTGGTTGGAGAGAAAAGAGAGGTGTAGGAACGAAGTATGTCTACCAGAGGGGGGTGGTGAATGGGAGTTTTAAATTTTCTTCGGAAAACTTAAATCTCTCAGAACCCAGCAGCGGAATGAAAGAAAAGTAAACTAGAGTGAACTAGAACAGAGTACCGAAAGAGAACTAAGACATGCATCGAAGTAAATCATACGAATGAAAGTGCATCGAAGGTAAACATGAATGACAGAGATAACCGAAGATGCTCGATGGCGACAAGGGATTTGTTCGACCAGTTCGTCCTTCTGCACAAGGACTACGTCTGGTTGGAGGGGCTGTGACTTAACACGGAAGATAAACTCTCTTCACCCTATTCTCCTCGACAATTGATTCGTCAACCAATGCCGATCAGTCGTGGTAGATACTTGAAGGCGATCTCCGAACCTTTACAGGCTTCTTCTTTGAGAACCACAATCGCTCTTGGTCTCTAAAGAAATTGACACCTAACCGTCCAAAGAGTTTGCAGCTCTCAAGAGTAATAGGCGGAGCGTACTAAACTTAGATTCCAGTGATGCTAAACCACTATCTAATTCTTTGGCTCTAGGGTTTTTCTCTCGGTGGATTTTAAACTCAAATCGCTCAGAGAGTGAGTTGCTCAACAATCTTCTCACAATCAAACGGAGTAGCCACCGGACAAAGCCGACGTGGGGTGGCTATTTATAGCCGCAGCCTTCCCAGACGGGAAATGACCATTTTAGACACGAGGTCCAGCCAATGGCCAACTGACACGTTCGCAACGGTCGGATTTTGGAGCAACGGTAACATTACTTGAGGAACAAGTAATGCTAACTCCTCGGTCCGAGTCAAATTTCTTGCAGTGAAGAAGATCACAGTCTCTTGCTGGCCAGTATTTGCTCGGAACACAAAGAGATTTCTCTCACATCTTTCATAGGATTTGGGTTAGCATCAGAGAATCAAGGCTTCGGACGCTACAACCCTCTTAATAGTATGGTGGTCCTATGACTCAATGAAAGAAGAAGAATAACGAAACAAATGCTGCGTCTTCACTTCGTCTTCATTCTTCCTCGAACGCAGTCATATTCTTCGAACAGACACCGAACCAATTGCTTGAGCTTCAGCAATTTTTAGGGGTCACTCTTGTTAGCTTTATCTTCGGTGATAACCTTCGCTGCCATGCAGGGAGATTATCTTCGTCCTTTGCATCAAACTCCTCGATACTTCAGGGACCTATTACTCTGTGTGCACTAGCAAACACATAAGTTCCATACTGTTTATGTCAACAAACTCCAAAACATAAGGGGACTATCATTGCACCAACAATCTCCCCCTTTTTGGACGGTTGTTGACAAAACAGATAATCATCGAAGTGAAGATAAATACGTGAATGTAAATCGAACAAGAGTGAACTGGCGTTACTTGACTCGATGATGAAATGTACTCCCCCTAGATGTATGCAGGGTCAATTGATATGCAATGAAATTCCTTGCAATTTATTTACTTATAAGGAGGATTTTTTCAATCAAGCGAGGTAATGATTCGCACTGATGATAAGTAATCCAACGAGAATATAGGGCAATCATTTATGACTTCTGACAATAATTCCACCTGTAAAACAAATACTTCGAGAGAATAGTGCAGCAGGCGGGGTTATTAATATTACAGCTCATATCAGAAGTATTACATCAGAGCACATCAAGTGGCATAAAAGGTCTTTGAAACATACAACGCAAAAGACTCATAAACCAGAGCAAATAAACATGGAGACCAAATCCAACAGAGCAAATCTATCGAAACTCTCGATGTAATTCTCCCCCTTTTGTCAACTAGTGTCAAAAAGGTGATGAAGAATAGGAGTGCAAAATATAGGTGAATCTGATTCACTCTGAGGCATCACCCGAAGAACTTCCCGAAGACGTTTCTGATTCAGAGGTGTCTGGTAAATCTTCAACGTCATCAGCAGCAGCAGATCCTTCAAGACTGGCGTGGTGCTAAGAGGACGAAGGCAAATTGGGATCAGTCTGTGGAGTCTTGCGAGACAGTGTACTCCCTTCAGCGGGTTTCTCAGTGGGCGATGTTGCGTCTGACTCGTCGAGCAATTTGCGCAGCTGAATCCGGAGTAAATTTGTTGTTGGTTCACGAGCTGGCAGAGGCGGAGTAATTCGATCTTGAAAATCTTCAGCTGAGAACCCTTGATCAATATACTCATAGAGTTCTTTGACGTGAGAGTTTCTCAATTGCTTCTTGGAGAAGAGCTTCCGAAGCAAATTCCAGAGACGCTTCTTGTTTTCAGCTGTGATCATGTGCACAACTTTTGTTCGGTTGTGTATTGCATTAAGTTTGGCAGCCAGGTGCTCTTTCTCTTGGCGATCTTTGGCCATATGCTTCAACAGAAGCTGTTGAGTGCGCATGCTCACTTCAAGATGTGAAGAAGGTTGAGTGTTCGGTTGACGATCACGCTGAGGTACCTTTGGTCCATTGAAATGTTATGATAATCAGGAGGACTAGACACTGGAGCTTTCCCCGAAGAAAAATTTTCCATTACTCTCAGAGTATCACCCACAGGAGGAATGAAGCTTTTGTGATTGACTTTTGCTAAGCATTTGGTTTTCATTGCATAGTCAACCACTTTTTGAATCCAGGGCACAAATACCTTGATAGTTTTCGGGTGTTGAGCTGAATCCATTAGTATGCGCAGGAACATGTCTTCAACATCGAAGATAAAGCCTTGTGAGATGGCATGGATGGTGCTGCGAAGAACATCAGATATCACGTTGTCTGTATTCATCCCAGCCAGCGGACAGAGGGTGTATGTGAGAATATGGTATAAAGTTTGATTGTCGAATGTCAAGTGCTCAGGCAGGGGAGGACCATTGTATTCACGAATTTTATCTTCATCCATTGTGCATCGGAAATCTTCATCAGAGATTGCATCAATGTTATGAACTCAAATTTTTGTCTTGCCATGTTCGAACCGAGGGAAATGAAAATGAGATACGAAGTCCATTGCAGAGCATTTTATTCTCTTCCCTTCGGTCATCCACTCCATGATCCATTTTGTGCTGTCTGATGCATCACCGGAGATATATAGTGTTGCATAAAATTGAAGAATAATCTCCCTGTTCCATGGATGCTGATATGCAAAGACATGTGTGAGACCAAAGTCTTCTATGTCTTACAGTACTTGGTTGAAACAACCGATGTTCTTCATAGCAGCAATATCCGAGAACTCATGAGGGAAAATCTTGAGGCTGTCATAAAGAATCCGCGAATAGTATATTGCATGTTCCTGAGTCCAGAACCGAGGAGATTCAGACGTACGGGGCTTGCTATATGGATTCTCTTGAAAGAAAAGCGTATGAGTGTTCCGATTGAAAAGAGGCCCTTTGACGCCAACGCCGATGGAAAACAACGGCAGTCGTTCGTGAGGATAAGGGTACTTGAGTTCATCTTCAATAGAAATCACTTCATCGCCATAAATTACTGAGTCTGAGTGATGAGCAGAGGCAGATTTTCCTGCAGAAGGATCAACATCTGTGGTTCATCGTGCAGTATTGAGGGAAATTCTCAGAGGAGAGGGATCAGACACTTTGTCTGGAACTGAGCCTTTATCTAGCAATGAATCTTTATCGGCCACTGGAGATAGTTGAAGATTTGCTTCAAAAGTTGTTGGAAGAGCAGAGGGAGGAACCGAATCATTGGGTTCAACATGGGCTAGAGAAGCCCGGCGTTCAGATTGAGGAATTTCACCTTCTTCCGAAACATTTTGCTGAGCCGGGTTATCTTCATGAACTGGTGAAGCCACAGGCACTGATTCAGTTGGCCTTGGCGAAGTAGTTGCATCTGCAGCTGGTTCAAGAGTTGGCGAAGGAATTGCTCATTCTGGAGACTTTTCTTTCTGTGTCTCAGCGATTGGTGGAGGAGGAGCAGGAACATTCTTCTTCGCTATCTTTTTCTTCTTCTTTTGCTTCGACGGATCAATGTGCCCTTTTACAAGATCATTGTAGCCAGTGACTTGGGCTTGATGATCGAGGCAAATTTTGCAAACGATTTGATCCAAATCTGAGTGAAATCCCAATCTTCTGTGTCGAAGGATAGTCAGAGCCTTATTGACATCCACATAAGATTCTTCAAGTTGCTTGATGACAAACTTGGATTTCGTATTTTGCATACGGTTGTCAAGCTCCTGGAGTTGGGCAGTGAGGTCATTGATCTCAACTGAATCACTTCTCATGTCGCTGACTAGATCAGAAGATTGAGTAATTACTTCAGGGGGAATGGGCAAAGATGCCACTTCTCCATCAAACAGGTTCTCCACAAATCTATCAAGTTGTTCCATGATGAACACTTGATTGAAATAGTGTGGTGCATCAGAATCATCTTGAGGCTGTGCAGCAGGAGCTTCTTGTGCTATATTTTGTTCGGTCGGAGGCACAAAAGCCAAAGGTTGTGTCAGCTTAGGAGCAAACTGCGCAGCCTTTTCCTTCACAACATCAACACTTGGAACATTTTTCTTAGCAGCTAGGGCTTTGATTTGCTTCACTTTCTACGTTGGGAGCTTTTCTCCTGGCTTAGCTGTGCCAACAGGGGAAACAACTACCAAATCTTGCAAGTTTATTGCATCAGGATGAGGATCTGTATTCACTTTGTCAACCATTGTGACAGTGGTAGGAGGAGTCTTTCTTTTCAAGGGGTTCTTCTTCGGAGGTGCAATTGGGACTGCACTTGCTCGAAGATCAGGCAAAATAGTGGAAGTGGTGATATTCACTTGTTCTGAAAGAGTTGCATCAATTTCTTCTCTGGTGAGTGGAGGGTCATCTTGATCGAAAGAATCACTTTCAGATTCAACTGGCTTAGCGGGTGTTTTCCTTGGTGCGCCCTTTTTCTTCAGAGCAGCAGATCTTGGATCATGTTTGTTCTTCGTGCGGCGTTCTGCTTTTCCTTTAGCCTTTTTCTTCTCGACGTCTGATTTAATGAGACGACGATTTTCTTCTTCTCTAGCCTGCTCCTTTTCAGCCTTCTTGGCTCTCTTTTCAGCATTCTTAAGGCACTTGGCCTTTTCCTCGGGATAAGAATGAGGAGTCTTAAGAGATGAATCATCAGCGTCAGGAGGTGGTGGAGGCCTTGCCTAGGGTTCACCTGGCCGTATGAGTCCAATTTCACGACAGTCACCCCAAGGGGGATGAAATGCAAAGTTCTTGGCATATCGAGGATGAACCATCTTGTAGTTGAACCACTTTCATGTAGGGTAACGCAGCAGAAAACAAAAAATTTCCGCCCTACGCACCAGCCCAGGACCACTATGGAGACTGCATACAAGGTCTTGATCAATTCATTACCGACTCGTAGCGCAGCGGAAGTAGAGTCGATGACGATCGTCGGTGCAGATCCCCGCAGCTAGGATTTACAACCTCCCAACCGCGAGGATGTATACCCTCATCCGCCACCCGGACAGCCCTCCGGGAGGCGGTCGGACAGTCCCCGGACGGTGTCGCGGACAGCCCTTCGGGAGGACTCACAGAACTCGGACCGTCACATGGACAGCCCTTCGGGAAGCACTCACGAACAGCCCCACGGGCACTAAGATCGAAACTACGACCTCTCTACAGAGTTGCACACATACGGTGTCATCTATCCGGCAGGGCTTCGCCGTCCAGAACTAGTTCCCACCGGAACCCAGACAGCCTTTCGGCTCTACGAAACTCTTTTCGTGGGAGGGAGAGAGAAGCCAGATAATTGCATGGCATGAGTATGAGAGCAAGGGGATGAAGGAGATGGCAGCCCCAACTCCTCCTTTTATAGGCCAAGGCAAGGGGTGGGGTGGGATGTTGAAATACCAAAATACCCAAGCTTCATGTCACACATGAAAGGGCATAATGGTAACACAAGGGGGGCACCAAGGGGACACCACCATGGCAGCCCTTGGGCCGGCCCACATCTTGTCCCCCCCCATGGGGGGGCCCCCCCAACAAGCCACCAACATGTCTCCATGAAACATGCATGCTCCCTAGACAAAAAGCCACCAAACATGCAACCCCCGATTCGTGGGATCTTGTCCCCTCGTGCTGAGACAAGATGTTTTCCGCGAAACTTTTTCTGAAAAATTCCAGAAGGTCCCAGAACATTTCTAGCACCCTCTAAAATTATTCTGGGCACGATCCGAAACATTTTCGGTGCGGTGGTTTTTATCAGCGGAAAGCATCAACAGCGGTTACGGCAGTTTCGGAACATTTCCGGTTTTTCTCTCTGAAAATTCCCAGAAGTTCCCAGACCAATTCTGGCATCCTCTGAAAATTTCCAGGCGGTGCCGAAACCCTTTTTGACCAAATAATATATTCCGAAACAACTTTTCGGTTTTACCGAAACTCTTTCGGTGTTCTCTCTCTCGGAACTCTTCCGTTGTCTCCGAAACATTTTCGGTGACTTTCTCTCAGACTCCCTGTCTAGCGTTCAACAGATAGATGACCCTTAAGCGTGTGACCCTATAGGTTCGGTGAAGTATAGACATGACCGGAACTCTTTCCGATCAATGATCAACATCGGAGCCGTGGACACCCATATTGACCCCTATACCCACACGAATAAATATTCGAGCGAACCTCCAGTTGCCGTGTGCTATTCCTGTTGCTTCGCGATATGTTACAAATACCCGAGGTGAGACATGTTGGCATTCCCGTGGATCAACAAATTGTCCACTATGCTAGTTACCTCGTTACCGGTATTGTTCTCTTTTCTCGTTACCGTGTTCCGGCATCCCCGTGATCAAATCACAAAGTGTCTGGCCAGACGATGATGGATACCATAACACCGAGAGGGCCCAGAGATATCTCTCCATCGTCGGAGGAGCAAATCCCAATCTCGAGCTATCAAGTTACTTGACACACTTTTCCATGAACCCGTAAGCCGCCGTAATAGCCACCCATTTACGGATGACGTTTAACAAACCCCAAAGTTCATGAAGCAAGCATGAAGAAACCCGATACTCTCATGGTCTAAGGAATCATGCAAACGTTAACCATCTCTGTGTTATTAACCATTAACTTGTGACGAATGTATCTCATAGCATAACATCAATATGGGTCGATTCAACACAAATGTTCTTCTAACATTGTGCCCTCAAAGTTGCTGGCATAGACATGCCCATGATCAGGAAAACAGAACCATCATGCAACACTTGAGCCAGTCATAGAGGCTTGACTAGGAATACATTTTATCGTTTATTATCCCACACGTGCATATGAGTCTTCCTCCAAGCCTCGTTTTATTGCAGACCCGAGAACCATAGCAGTTATAGCATGGAACATAAACCTAATTATGAACAGGGAGATAATCAATAACATTTATTATTGCCTCTAGGGCATATCTCCTACATTTCATACCCAGTGACGCCGAATCTTTTGCACACGCCTTTTTCTCTGAGTCGAATCTTCTCCAGGAACTGTGTTGTAGTTATCATGAGAGATGTACTGAGCTGAATTTGTGAATGGTTGCCTGCCACCTTTCCTTTTCTTCGGAGCATCTGTTTCTTGCTCATTTGCATTAGGTTCGGATCTCTTTCTCTTGCTGGTAGATGGGCCTACCATTGGGCCCTTAGCATTTGGTGCTTTGGATTCATCAGCTGTACCCATGAATACTTCTTCGTCATCAGCCATACTGTGCGGTCTAGTAAAATCCTCAACAGAGTGCATACACCTGTGAATCGGAAATAGGTACGAGGGAAAATGGGGGCAGGGTTACAAATGCTCACATCGAATACTTTTCCGAACGAAAACATTTTGAGGAAGAAACGGATACAGAGAAATGTTTTGAATGAATGAAACATATAGATCGAGCTAGTAGATACGAAGAATATACTAGACAGCGAACTAGGCATATCATTCAAGCGAAGCATAACACAAACCCTAGATCTGATGGATTCGGATGCGAGGAACAACTACAAACCACATCCGCACTAGAAGGGTAAAATCCTAGATCTAAGATATGCGGTAAAATCGGAGATTATTAACCGCGGACGAACTCGACTCAAGAAGGAAGAAGACCCTAGTTCGAACCACACGTACCCTAGCTCGGTGACATGCAGCAGCTACGGCGGCGTGGGGAAGAATATGTCCTGCGGCGCGTGGAAGGACTCCGGTGACCTCTTTCCGGCAGTTAAGCGGCGAAGTGGTCATCGGCGTCGAGCTCAAGGTGGAGCACTGTGGCGAGGGTTTCGGCGGAGAGGAGGCAAGGAGAAAGAGAGTAAAGAGAAAGACAGTAGCAGTGCGGTTTATATATAGGCGAATGGAAATAACCGTACGTAGAGGATTTTGATCGAACGGCCTCTAAGCAGAGACGATTGCAATTCAAAGGTCAGGATAGATTAGCAGAAGGTGTATTGCACATGGCAACCATCATAAGAGATCGTGGTCCTGACTTGGGCGGGAAACCCCAAATTTTGGACAGCTTTCGCCAAAACAGATTAATGTTCGGACCGAATCTTAATCGTGGTCAAGGACACTAGATAAAGTTTCGTTCCAGATAAAAGTTGAGCATTTGTAACGGATCAGCATAGACTGGAAGAGATAGAATAGAGGGAAAACAGGGTCCTAGGCATTTCACTCAGTCAGAAACACAAACACTCGAGCAAATAACTATGAATGAAATGCATTCGGACGAAGTCAAAAACTGTCGATCGAAGAGAAATCCAACGAAAGAAAATTGTGGTGGCGTTACCCACCGTATAAGAACTGTATGATCCCGAGCGTCGCACAATTATTGTGGCACCCAGTTAGCCTAGTTCTTCGTTAATGTATTCACTCTCAGAAAGAAATTTTCACTTTGTCGAAATTTTCAGACTCTTTGAGTGTTATGCACCCATTCCTTCTAAGATGTGGAAGTGTTAGCGTGGGTGCCGAGTCCAGCTTACTGTACGTTTGTGAAGTCTAGGATATTTAGCTCACACTGTAACGCACAGAATCTTTTCTCATCAAGAGGCTTGGTGAAAATATCTGCAAGATTGTCTTCGGTCTTGACGTGATTGATAACAATATCCTCTCGAGCAACATGATAGCGAATAAAATGATGTCTGATGGCAATGTGCTTCATGCAAGAATGCTGCATAGGATTGTGTGCAATTTTGATGGCACTCTCATTATCACAATACAGAGGAATATGCTTGACATTGATGCCATAATCTTTCAATGTCTACTTCATCCACAATAACTGAGCGCAACAAGCGTTAGCAGCAATATATTCGGCCTCAGCCGTGGGGAGAGATACACAATTCTGCTTTCTTGATGACCAACAGACCAAAGATCTACCTAGGAAATGACATGTCCCCGAAGTAGATTTCCTATCAACCAAGTCACCAGCCTAATCTGAGTCTGAATATCCAATGAGATCAAACTGTGCTCCCTTAGGATACCATAAACCTAAGGTGGGGGTGTGAGCCAAATATCTCAGAATGCGCTTGACCGCTTGGTGATGCGATTCTTTCGGTGCAGCTTGATAGCGGGCACACATGCAAACACTCAACATAATGTCAGGTATGGATGCACATAGATAAAGAAGATATCCAATCATCGAATGATAAGCTTTCTGATCGTAATCCTTACCATACACATCTGCATCCAGCTTACCATTCATGAGCATAGGAGTTTTATAGCCCTTCATTTTGGAATCTTGCATTTTAAACTTCTTCAGGCACTCTTTCAGATATTTTTCCTGAGTGATGAAAATGCCATTTGCTTGTTGATGAATTTGCAATCCGAGAAAGAACTTGAGTTCACCCATCATGGACATTTGATATTTATCGGACATCATTTTCCCAAACTCTAAGCTGCAAGCATTGTTAGTACAGCCGAAGATAATATCATCCACATAGATTTGACAAATGAATAAATCATTGTCAACAACACGAGTGAAAAGTGCGGGGTCAGTGGATCCTGGCTTGAACCCTTTATCGAGCAGAAACTTCTTCAGAGTGTCATACCAAGCTCGAGGGGCTTGCTTTAGCCCATATAAAGCTTTCTTGAACCTGAAATCTTTGTTAGGAAACTCAGGATGTTCAAAGCCAGGAGGTTGTCTAACATAAACTTCCTCATCAATTTCACCATTGAGGAAAGCACTTTTCACATCCATTTGATAAAGCAAGATATTACTGTAGTTTGCATAAGTGAGAAGAATATGAATTGTCTCAAGGCGTGCAACATGAGCATATGTTTCACCGAAATCAATACCTTCTACCTGTGTGTAGCCTTGAGCAACAAGTCGTGCTTTGTTTCTCACCACAATGCCATTCTCATCTTGCTTATTGCGGAAAATCCATTTTGTGCCGATGATATTGTGCTTCTTGGGATTCGGTTTGTCAACCAATTCCTACACATCATTTAATTCGAATTGCACCAACTCCTCTTGCATGGCATTCATCCAATCTAGATCATTGAAGGCTTCTTCATACTTGGTAGGTTCTGCCAATGAAACAAATGACAAACTTCCACAGTAGTTAGCCAAATGAGTGCGTGAGCGAGTTGTGGGTCGATAACCTGGATTCTCAATTTCATCGAGTATTAATGAAGGATCAACTCGATTTGCCACACGGGGATGAGCATTTTCTTCGTGATGATCATTGTCATTTTCATCAGCATCAGTATTTGTATCATCATTCCCTTCAGGGTTGCCATTTTGATTGGCATTTGAATTTGGATTGCCATTTCCATTCGGAGGAGCATTTGCTTCGGCAGTGGCTTGACGAGTTCTACTTCGAGTCATAGGAGCATCATCATCAGAGGACTCAGGTGCATTTCCTTCAATAGGATTGATGCTCCCAATGGCCATTTGCCGAATACCATCCGATATCAATGTTTCATCTATCACATTTGGCAGGTGCTCCTTTTGGGAGCCGTTAGATTCATCAAACCGCACATTTACCGTTTCCATAACTTTCATGTGGTGAGAGTTATAGACACGATACATATGCGAGTTTGAGCCATAACCAAGAAGAAAACCTTCATGTGCCTTGGGTGCAAACTTGGAAGAATGATTAATATCAAGAATGTAACAAGGTGCACCAAAAACACGTAGATAAGAAACATTCTTTTTCTTGCCAGTGATAAGCTCATATGAAGTTTTCTTAAGGAACTTGTGAAGATAAACACGATTGATAACATGACAAACAGTGTTAATAGCATCAGCCCAGAAACGAATGGGAGTTTTATACTCACTGAGAATTGTTCTCGCCATTTCAATGAGAGTTTTGTTCTTTCGTTCAACAACTCCATTTTGTTGGGGAGTGTATGCAGTAGAGAACTCATGAGTAATACCATGTTCATCGAGAAATTCAGCAATATGAGTATTTTTGCACTCAGTTCCATTGTGACTTCTGACATGCTTAATGTGCACATCATATTCATTCTTGGCCTTCTTAGCGAGGCCGGGCATGACCCAGGAAAGTGTGTCCGGCCGGAGTTAAGCGAGCGTGGTGGGTAAGTTGGTGCACCCCTGCAGGGAAGAAAACATCTATCGATAGCCGGTCCTACGGTAAAGGACACTCGGAGTTGTATCCCGATCGATATAACTAGAACTTGAGATGAGACCTGGATATGTGGCTCTGGGATTACTTTCTCGCAGGGAGTCGAGAAAGGATCTCTGGGTGAGGTTGAGACTTAATGATACTACTACTATATATTGTACTAATCTACACTCTTCTAATGCTGCAAGACCTCTGAAGATGCTAGTCTTCGATAGGACTAGGCCTTCTCTCTATTCTGGCATTTCTGCAACCCAGTCCACATATACAGCCTCCCCTTGATAATATTGCATATGTAGTGTAGATCCTTGCTTGCTGAGTACTTCGGAGTACTCACGGTTGCTTTCCTTTCTTTTTTCCCCATATCAGTTTGTCGTGACCAGATGACGGAGCCCCTGAGACAGCTGCACTCGCCGACTATCGCTACTACTACCCCGAGGGTGGATACTTCTACGAGTTGGCCGACGACCAGGAGTAGGTTCGGAGGGTCCCAGGCAGGAGGCCTGCGCCTTTCGATCATAGTGTTTTCTTTTGCCCCGCCTTTTAAGGTCCTATCTGTGTTTTCTTTTATATCTATACTCAGATATCTGATGCTTCCGCTGATGCTTGTATGCAAGCTTATGTATTCGAGCCCTCGAGGCCCCTGGCTTGTAATATAAAGCATGTATGACTTTATTTATGTTTTAGAGTTGTGTTGTGATATCTTCAAGTGATTCCTTAGGCTTGATCATGTGCATTTGCGTGTATGAATAGTGCACGATTAAGCCGGGGGCGTCACATTTGCGTACCCAAAGTTGTCTTGCAGATGTGCTCCTTTCGAACGTCATAATGCGAATGTTCTCGCAAACGTAGTTGATAATCCCCAAGTGCAAGGAATCATCGTAGCAATTTCCAAAGGTGGAAGTGATAAGTATGGAGTGTCGAACCCACAAGGAGATAAAGGTAAGATCAATATTCTCTCAAGTCCTATCTGCCACTGATATGACTCTACGTACACCGAACGTTTGCTTCCATCTAGAAACGAGAAATAAAACTACGTTGTGGGTATGAAGAGGATAGCTTTGCATGATATCGAAGAACTAAAATATAAAAATAGGTGTTGTTAACATAAAGTTAGAATATATTACTATATATTATAAATAGCGAGTGTGGAATAATGATGGATCGATGTGCGGAATTATCCTAGGCAATTGTTAACAAGATCGGTAGTCATTATTGCAATTTTATATGAGGGAGAGGCATAAGCTAACATACTTTCTCTACTTGGATCATATGCACTTATGATTGGAACTCTAGCAAGCATCCGCAACTACTAAAGATCATTAAGGTAAAACCCAACCATAGCATTAAAGCATCAAGTCCCCTTTATCCCATACGCAACAACCCCCTTACTCGGGTTTAAGCTTCTGTCACTCTAGCAACCCACTATAAGCGAATCATGAACATATTGCAACACCCTACAGCGGGAATCCTTCATGTGTGCGTGGCACGAAAGGCACCATAGGACAGCACCAAAATAAAACATACAACTCAAACCAATCTAGATCATCAATCAACCCAAAAGACAAAATAAATCTACTCAAAACATCATAGGATGGCAACACATCATTGGATCATAATATGTGGCATAAAGCACCATGTTCAAGTAGGGGATTACAGCGGGGTGCGGGAGAGTGGACCCCTTAAAAGAGATGAGGAAGGTGATGAAGATGGTGATGTTGATGAAGACGATCACCGCGGCGATGGTTCCCCCGGCGGCACTCCGGCGCCACCGAGAGAGAGGGGGAGAGAGTCTCCCCCTTATGCTTCCTCCTCCATGGCCTCCCCCCTAGATGGGGAGAGGTTCTCCCTCTGGTCCTTGGCCTCCATGGTGATGATGGCCCCTTCCGGCTTCCTCCTCCATGGCCTCCGGTGATGATGGCCCCCTCCGGCAGGGTGCCGGAGAGGGCCTAGATTGATTTTTCATTGCTACAAAGGCTTGCGGCGGCGGAATTTTTGATCTAGGGTTCTTTTCGGAGGTTTGGGTATTTATAAGAATTTTTGGCGCCGGTCTCACGTCAAGGGGGTGCCCGAGGTCCCCACAAGCCGTAGGGGCGCGCCCTGGCGGCTTGTGGCCACCTTGGTCACTTCCTGGCCCAGCTCTGGTGCTTCGGGAGTCTCTTTTGTTCCATAAAAAATCACAGTAAATTTTTAGCCCATTCCGAGAACTTTTATTTCTGCACAAAAAACGACACCACGGTAGTTGTGCTGAAAATAGCGTCAGTCCGGGTTAGTTCTAATCAAATCATACCAAAACCATATAAAATTATTGTAAACATGGCATGAATACTTCATAAATTATAGATACGTTGGAGACGTATCTGTAGTATGCACATAAATTATTCCCCGGCGCCTACCTCATGCACTTACGAGAATAGAATTCAATCAGATAATAATTAATCAAGCATGATAATGGTATTGAAACTAGAATTAAAGAGATGCACGGACGTAGCTAGTACTACTTAATTATGTATCTTGGGTCGCACCCATGTCGGCTCTTGTTTCCATGGGCCTTTAACCTGTTTGATGAACTTTTGCCAAACCATGTCCGGCAAAGAAAATGAATAAAGGAGTTATTAATTAGTTGATATCAGGAAATGAACTAAAGAGGCTGACATAGTGCGATAATGATTTAAATTACTTGTCGACCATCCCCTTCACGATTAAGTAATCTTTAGTTTCTTTAAGTAGTAAGTCTAGTACTTTAACTTTTCCCTCGCCAACTTCAATGATTAGCAGGATCCAGTGGAAACTGCATGCACACACGTTTGTATAATTAAGCGAGCATGTGCATAACTCATCAACTACACTTATTAACATCTAGTAAGCAAAATAGAATTTGTAGTACAAGACAATAACACTCACCCGAAGTTGTAAGGAAGTACTATTTCTGGTTGGGTATTTAGTTGCTTAAAAAACTCTAGCAAGCTCTTCTCTGTCTCTTTTTTGTGACGTGACCACACCTCTTCATTAACGGTATTTGGGTCAATGAACCCAATGCCATAGCGTCCAACTCTTTTCATTTCATAAATCTTCATTCTGCATAATACCACAGAAAAGAATATAGTGAGGATAATTACAGGCAATGAACGAGGACAGCTAGAGACTTAAATTACAGAAAGAAATCACTTACAGACAATAGCAACTGATGAGTGATTTGTCAAGTGCGTCTTGATTGAATAACTGAAACATTTCTTGAAACTCAATCCACAAATCTTTTCCATGGAAGTAATGCTCTTCCTTGACTTTCATCATGAGGGCCTCTCGCCTGTTCTTGATTTCTCTCAGGTACTAGTCATGCAATCTATGCATTCTCGTTGATAGATTCTGGACCTCCTCAGGCCTGACCAGAGGTTGGCCGGGGACATATTTCCATGCTACTTTGTCATCTTGAATACCGGGGATAGGCTCGATCTCTAGGAGTTGATAAACAGTGACACCGACCTCTTTAGCCATCTGTCTATGAGCGTCGGTTATTTCCGGCAGATTGGCAGTACTCACATGTGATTGTACAATGAGCGGGGGGATCGATTGCAATGCCTGTTCTCCTAGCTGGGGAACAATTTTCCTGCTCTTTTTACCTGCTTGGCTCGAGCTCGAGCTCGACTCCTTATCTTTTTGTGCACGATATGACTTCTTAATAGAGCACTCATAGTCTGAGTCCATTCTCTTCACAGCCAGTTGAGCCATATCCACAAAGTGTTGTAGGACTTCCTCAGGTATTTTCTCCTTTGGCGGCGGGGGCAGTTTCTTCGCAAAAAGGCCTTCACTTGGGCATCCACTTCGGTGTTGTTTTCCTCGATGGTCATGTCGTAAGCCAACTTCTTTTTGACAGGAGGAGAGGCTTTCTTGCTTGGTGCTCTCTTCCGCTTTGGAGAAGGCTGACGCGCCCGAGATCGATATGGCGGACTCGCTAATGGGCTCCGTCTCGGTGTGGGGTGGTGGAGTTAGCTGACGCGGTGGCGGACTAGCGCCGCGCTCCGTCTCGGGCAGGGTTGGAGTCGGCTAACATGGTGGCGGACTTGGAGAAGGAGTCGGCTGACGCGGTGGCGGACTTGGAGGAGCAGGAGTCGGCTGACGCGGTGGTGGACTTGGAGGAGGAGCCGGCTGACGCGGTGGACTTGGAGGAGGAGTCGGTGGCCTTGGAAAGACGATGCAATCCTTTCTCCATAGAATGATAAGATGTATGGCGTCTCACAGTGTGCGCTCCTCGTCACCTCCAGGAATGTCAAGCTCTAGCCCGTCATATCCCGACATCACTTCATCCACCCCGGCACGAGCATAGCCATCTGGAATCGGATTGCCGGGGAAGGTTGCTTCAGGGGGATTTGTTAAAGCATAGCCGTTCGCCACCTTCATGGATATGTTCTTCACTTTGATGTGTAGCTCACAAGGTGTCATACCTTTGATATCATCCATGGGGTATCTAGCCAGCAGTGCATCATCGGCCGGGGTGGAACCCACGCTGCTTTTCGGCATAGATGGGGCGGTGCTATCCAATGCAGGATCTGCTTGCTGCTGCCACTCCTGAGACGCCCTTTCCTGGCTAAGTGAGTCAATCTGCTCCTGCTGCCGCATGAAAGCGCGTTCCAACTCCGCGTGCTTTGATTCTACCAGTTGAAGGCGGACTGCTTCCTGCTTCCTCTACTCCTCCTCCAGCTTCTTCTGCTCCTCCTCCTGCTTCTTCTTTCTCGCACGGCTTTTGTAAGTGTTGTTTCAATCCGCAAACCCCTCAAACCACGGAACAACGCATTTGCCTCGTGTTCTTCCCAGGTGTTCAGGATTCTTCAGGGCGCGCGTAACCTCGTCGTTCTCTCTCTCGGGCTTGAACACCCCCGTTCGAGCCTCTTTTATTGCAAGAAGTAAAGCGTTGGAGGCTTCTTTAAGACTTGCCCGCTCCATAACCAGCCCTGTCTTTGGGTCCAACTTCCCCCCATGCGCATAAAACCAAGTCCTGCACCTGTCAGGCCAACTCAATGTAACTGGAGTGACCCCTGCAGCAATCATCTGTTCCTCAGCTTGATCCCACTTAGGCCGGGCGACCTAGTAGCCACCTGGCCCCAGAGTATGGTGCCACTTCATTTTCGCAGCATTAATCTTGTTTATTTTGGACCGTTCCTGAGCTTCTTCCGATTCCTTGAACTTCATGAAAGAGTCCTAGTGATCTCTTGCCTTCTCTAGTGCTCCCTTGAATGCTGGAGTCTTCTTTCCATCTGCTTCGTACGTGGTCCATATTCTTTTCTTGTGGTTGCAGAATGCAATCGCCATCTTCTTAAGAGCACTCTTCCTGACTTTCTCCCGTTGTGCATCTGTGAAATGATCTGGGAGGGTGAAATGTGACATGACCGATTCCCAAAGCAGATCTTTTGCTCTTTCAGAGAAAAAACTAACTCCTTGATCTCCCTTTGCTGGCTTATTCCATTCTTTAACGGAGATCGGGATTTGGTCCCTGACAATAACTCCGCATTGACGAGTAAATTTGTCCGCATTCTTCTTAGGAGCAACCGGTTCGCCATTTGGTTTGCTGTCATCGATGTTGTACTTTACGCCAGCCTGCAACCTTTTGGCCGGGCCTCATACTGCCCTGCTTGTAGAAGATTTGCTCGATCCGGAGGGCTAAAAAAATAAAGATTGATTCATTAATATATATATATATATATACAAATCAATTAATACATGTAATGATCACCAGATGCCTTATATAAATATACCTCGCCGGTCTTTGTTATTTGAAGAATATTTCCTTCGTCATCATTGTTGTGGCCTTCATCTCTTCGTTCATCTTCATCAAATATTAATATACCCTCACCGGAATTGTTTAGATATTGCGAGCCGTCATTTTTAGGAGAATTGTCTCGGCTCGGGGAGCGTATGATGTCGAACATGGTCTCTTCTCCGTCTCTGCCGGTATCATCCATAGCTTAACTAATCCAGAAGAAAGATAAAACAATTTAGTATTCAAATTAGAATGCAATCAATAAGGAAAAACTGAATCATAGTAGATAATATGCATCTCGAATAATATCACTAATACATCTCAAATAATCCAGATAATATGCATCATCGAATATAATCTCGAATACATCGTCTCGAATATTATCATCTAACATCACTAGCTAATACAGATAGAATATTATCGAAGAATCTAGTTCACTCGCAGTTCCTGAGGCGCGGGCGGTGGACACCCAAAGAGAAGGAACCATCACAGGATCATAGCTCGGGTGAGATCCCTAAAGAACCTGACATCCAACGCAACCATGTAGCGATGGACGTGCTCGTCCTCCTCCCTGACACGGTGACGTACCACCTCCGAGGGGGCCGGCTGCCTCCGCACCGAAAGTGGCCCACGTGATCGCCACCAAAGAAGCTCCGGGTCGACGACGGGAGCCCGGTTCCTCACCAAGATGCGCGCCCCGGAAGGTAGCACCTCCCAGTGCTAGCCCGGCGGAGCCCAATCCCGGACATGGCGCCTCTCAAGCAGGTTGTCGCCACCGAGTCGACGACAAGGATGCGGGCCGGGCATCGTTGACGCAAAAAATGGTTCTATACAAATTCAACATTTTTTAAATGCTTGATTATGATTTTTGTAATTCTTGTTCACTTCATTTTGCAATGCATGACAAACTTAAAAGTGTAATATACTATACATGACAAACTTCATTTTGCAATGCATTTTAAATGCTTGATTTTTGTAATTCTTGTTCACTTCATTTTTGTAATTCTTGTTCACTTCTATACTATACATGATACAACATTAAAAGTATAAAAAACTAAAAAACAGAAGAAAAAAAACTAGCTAGTGAAAAAAAACAATCTATGCAAATTGTATACATACATACATACATATATGAGCTATACATACATATACTAGTGAAAAAAACTAAAAAACAGAAAAAAGATGAACAAATGTATTTTAAGTGTAGGCCGCCGGGAGGCTCATCGGCCGGGTCGGGGCGGAGGGACGCCAGAGGCGGGGAGGAGGCGCGGGCGGCGCCGGGGCTAGGGGAGGAGGGCGGGCGCGCGGCGTCGATCAGGCTCGGGGAGGAGGCGCGCGGGCGGCCGGCATTGGGGGCGGCGACGACGAGGGCGGGCACACGCGCGGCGGCGTCGGGCTCGGGGAGGGAGGCACGCTGCCGGCCGGCGTTGGGGCCGGCGACGACGAGGGCGGGCGCGCGCACGGCCGGCGATGTCGGGCTCGAGGAGGGAGGCACGCGGGCGGCCGGCGTTGGTGGCGGCGACAACGAGGGCGGGCGCGCGCGCGGCGGTGTCGGCGACGACGAGGACGGGCTCATGGGCGGCGGCAAGCTCCGATCCGGCAGCCTGGCGGCGTCGAGGATCGGCATCGTCAGGGCAGACAGATGGTTAGTTTGGAATTTTTGCAAGTGCGCGCTTATATACGAAACCCTTTAGTCCCGGTTGGTGGCTCCAACCGCGACTAAAGGCCCCCCTTTAGTCGCGGTTGGAGCCACCAACCGGGACTAAAGGTGAATTTCACTAGGCCAAGCGGCGGGAAGTCCCAGGCCTTTAGTCCCGGTTGGTGGCTCCAACCGCGACTAAAGGGGGGGGGTCTTTAGTCCCGGTTGGAGCCACCAACCAGGACTAAAGGCAGGTGCTTCCTGTGTCAAGTGTTTATTCCCATCTCACTAGTTGAGAGGGGCTCGCGGCGGTTTATAAACCCCGCCGCGGCTACCCTGTCGAGCTCCTCTCTAAGCAAGCCTTTGTGGGCCTACCCAACCCGTGCTGCCCTGTGGGGCAAATTGGGCCGTGCGGGCCTGCATCCTGGCCCAACTAGTAGTTGGGTTTCTAGTCGTATGCAGGCCGTGGCAGCCCAGTAGGCGGGCATTTTTTATTTATTTCCCATTTTTTTGTTTTTTGCTTTACTTATTTTCTTTTGTTTCTGCTTACAGCCAAATATTTAGAGTTTCTGAGTGAATCTTTTTGCTTTAGGTCACAAAAATTATAAACTTTCTGTTAGTGCCAGTAGTTTTCAAATTTGAATAGTTTAAATTTGAATTATTTGAATTTTATGTGAATCACTAGTTTGTGAATAACTTTACTTTAAAAATAGATTTTTCAGTGATTGTTTTTTCTGCTGTTTAATATTAGTGTGTTTTATCATTATATTCAATTTGGTAATTCTTAGGTTATTTAAAAAAATGAAATGCCTTTGTAATAGATGAGTTTTTGTCCGAAACCCTGATACTTCGAAAGAGATTGTCTATTTTGTACACGAAGTGCATCCAGTTTTTGCCGTAACCCTCTCAACTTTTTAGCACTTGTTATGTGGGTGAAATTATGATACCATGCCAACTTTCAACCTTTTCAGAGTTCATTTCTAGTGCTTTTTAATTTTTGGGTCATTTAGCTCAAAAAAATCAGTAAATGCATGAAAAATAGCAAATGAAGTCAGAAAGGGTTGAAAATTGATGACGTGGCTTTGAATGGTGCATACTGAACACACAAAAAGTCTGGAGTTGAAATAAGTTTAAAAAAATGAAATGCCTTTGTAACAGATGAGTTTTCGTCCAAAATCCTGATACTTCGAAAGAGATTGTCCATTTTGTACACGAAGTGTATCCAGTTTTTGTCGTAACCCTCTCAACTTTTTAGCACATGCTTTGTGGGTGAAATGATGATACCATGCCAACTTTCAACCTTTTCAGAGTTCATTTGTAGTGCTTTTCAATTTCAGGGTCATTTAGCTGAGAAAAATCAGTAAATGCATGAAAAATAGCAAATGAAGTCAGAAAGGGTTGAAAATTTATGACGTGGCTTTGAATGGTGCATACTAAACACACAAAAAGTCTGGAGTTGAAATAAGTTTAAAAAAATGAAATGCCTTTGTAACAGATGAGTTTTCGTCCGAAACCCTGATACTTCGAAAGAGATTGTCCATTTTGTACACGAAGTGCATCCAGTTTTTGCCGTAACCCTCTCAACATTTTAGCATATGCTATGTGGGTGAAATGATGATACCATGCCAACTTTCAACCTTTTCAGAGTTCATTTGTAGTGCTTTTCAATTTCAGGGTCATTTAGCCCCAAAAAATCAGTAAATGCATGAAAATTATTTGGACATAATATTTCTTCACGTTTCAAATGCCAAAACACACACTATTACAAAGATTCCCTCCGGTTTGTTCGAAGTGGGACTTTCCAGATATATAAGTCCGGAAACTCACTAGAGAAGAAAGTGATGACGATGATGCCGGCCACATCCTAGAGTGGGATCTTGGGGTATAAAACTTTTCTTTGCGTGTGTCCCTTTGCGCTGTAATCATGGACAATCTTCATCATTTAACAGGATGCTCTGGTCAATATTCACTGTGAAGGGAGCAATTTCATGAAACTTTTCATAATCTTCTGATATGTCTGTCTTGTCCTCCACTCCCACGATGTTTCTTTTCCCTGAAAGAACTATGTGGCGCTTTGGCTCATCGTATGATGTATTCCCTTCCTTATCTTTTCTTTTTCTCGGCTTGGTAGACATGTCCTTCACATAGAAAACCTGCGCCACATCATTGGCTAGGACGAATGGTTCGTCTGCGTACCCAAGATTGTTGAGATCCACTGTTGTCATTCCGTACTGCGGGTCTTCCTTTACCCTGCCTCCTGTCAGATTGACCCATTTGCACCAAAACAAAGGGACCTTCAAACCACGTCCATAGTCAAGTTCCCATATCTCCTCTATGTAACCATAATATGTGTCCTTTGGCCTATTGGTGTTTGCTGCATCAAAGCAGACACCACTGTTTTGGTTGGTGCTCTTTTTATCTTGGGCGATCGTGTAAAATGTATTCCCATTTATCTCGTACCCTTTGAAAGTCAATATAGTTGAAGATGGTAACTGGGACAGCAAGAACAACTCATCTGCAACAGTGTCATCATGCATGAGACGTGTCTGCAACCAACCGGCAAAAGTCCCCATTTGTTCACGTGTAATCCAGTCGTCAGGCTGCTCCGGGTGTTTGGAGCGTAGAATATTCTTGTGTTCCTCGATATACGGAGCCACCAAGGCGGAATTTTGTAGAACTGTGTAGTGTGTGCGCCCAAGAATGCCCGTCCATACATATTACTTGGTCCCTTCCTAGCGTGCCTTTTCCACCCAGTCTGCCCTCATGCCGTGATTCAGGAACACCAATCGGCTTAAGGTCGGGAATAAACTCAACACAAAACTCAATGACCTCCTCTGTTTCCTGGCCCTTGGAGATGCTTCCTTCTGGCCTAGCACGGTTATGAACATATTTCTTTAAGACTCCCATGAACCTCTCAAAGGGGAATGTATTGTGTAGAAATACAGGACCTAGAATGGCAATCTCTTCGACTAGGTGAACTAGGACGTGCGTCATGATATTGAAGAAGGATGGTGGGAACACCAACTCGAAACTGACAAGACATTGCACCAAATCATTCTGTAACCTTGGTATGATTTCTGGATCGATTACCTTCTGAGAGATTGCATTGAGGAATGCACATAGCTTCACAACGACTGATTGAACATTTTTCGGTAGAAGCCCCCTCAATGCAACCGAAAGCAGTTGCGTCATAATCACGTGGCAGTCATGAGACTTTAGGTTCTGGAACTTTTTATCTGCCATATTTATTATTCCCTTTATATTCGACGAGAAGCCAGACGGGACCTTCATACTGAGCAGGCATTCAAAGAAGATTTCCTTCTCTTCTTTGGTAAGAGCGTAGCTGGCATGACCCTGATACTGCTTTAATGCATGCCGTCTTTTTCGTGCATACGTTGCTGGTCCTCCCGTGCCTCCGGTGTATCTTTTGTCTTCCCATACACGCCCAAGAAGCCTAGCAGGTTCACACAAAGATTCTTCATCACGTGCATCACGTCGATTGCAGAGCAGACCTCTAGGTCTTTCCAATAGGGTAGGTCCCAAAATATAGATTTCTTCTTCCACATGCGTGCGCGTTTGTCAGCGTCATTCGGAACAGATTGTCCACCAGGACCCTTTCCAAAGATTACTTTTAAATCCTTGACCATATCAAGTATATCATCACCAGTACGGTGGCGAGGCTTCTTTCGGTGATCTGCCTCACCTTTGAAATGCTTACCTTTCTTTCTTAAGAGATGCTTGATCGGAAGAAATCGACGATGTCCTAGGTACACACTCTTCTTACATTTATCCAAATATATACTGTCGGTATCATCTAAACAGTGCGTCCATGCGTGGTATCCCTTGTTTGTATGTCCTGAAAGGTTGCTGAGAGCAGGCCAATCATTGATGGTTACAAACAACAACGCATGTAGGTCAAATTCCTCCTGTTTGTGCTCATCCCACACACGTACACTTTTTCCATTCCACAGCTGTAAAAGTTCTTCAACTAATGGCCTTAGGTACACATCAATGTCGTTGCCGGGTTGCTTAGGGCCTTGGATGAGCACTGGCATCATAATGAACTTCCGCTTCATGCAAAATCAAGGAGGAAGGTTATAGATACATAGAGTCACAGGCCAGGTGCTATGATTGCTGCTCTGCTCCCCAAAAGGATTAATGCCATCTGCACTTAAACCAAACCATACGTTCCTTATGTCATCTGCAAAGTCCTCCAACTTTCTCTAGATTTTTTTCCACTGCGACCCGTCAGCGGGTACTCTCAACTTCCCGTCTTTCTTACGGTCTTCTTTGTGCCATCGCATCAACTTGGCATGCTCTTTGATTTGGAACAGACATTTCAACTGTGGTATTATAGGAGCATACCACATCACCTTGGCAGGAATCTTCTTCCTGGGGCGCTCGCCTTCAACATCACCAGGGTCATCGCGACTGATCTTATAGCGCAATGCACCGCATAACGGGCATGAATTCAAATCCTCGTACTCACCACGGTAGAGGATGCAGTCATTAGGGCATGCATGTATCTTCTGCACCTCTAATCCTAGAGGGCAGACAGCCTTCTTTGCTTCGTACGTACTGTCGGGCAATTCGTTGTCCTTTGGAAGCATCTTCTTTAACATTATCAGCAACTTTTCAAATCCCTTGTCAGATACACCATTCTCTGCCTTCCATTGCAGCAATTCCAGTGTGGTACCCAGCTTTTTCTTGTCATCTTCGCAATTTGGGTACAATAATTTCTTGTGATCCTCTAACATGCGTTGCAACTTCAGCTTCTCCTTTTCACTTGCGCAGTTTCTCTTTGCATCGGCAATGGCCCGACCAAGATCATCAGCGGGCTCATCTGATGCCTCTTCTTCAGCTTCTTCCCCCATTGCCGGCTCAGCTTCTTCCCCCATTGTCGTACCATCTTATTCAGGGAACCCATGGCCAGGATAGCTGTCATCATCCTCTTCTTCTTCATTCTCTTCCATTAGGACCCCTCTTTCTCCGTGCTTGGTCCAATAGTTATAGCCGGACATGATACCGGACGTAAACAGGTGGATGTGAATGGTTCTTGAGTTAGAGTAATTGTGATCATTCTTACAGACAGCACATGGACAACACATAAAACCATCTGCCCGCTTGTTTGCCTCAGCCGCAACCAGAAAAGTATGCACGCCATTAATGAACTGGGGAGAGCATCGGTCATCGTACATCCATTGCCGGCTCATCTTCATTACACAACACCGAAAAGACCAAATTAATACAAGTTCATACACACTTATTCTCATAAAATAACATACAAACTCTCTAGCTAAAGCATTTAAATGCAACAACAAATGCGATCAAGATCGCAACTAAGGTAACAATTGATCCAACAGCATAGTGATACCAAGCCTCTTTATTAACGGCATATTTTCTAATCTTTCTAATCTCCAAGCGCATTGCATCCATCTTGATCTTGTGATCATCGACGACATCGGCAACAAACAACTCCAGTTTCATCTTCACTTCTTCAATTCTTTTCAATTTTTCTTTCAAATACTCATTTTCTTTTTCAACTAAATTTAACTTCTCGACCAGAGGGTCGGTTGCAATTTCCGGTTCACATACCTCCTAGATAAAAAAATCTATGTCAACTTGATGGGAATAATTGTCATAAACACGAAATGCAACAAATAGTTATAAAAGAGAGTATATATCACATCCGAATCATAAACCGGACGAGGGCCGACGGGGACGGATATAAAAACCATGCCACTATGTATAACAAACAACCATACAGGTAAGAAAATTATACAACTAACTATCTAAATCACACAAACATGATTTATTTTTTTATAAAAAGGATAAGAACAAGAGGCTCACCAAGGTGGTGCCGGCGACGGGACAGTGCGGGCGGTCGACGGTGGTTAGGACGGGGACGGGAAGGCACTAAGTAAACCACACCTACACATGCAAACTAAGTAAATTTGAGCTCAAATTGCATATAAATCAAATAAACTCCCACATATAATTACTCCCAAACTAAAACCCACAAATCACTATACTTATAGAGCATTGCAAGAGCTAATCTAGCAATGAGAGATGAAAGGACAAAGTTGCTAACCTTTGTGAACACTTGGATGGATGGGGTGCCTTCAAATCTTGACAAATTTTGGCAAAAATGGAGGATGAGGTCGAGCAAGAGGGGAAGAACAGAGAGGAGAGGAAAGAGGAAAATGGGCTCGGGCTGGACGAAGGGTTTATATAGGAGCATCTTTAGTCCCGGTTGGTGACCCAAACCGGGACTAAAGGTGTGCCTCTAGTCCCAGTTCGTGACACAAACCGGGACTAAAGGGGCTCGTGGGGCCCCAGCCTGACACCAGCCTGCCACCACCCCTTTAGTCCCGGTTTGTGACACAAACCGGGACTATAGGTACAAAACAAACTGGGACTAATGATGCCCGTGCCCCTAGCCGTTGGAACCAGGACTAATGGTCACATTAGTCCCAGGCTGTAAACGAACCGGGACTAATGAGGTGAACGTAAGGTCTTTTTCTACTAGTGTACTCATTCTGTCGAAATCTTTGTGTCTGCATGGTCAGACGAGCAGAAACAGGCAAAGCATCAATAGTTTTCTTAAGCACCCAATGTGGCACCCCGGCTCAGATAAGACCGGAACACCCCATATTCCAGCCCAGGGACAAGTCCTCTGGAATACGACACTGTTGGCATAGAACAAATCAGCTCTTTATTACAATGGATATGGTTACAAAGGTTACGTGGATTACATCGGCACGGCGACACTACGCCTGCCCGGGGTAGCTCTATGCTAACAGCGGAGTAACTCTCTCGGCAGCGGAACAACGACAGCGGTGATGGACTCCACTCCGCAGGGACTCTGGCTAGAACGTGTATCCTAGCTCGCAAACTCAGGATCCTCGACAAGCAAGCAATCATGGCATGACCTGCAAACTGGCATGACACGCCAGGTGAGTACTTGGAATGTACTCGCAAGCTCACAACAAACACCAGCATTAAGGCAAGACAACATCATAGTAGTCAAAATTAACAAGCATGGTTATCTAGCAAGATAACTTCTGAAGTAAATGCAGTAAGGTAAAGCATATTTAATCCATACTCTGAATAATCTCAGGATCCAATCTGAATCTGTTCCAAGTCCAATCCTGATACCATCTGCACCACAAGTCTGACAAACTTACTCTCTTCCGGGTTGTCTCACAACCCTTAGAATACTCACGATCCACCGAGTACTTCTGATCTTACGACGAGTTCTTCCATCATTATCACTACTATGGTTGACCACCTAGTGAGGTCTGGACGGACTGTCCAATACCGTGGACACGGCTATTCGAATAGATTTTACACTCTGCAGAGGTTGCGCACTTTACCCACACCATGGAGCACCTGACCTCGTGATCCCATTCGGGTGGACCAGCGTTGCTCCAACGAAACCCGCCTGACCCGTGACCCTCCCATCGTACTACCGGCAATCATCCTCCCCTGGAGTCCTGCCCTGGGTGGCCCCTGTGTCACCGCGTGACACCTGCCACCGTCGTGGCTAACAAACTTTCCCAAACGGGGACCTGGTACCATATAACTCAACTGGGCTCACAAGGTTATCGCCGCCTACTGGGCTAGGGTAGCGCGCACGCATAACCTTCCCTGTCGAGCGGTACCGGTGAAAGAGCACGCGATCAGACTAAGTCAAGGCCGTCCCATACCGGCAAATGTGGCTGCACGAATAAGTCCGGACAGGTGACTCTGGATCAACCATGAAGTATCTTATTTCTGAATAATATCTCTGTCATAGCTGACACTCCGATATCATACTAATCCAAGCCAAAACATTAACCAACTAGTAGTCCAATAGCCACTATGTCCAAGCTACTACTACTAATTCATCTCCCAAAGTGCCGGATGAAATCCAAAATCATCATAGACGGTAATCTCAACATCATAGTATCAATGAGTAGGTAAACTACTAGTCACTAACAATCCGGTACTCAACATGGTAGTCACCTATCCAAGAAATTACTCAAGCATTGTGTAATCCAATTCATTTCACAAATAACTCATACTTGTTGTTAAAGTAAATAGTTAAACTATGACATTGCAATGCAATTATGCAGATGAGAGTTGTGGCTTGCCTGGGGATGAAGGAACCATCGGGAAGGAGTGCGGAGAGTCCGCGGGAATGATTGCCGGAAACAGTTCTCTCCCGGAGGGGGCTGTTTACGGGCAAGGGCAAAATGGTCATTTTCAAAGTGTCAAAACATTATGAAAATGATGCCAACATGTCGGGCTCGAAGAGACGAAGAAGTCGGCTTTGGAATCACCTCGATCGGAGTTGCGAGGAAGAAGATATCGCCTTTCTTCTGTCAGGGACCTTTCTGTAAATATTTTATTTATGTTTGGGTCCTTCATAGAGTTCCGGCGAAAAAGAATAAGGAGGACTGTGTTCATGGGCTGCCCTGGGCCGATTTCGGTCGGAGGCTGCGTTGCAGACAGGGCGCGGCTGCCCCTGTTGATACTGGGCCGGCCCACCAACGCGGCCACCACTTAAAAAAACAGCAGGCGGCTCTGAGCCACTGCCAGGCCGGGCCCGCCTGCAGGGCGTCGTCCTCCTCCCACGCTCGCCTGACCGAAGAGAGGGCCGGCTTCCGGCGGCGATTGCCGGAGCTAGAGGCCGTCCCCGATGACGTTCCGGCTATGGGTGTGCTTGGGATGACGAGACGCACCCATCCCGGAGGTACACGGACCTCGGGGAGGTCGAGGTCGAATGCCCTTTCGGCCATGGTGGGTGGCAGCTTCTGGCGATGTGGGACTCGGGGCTACGGCGGTGGAGAGGTGGGGAGGAAGTTGGGCAGGGCTCCGCCGTGGTTGAGGTGCTCCTCTGGTGAAGAGAGAAGGGAGTGAGGAGCTCCGGTTTGCTCCAATTTAAGCCGAGGCCGGCGGCAATGCTTCGGCCATTGGAGGGGTAGGACGGCTCTAGGAGCTCGGGTGAGAGGTTGGGAGGCGCTAGGAGGGAGTGGGAGCGCTGGTGGTGAGCTCGAGGGGTCTGGGGAACGGCTATATATAGCCGGGCGAGGTGAGGTGATAAGGACGGCCACGGCGGCAACCTTATCGGCGCACTGGCGCATGCGGGTGGCGTGGCTGGCGGTTTGCGGCGTCGAGGAGCTTCGCGGGGAGAGGAGAGGGCTCGAGGGCACTCGAGAGAGATTGAAGGAGATGAGGACAGAGGAAAACGACGACAGTGTCACATGCGCTCACTGTTCCTCGACGGGGACGGCTCACCGGGGAAGAATCCGGAGGGGAAGAGGGTTCCAGAGCGAAGGCGACGACGAGGCGAAGCTCCTGGACATAGCTAGGTGGCGAGGGCGAGGAGGAACGGACGAACCCAAGGGGTTCCATCGCCAGAGCGCGCTGGCTGGCGTGCCAGCCGCGTGGTCACCGCGTGAACTGGCACACGCGGTGCACCCAGACCGGCCACATCATGTCCATTGAGTAGTCCCTCCATGCTAGGTTACAAATGAGGTGATAGATCAGCAAAATAAGCCAAGAGTGGATGTGAGGCTTCACTGGAAGTTTGCTGTAGCAAACTTGACCACACCTCTGTGATGAATAGAAAGGTGATAAGAACCAAAGGTGATGTCTGGGAGGTTTAGGGTAGGAAGGACTACAATTCTGTGAAGTTTGGAGAGAAATGGACCAAGATTTAATATAGTTGCTTTGCAACTGACCAATCTGGTCCAGAAAACACATCTTGATGTGTCACTCACATGGAGTAGCCAATTGAGCTGAAATTTGGTAGAACATGATGATTTGGTCATATGAGAGTGCCATAAAAGTTTCATGCCATTTGGACAAGCCAAAATGGTACTTCCTTCACAATGAACCTCTTTGACCAGAATCTTAGAAAAATTCTAGGGAATTATTGGGAAGATGAAATGAGCCAAAAAGTTTTGGAGATAGGTTATATGGGTAGGAGAATGCTCTGGTAAATTTTCAGCAATTATGGAGCAATATAAAATATGGTTGCTTCACAATGTGAAAATCTGACCAGAAACCAAGATTTAAGGATGTGCTCACATAGATGATTGGATAGGGTTGACACTTGGTGGAGAGTCATTATTTGAGCATATGAAGAAGCTTGAAAAATTTCAACTCATTTGGATACTCCTAGCTAGCACTTGCTTCACAAAGCTTCCAGTTGACCAGAAACTTTGGAAATTAGCCAAGGGAGATTTAATATCCAAATGATGTTGAATTTTGGCATGTGGCAATGATATGGATAGGAAAGAGTGCACAAAAAGTTTGAGAGCATGCAAGCAAATATAAAGGGTACTTGCTTCTCAACTTGACAGCTAGGGCAGAATCAGAAAAGGAATATTGGTGAAATATTTTTGAACATGTCAAGGAAGGGTTTGACATATTTGAGGAAGATATGTCCCAAGGAATTTATGAGAATTATTTGGGAATCTTTGGAATGATGGAAATGTGGGTTGCTTCACAACCCAGGATAATAGGGTTATTCCTTTAATGTAAAAAAGGAATATTCCCAAGAAAAAGAATATTGGGGTTGGTCCAAGATGGAAATGACAAGGTCTTGGGATGGTTTTGAGGTTGGCAAGCCACTTGGGAAGAGGAAATCAAGGGTGATCCCTCCAGGTTGCAAGACTACTAAGCCATAAAAAGGCAAATCCAGACCAAAATCAAAAGGAAAAAAATGGGCAAAATCCAGGGTGTTACACCCAAATAGCTTTCTTTGGGGGGACATTTCTGCTGTTAGGTCCAACATAGCGAGCCACAGTCTCACCATGTTGATTCTTGAACAACTTATAATTGTCCAGGGAATCATCATTAGGATATTCAGGAATAGGAGAGTTGTATCCCGAAAGTAATGCTAGATCGAGCGTTTTGCTCTTTGCAGGAACCCACACAGTTTGAGGATATTGATGTGGTTCCCAGTAAGAACCATCTTCATTCATTTTCCTTTCAAAACCGATGCCTTCCTTTCTGGGATTTTTGTGAAGAATAGATTTCTTCGGAACATCACAAAGAGTTTGGTGTCCTTTGAGAGGTTTGAACATTCTTGCCTAAAGAAGATCCTTCAACCTAGCATTTTCATCAGAAACAGAACCACTTTCCTCAATCAAGGGGTTAGTATTCACAAATGATTCAGCATTTGATTCTGCATTGGTTCGTTCAAGGCATTTTAGACACGGTGGCTCAAACACCTCAGGTTTATCCTTGAGTTGTTGGGTGAGAAGAGAATTTTCTCTGATCAAATCCTCATGAGCCTCTCGTAGCGCCTCGAGTTCCTGTTTCCTTTTTAGGTAATCGTAGGTCAATCTTTCGTGGTCTGCTGAGAGAAAATCATGACGAGTTGAGAGTTCATCCATTCGTGACATACTCTTCGGTCAACGACTGATTTTTCTCCATCTCCTCAACCAACAGCCCTTTAGATTTTCTGAGGGTTTTCTCAATTTTCTCAAGAGAATTTTGTTGTATGTTGGCAATTTTGATCAACTTAGCATGGTCATCCTCATCAGAAGAATATTGATCACTGCAGTGAATCTTGTGATGTTTGGAGGATACCTTTTCTTTCGAAGATTTGGCCATGAAGCAGTAGGCAGGAGATTCATCATCGCTTGACGGATTCCCGAAGAAGTTTGTCGTAGCAGAGGAGGCACATGCTATGCCAGCCATGCCCGAGTCGGAATCCTCATCGGATTCATCAGCTTCTTTGGAGGTAGATGATTCTTCTTCTTTAGAATCCATTTCCTTGACGATGTATGCCTTGGCCTTGCGATAAGTATTCTTGTGGTTGGAGGAGGACTTGGAGGAGTTCCTTGATGAAGATCTTGACAAAGATTTTGAAGTGGAGCTGTCCTTCTTCTTGTAGAATTTCTTCGTTTTCTTTCATCAGAATCGTAGTTCTTGCTCTTGCTCTTGCTTTTGCTTCGATAGTTGCCTGAATCATATCTTCCACTAGCACGGATCTCAGCTTCCCAGAGAGGGCAGTCCGAAATGAAGTGTCCAGGCTTTTTGCACTTGAAACAGGTGTATTCTCCAGCAAGTTTTGATGAAGATTTTGAACCCCCAGAGTTGCTTGAACTTCTTTTCTGGAACTGGCTCTTCTTGTGAAAGCATTGGAATCTTTTCGTGATCAGGGCAAGATCTTTGCTGAGTCTTTCTAGATCATCAGAATCTTCTTCGGCATTTCCATCGGAGGAGGAATCAGCCACAGCCTGGAGAGCATGATTTTTGCGTAAACTTGAGCCATACATATCTCCTCTTTTTTTCCTGTTCCTCATGAGTGTTCAGTCTCTCCATGATATCAGCAGAGTCAAGGTGCTTGAAGTCAGGTCGTTCACGTATCATCAGAACTAGTGTGTCGAAAGAAATGTCAAGAGATCGAAGCAATTTCTTAACGACTTCATGGTCAATGATGTCTTTGGCGCCGAGACCTTGAACTTCATTCGCGATATCACTCAGGCAATCGAAGGTTTGTTGACAGCTTTCATTTCCAATGCGCTTGAAGCGATTGAACTTGGCTCGAAGAGTATCAATTCTAGCTTCTTTCTGGGTTGAAACTCCTTCATTGATCTTTTCGAGGACGTCCCACAATTCCTTCGCAGTTCCACACTGGCAATTGCAAAGAAATTATGCCCGATTGAGATGGCCACCAATTTCATCTTTGGCCTGAGCATCCAGCTGAATGAGCTTCTTTTCTTTGTCAGAAGGGGCTTGAGGTACAGCAACGTTGAGCCCGAATTGCACCACATTCCACATATCATCATCTATTGCTCGGAGACGGATCTTCATCTTCTCCTTCCAGAAGGGGTAGTCCGTCCCATCGAATATGGGAATCTTGAGATGCGACTTGTAGTTCACTGAAGACATACTTAAACTCCAAAGTCGTTAGACTAAAATGAGCAGAGTCAAGGAGTACCTTGCTCTGATACCAATTGTAGGAACGAAGTATGTCTACCAGAGGGGAGGGGGTGAATGGGAGTTTTAAATTTCCTTCGAAAAACTTAAATCTCTCATAACCCAACAGCGGAATGAAAGAAAAGTAAACTACAGTGAACTAGAACAGAGTACCGAAAGAGAACTAAGACATGCATCAAAGTAAATCATACGAATGAAAGTGCATCGAAGGTAAACATGAGTGACAGAGATAACCGAAGATGCTCGATGGCAACAAGGGATTTATTCGACCAGTTTGTCCTTCTGCACAAGGACTACGTCTGGTTGGAGGGGCTGTGACTTAACATGGAAGATAAACTCTCTTCACCCTATTCTCCTCGACAATCGATTCGCCAACCGATGTCGATCACTCGTGGAAGATACTTGAAGGCGATCTATGAACCTTTACAGACTTCTTCTTCGAGAACCACAATCAATCTTGGTCTCTGAAGAAATTGACACCTAACCATCTAGAGAGTTTGCAGCTCTCAAGAGTAATAGGCGGAGCGTACTAAACTTAGATTCCAGTGATGCTAAACCACTATCTAACTCTTTGGCTCTAGGGTTTTTCTCTCGGTGGATTTTAAACTCAAATCGCTCAGAGAGTGGGTTGCTCAACAATCTTCTCAGAATCAAACGGAGCAGCCACCAAACGAAGGCGGCGCGGGGTGGCTATTTATAGCCGCAGCCTTCCCAGACGGGAAATGACCATTTTGGACACGAGGTCCAGCCAATGGCCAACCGACACGTTCGCAATGGTCGGATGTTGGAGCAACGGTAACATTACTCGAGGAACAAGTAATGCTAACTCCTCGGTCCGAGTCAAATCTCTCGCAGCGAAGAAGATCACTGTCTCTTGCTGGCCAGTATTTGCTCGGAACACAAAGAGATTTCTCTCACATCTTTCATAGGATTTGGGTTTAGCATCAGAGAATCAAGGCTTCGAACGCTACACCCCTCTTAATAGTACGGTGGTCCTATGACTCAATGAAAGAAGAAGAATAACGAAACAAATGCTATATCTTCACTTCGTCTTCATTCTTCCTCGAACACAGTCATATTCTTCGAACAGACACCGAACCAATTGCTTGAGCTTCAGCAATTTTTAGGGGTCACTCTTGTTAGCTTTATCTTCGGTGATAACCTTCGCTGCCACGCAGGGAGATTATCTTCGTCGTTTGCATCAAACTCCTCGATACTTCAGGGACCTGTTACTCTGTGTGCACTAGCAAACACATAAGTCCCATACTGTTTATGTCAACAAACTCCAAAACATAAGGGGACTATCATTGCACCAACAAGAGGGGGGGGGGGTTGTATGAGTCCTAGGTGTCGGAGGCATATCTGGCGGAGGTTCACACGCCCACACACCTCCACAGCTTTGCTTTCGGTTTGTGGGACTTCGGACATCTGAACCATGCCACGGACGTTGGATGGCCTAAAGTGTCCGGATAACGCGGTCCGAACATTTGCGGGCGATCTGGTGCACGACGATTGAACTGCCCTAATATTCTATGGCCCAAACCTAATGTTGATTATCCTTTTTGGAAGGGGTTACTTGGTATTCATCCTTTTTTAAATGGGTTCTTGGTGATGGAATGAATATCAGTTTTCGGCATGACATCTGAGCATGGGATTGCACTATGAAAATCCAATTCTATGAAGTGTTTGGCATATCTCAGCAACAAAATTGCTCCTCGTAGGTGGTATGGGAAGTTCCTGAAACTCACATTCAGGAGATGTGTGGACATTCAGTTTCTAGATAAGTGGAATGAACTCATGGCTTTACTTGCTTCTTTTGTTCCAAGATCTTGTGTTGATCAACCAATCTGGAGTTTGTAAGATTCCGGCTAATATTTTATGCAATCTTTTCATAAAATGGTCAACTTTGGGGGTGGGGTGGGGGGGTTCTCCTCCCTCTTGGTACATGTTTTGGGACCTCCTAAATTTATCTTTTTCATTTGGCTTGCTTTTCATAATAAGATCCTCATTAGGGATAACTTGCTCAAGCGGCAGCATCTTGATGGCGGGCCTTGCTTATTCTACGGTGAGTTTAAACCTTTGCAACACTTGTTCTTTGTCTGCATTGTGGTAAAAGAATAATGGAAATGCTTATTTGATGTGACTGCTATTGCTCCTCCTTGATTGATGCCTGGCTTATCTAAGCTGTGGTCTCTTAGTTCTAAACTTGTTGTAGTTAATGTGATATGTGTTGCTTCCATATGGAGCTTGTGGACATTGAGTAATGACATATGCTTTCAGGGCTTGGTCTGGACCGGCATGGGAGCCTTGCTGGAAAGAGTAAGAGTCCTGCTACATCAGTGGAGGATTTTGTGCAGCGACGCTCAATCGGCTCTGTTTTGGCGTTGCTTGCTCCTTTTGGACCGACAAAGAGGCAAACCCCGGCAGATTGTTTGGGGGTTACCCTGCTTGTGGAAAGGACCAATGAACAGCGTGGAGACTACCTCAGGGTCAACACCAACTGGTATTTTGTGGAATAGAGCTAGTGTTTGTCGCTTTTTTCTGGTAGTTTCTTCCATGGGGATGTCTATTTTCCTGCTATTCTTCTGAACGGCCTCCCATTACGATCTACTCCTTCCATTTCTAAATATAAGAGCATCTACAGCCGGACCTCTCAAACCCGCCTCATACGCCCGGACGGGCCGCCCGGTCATGATTTTTTGACCCAGACGGGCCCCTCAAACGGCCCTCAAACGCCCGGACTGACCGACACCCCCCATATCGAGCCCAAATATGGGGTGGATATGGGGGTGCCCGGGCACGCCCGCCAGGTTGGACCCGACAGCCCGACCCCACCCCAAATTGCACCAAATCCACCCCGAAGACCAGCCGGATCCATTTGCTATCTCCTCTCTTCTTCCTCCTCCGCGCCGTCCGTCTCGTGCTCCGCCGCCGCGCCCACTCCGCAGCCATTCCCAGGCTCTCTGCCGCCAGCTCCGGAAGAGCGCTCCTGTCCTCGCCGTGGGGGACGTCGTCGCCTGCCCGGACGCCACCGTGGTACGTCCGGCAACTCTCCGGCTCCGCCTTGCGCTTAATGTGTTCGACACATTGACCGACCGGAATTATTGTGATTTTGTTAGGTAAATGATGGATTCCGATGCTTCGTCGGACGAGGAGTATGGACCGATGGAGCTTGACCAAATGATTCAAGATGTGTTCTTTGATTTTTCGGATTCGGGCGAAGAAGTGGACATGATCATGCTCATGAGCATGCAAGAGGAAATGGACCGGCAAGTGGAGCATATTCTCAACTTCAAGGGCTCAATCAAAGGGAGAAGAGTGATCAACCGGAAAAGGGTGTCCGGAGCAAAGCTACTGCATAATGACTACTTTGCTCCCACACCTGCTTTCCCGGAAGATCCATAGTTTCGTCGCCGTTTTCGCATGCGAAAACCATTGTTTTGTGCATTGTGGAGGGAGTGGAGGCACATGACGACTACTTCAAACTCAGAAGGGATTGCTGCGGCCAACTCTCTTTCTCGGCCAAGCAGAAGTGCACGGCTACTCTGAGGATACTTGTACTTGGTACTGCTGCAGACGCCGTTGGTGAGATGGTCAGGATGGGGGAGAGCACGTGCCTGAAGACTACTGTCCGGATTTTATGTAAACGCTATCTATACTTGATACCAATAATTGCTATTTACGTGCGACATTGTGTTGCATGATCGACGTGCATGGATTTGAGAGTCCGGATTTGAGATATGTGAATGCACGGAAGAAAATATGAGGGCCCATCCGGATGCGCCCGCGGGCGTGCCCGGACGCGTCCGCAGGCGTCTGAGGGGCCGGATTGGCCAAGTTCGGCTGTAGATGCTTTAAAGCCTTTTTATGGATTTTCCTAGGGACTATATATGAATAGATATAGACATATTTTAGAGTCTAGATTCACTTATTTTGCTTCGTACTTAGTTCATATTGAAATCTCTGAAAGGACTTATATTTAGAAACAGAGGGAGTAGTTTTCTAGCTCATCAACTTTGGCTTGGTCTGAGCGCGTGAATAGTTGTTTCGCAAGTCTTTTTTGCACAGTTTTTTCTGAACCAGGCCTTGTGACTCATTTGCCTCATGCAATCTTTCGAAACTGCTGCAGGCTACCAAACGCCTACTAACTGTATTCTGGAAGTCCCATATGAGTTCGTCTACTAGTAGGAGAGTAGAAGCTAGAAGGCCACAAGAAACCCAAGTACACAAGCGTACACCGGACTTGTTTGAACCCGAGAAGCCGACCTACCCACATTCCCAGCAGTGGAAAGCCGCCGCGGTGGCCCCGGAGCAACAGAGCGTGGCCTGAGACCCTCCTGAGCAACGGCGCATGACACGACGGGACCTGCCGCCTGCGCGTCCGGCACCCCACGAGACGGGCACGCACACAGCGCCGGCGCGGCCCACCCCTTGCCCCGCCTGCGTCGTTGTTTTCCAGGCGCACGTCCACGCCGAGGCCGAGTCGGGCCCTTCCCCGTCGGAGAGAAAAGATCGCGGAAAAGCGGGGCGCGGCTGGGCGGACTGTGCGAGTCTCGGAAAAGAGCGACAAAAGCGACGCGCGCGCACCGCATGCACCATATACTCGGCTTGGCTGCTCGCTCCCTCGCCGTCTCCACGGCCGTCCCTTCCGGCCGATTGGACGGCCGGGGCCATGCATGGCATGCTGCGACCTGCGACCCTGCGGAGTCGACTGGGCCTTCTGCTCCCTCCCTCGGCCGCCGTTTCCTATCGTCTTTTTTCGTCAGCGTGCAACGCCTTGGCCTCACGCGCCAGGCTGCAGTGCAGGCAGAGCGTCTTTTAACGGTCGGCCTCGTTGTCAATCTGCCCACATCGTTTTCCCCGCACCGTACCCCAACACCTGCCATGTTGCAATGCACTGTACTGACTGACTGCATAATGTACAGGGGCACGTCGCTGGTTTAGCCGGGCTGCAGGCGAAATAATGTACCACAGTAACGTACGAGAAACTTTTTCATTTAGACATCGTATTATATATGTCTTTCAGGTACAGTGCCATACAAAGCTACTCCACTACCTCTGACGTACGTACGTACGGTCTGCTCGATCATGCATGCAACTCTACTCAATATCATTGGCATACGATCAAGCATGTCTCTCGCTCTATCATGACCGTGATGTCACTCGACACGTACTCCCCTAGTAGATGTTTAAAGCAAGCAATGTATAAGGCTGGCGCCGAAGCCTTGCACAGACGCTCAGCTCTTGGTATAATTGCCGCGGAAAGCCTGAATGAACTGGCGTACGCTACACGCATATGCATACAGAATGATTTGGAATGCTGATAATAGTATCATGCATGCCGCAAACCTACCACCTTTTCTCTATGATAGAGTGTATATTGCTGTAAGGTATACACCTCATTCTTAAGAAGAAAATATTTGTAGCAATACAATATTTAATTCGTCCTTAGTTACAGCTACTAGCACTTAATTTATTTCCCAAACCATCACTTTATTGGTATTTAGAAGCTTTGTTTGGTCTAACTTTTTGTTTTTGTTTTTGTTTTTCAGATGGCTCACCATTCATGGCGAATGGTCTGTTTGGTGTAAATTTGACTATTATCTCCACTAACGTGTAAGTACTATGGACGATGACTCATGTCACCTGGCCTAACCAGACATACTAATTAATGTAAACCCAAACAAATATTCAAAAAAGTTAGATACGTCCTACTCCTATATATAGAGTAGAGCGTAGAGCGTATATACTGCATCGACTGTTCTTGTAACACGCGGCCTGATTACACACACTTGCTTCCACGTGTTGGTAAAGCTCATGAATCATAATCAAAATCTAATTGATTGAAGTTTACATATTGCCTTGGTCTTATATGTTGATTAGATGGCTTTATTAGATGTAGTAATCATGACAAGAACCTGATGATCAAGCTCTTAACTCTAATGAGCGCAAGTGAAGTAGTAAGAACTACTCTCTTGCGGCCAAACATAGAAACGCACGCAAAAATCAGAAATGCATGCATGCATGCATAGTACCACAACTATGCATGTTTTAATTAGGCAACCCAAACATAGAAACGCACCAAAAATCAGAAAAGCTTTCCCAATGAAAACCGGCTCCATGCATGCATGCAAGACGGAGTGTCTACACAAGCAGGTACGACGAAGTCAACAACTACGCAGCTTTCCCCTGCGGACGCAACGGGAAGAGCTCCAGCGTGACATTATCCGTGCAGCCGTCGGCGGTCACCTCCGCCGCCGCATCGCCATGCCCATCGCCCCACGTTCTGCACCGCCGCTTGCACCTCGTCATCTCATCGTCGCAAGCTTCCTTCTCATCATCACCTGCTCCATCCTACACAGAGACCAAAAACAACGTAGCTGTAAATATCGATAGATAGCTTCGTTTAGGTGGTAGTAGTAAGTAGTAACCATACTAACTGCACCGTGTGGTCCTTGTTAATTGCGTACCTTGGTCGTCGCCGTTGCAGGCAGGGAGGGAGAGTCGAGGGTGCTAAGGGTGAGGAGGGCGGCGCGCTTCTGCTTCTGGCGCTCCCGGGCCTTGTGGTTCTGGAACCAGTAGAAGACGTTCTTGCCCTCGATCCGGCCGTGCCTGCCGAGCTCCTCCGTGATGCGCTCGATCTGTGCCGAGTTCGGGGTGCGCATCCCGCCGCGGTACAGCGCCTCCAGCACCTTGATCTGCTCCGCCGACGGGTTCCACCGCGTCGTCCCTCCCACCGGGACTTGCACCTGCGCGCATATTTGCACACGGTCACTTCCCATGGCCTTTCAGACGGATATGCATAGCCAGCTAGCTACTTAATTACCATTTCAATAGGCAGAGCTAGAGTTAAGTGCGTACGGTATGGTTTCTGACGGTGCAGCTGAGCAGCTTGGTGGCGTTCCTCACGCGGCCGAGGACGTCGGGCGGCGCGACCAGCTTCTTCGGCTGGTCCGGGAGCGAGATCTTGGGCGCGAGCGGTCGGAGACACTGGAAGGCGCCGAAAGGGAACAAGGCCGAGGGAGGAGAGGTGGACGGTGCCGTAGCCGGAGACGAAGAAGACGCCGAGGCCGCTTTCTCCAGGTAGGAGGGCACATGCAGATGGTGAACCCTCATGCTGGTGTAGTAGTTTACTGCAAAGTTTGTACTGGGAATGGGACGAAGATTTGGCTCTGGGCTAGGGCGCTAGGTCGAGGTCGAGGTCGAGATCGAGCAACGTCGTCCTCGCGCGCGTGGTTATATATGGGGAGACAAGCGGTAAAGGTGGCGAGGGTTTGAGTGCTGGCTTGCGCGAGATCGAGGTAACAGTGGAAAAGGTGGCGCTTTTCATGGGGGGCGCGCGCGACAGGGAATGTGGTGTGGAGATTGGTGATGAAAGGCGTCAGCCTTCGTAATCATGCGAGACACGGAATGCAGGCGCTGTGGTAAAAGTTGCAAATTCTCGCATGGAGCTCTCTTTTCACCTTTTCCTGTCCAAATTCACGACGTACTATCGATTGACAAGCAAATATATATTGGGAATTTTCTCTCTTTTTTTTTCTTAGTGTAGGTTTGCATCCCTCTAAAGCAACTCTGAGGCAACCTCTTCACATATATATCTGCATTGGTCGTAGCACAACTCCATGGAGCCTTTATTTGAAACATTCAAAATTTGCATTTCAAAGTTTCTACAAATTCCGAAAAAGTTCCACATTGACAGATGGGTGCGTACTACAAGTGTGTAAATTTTTAGGAGAAAATACATTGATTCGGGAGCTACAGAAAAAGTGAAAATAATTGGCTTTATAAAGTGAACAGTGCATACAATACTGTTTTGGAAATCACCAATTTATTATTTTCTGTAGTGCTCGCGTCCCAATGTATTTTACCATAAAAACTTGCACACATGCAGTATACATCCATATGACAATGTGTCTTTACCAGATTTTTTGGACTTTGAAACATTTGTTTTGAATTTTTCAAAAAAAAAAACTCCATGGAGCTCGAGCATTAAAGCACATTTCTGTCGGAGAGGGTCAAACATTGCGCATCTTCAAGCGAGTTGGTCAAATTCTGTCCCTCTATTTGTACGTGGACACGTCCAGATTTGTTTCCGTCCGCCATGTATAATGGTACCCATGTGAGTCCCATACTTCTTCCCTGCTTATCCGTCCCTTTTTTCAACCTGAAGTACTCCACTTTTCACTCAAAAAAATATTGATTTGTCATTTAAATAATTCAATGACAACTATTACAGTGCAACAATTCAAAGATTAATATCACAATTCAAACATAAATTTTCTAAATTATATAGTTTAAATTTAAAATTAATTTAATCGGAGATAGTCTTCTATTGGTTTTCATGATGCACCCATGCATGTTGTAGTAGATCGTTGTGAATTTGTTGATCCATTTTTTGTTCATGAATTTTCTGATGTTTCTTGAGAAATTTTCAAACTCAGTCCTGCCTTGTTGTGGGAGTTTTATAGTCTCTCTCATGAATTCAAATCAACATCACGTACGCCATCACCTTCGTCCTCCACAATAATATTGTCACAACATGTCATCACCTCGTACAATATCTTGGGATCCCACTGTTTAGCAAGTCCAAGAACAATTGCAAAACGAGCTTGTAACACTCCGAATGCCCTCTTCACGCCCTTTCTCGCACCTTCTTGCAATTGGGCAAACATAGACTAATTGTTACTTTGTGGGTTGGAGGTTGTTTTAAAGAATGTCGCCCGGTTGAGGATAGATACCAACGGCAAGGTACTACCCCATGGTGTAATCATGCCATTGAGTTGATAGTTGCACTCTAGAGCATTGCCATAAAAAGCCTTGCAAACAATTTAGATTGTTGGAGCACGTTATGTTGTTATGAGACCCAGGCAAGCTGGAATATCAAAGAAAGAGTGTCAAATCCACAAGTCTTGTGATGCAACGGTTCCAAAGGTGATGGTGAGCTCTCCAACTTGACCCTTGCATTGCTCCTGCGGCATATGGATAGTTCTTCCATTGCTAGTGAATACAATTCATGAATCCAAGCATACCGTGGAAACACTCTTGTTTCTCCAAGTGCCAAAAACCGGGTTGTCATCGGCATTTTGTTCTACCAAGTACTCTTTTAAAAATAAATTTACCATTGTTTTGGCGAATATGACCATTGCTTCAAGGCATGTGCTCTCAGACATCAGATGTATTCATCAACAATGTCCACAAGCATTCTGATAGCAGTAATGCATTTTTGGAGGCCAGAGAATAGAAACCCAAGCAGCAAAGTGCAACTCCTCATCAGAGTGAAGTAATCATCATACACATTCGCACCCTCCACATTGCAGAAAAACAAATGCTTGTGCATCCATAATCAAAGACGAAAAAAGCCTCTGTGGTATGTCTGATCAGGGTGGAAACAATCGGCATAGAGATCAACATAGCCCCTTGCCCCACACCGATAAAAAACACGAGGTCCAACGTAGCACCCTCGAAGTTGTGAACATGTTCGTCTTCCTTCTGCAATGATTCAAGAACACTCATCGTCACCATCACTAATTCTTCATCCAAATCATCTTTTAGATGAAGATGATTCAAAACTAATTGTTGCATAGATCCAATATGTTTCCCTCAGTTGAAGAAAAAATCTTCAACAAAATGCCATGTTTGAACATTTCACCGTACACTTGTTGTGTGAGGTGTCTAGCATGGGCGCCATGTCGAGGGGCGTACCTGAGCGGAGAAGGGGGAGCACTCGTCCAGAGGGCCGGCGGCAACAAAGGAAAATGGGAGTGGGTGACGGGCAGGGTTCCATGTGGGCTTTACATTTTTGTGTAAACTTGGCATACAGTCTAGATATCCCACTTCTCCCTTTGATTTGATACTAAAGTTGGGGATTCTACATAGCCGAAACAATTAGGGGGGAAGTGGGGGATGTTGTTGAATGACTTTTTCTGTCTGGTCCGAACAAATAGGGGAGGAGTAGGGACAACCTTGGAGATGCCTATATGCTAGGATAAACTAATAGGAGCTGCCTAACAACCAGTTGCCCGAAATATGTTTAGTTCTCAATCGCTTTTTGTCTAAAAGTTGGATTTGCATCCACAGGTTATTTTTCTTATTCTCTCGTGCATGCCTTGCTTCCGATGAACGTGAAGGGTTATTGGGATGATTTGGCGTGGACCTATTTACATAAATTATAGATCAACTGGTAAGTTGCTCAAGGAGGAGGAAACATTCTTCATAAGTAAAAATAATAATGGTAGGACGTGATTGGCAGGTTTTGAATTCATGGGGTGTGAGTGATACATCTCCAACGTATCTATAATTTTTTATTGTTTCATGCTATTATATTATCAATCTTAGATGCTTTATATGTAATTTTAGATTATTTTTGGGAACTAACCTATTAGCTCAGTGCCCAGTGCCAGTTCCTGTTTTCTGCATGTTTTTTGTTTCATAGTAAATCAATACCAAACGAAGTCCTAACACAATGAAACTTTACGGTGATTTTTTCTGGACCAGAAGGGACCCTAGAAGATCCAGGAGGTAGCCAGAACATGTTCGAGAGGGCCAAAAGCTCACACAGCGCCCCCCTCGGAGGGGGGCGCCACCCGAGCTTGTGGGACCCTACGTAACTCCGTTTAACCTAATTTCACTTCTATAAATCCCAAAAGCAACAGAGAGCCACCCGAAACAATTTTTTCGCTGGCTCAAGCTTCTGTTCTTCCGCGTTCCCATCTGGAGGCCTTTTTCAGTACTCTGTTGGAGGGGGAATCGATCACGGAGGGCCTCTACATCAACCTTGCTGCTCCTCCGATGATGTGTGAGTAGTTTACCACAGACCTACGGGGACATAGTGATTAGCTAGATGGCTTCTTCTCTCTCTTTGATCTTCAACACAATGTTCTCCTCAGAGTTCTATCCGATGTAATCTTTTTTTGTGGTGTGTTTGTTGGGATGTGATGAATTAAGGGTTTCTGATCATATTATTCAGTGAAAGTAATTGAGTCTTTTCTGAACTTTATTATGCATGATTATTATAGCTTTGTATTTCCCTGATCTATCCGTTTGGTTTGGCCAACTAAATTGATTTATTCAGTAGGAGATGTGCTTTGTAGTGGATTCAATCTTGTGGTGTCCTCACCTCTTGACAGAATGGGTAGCGAGGCACGTATTGTATTGTTGCCACTAAGGGTAAAACGACGGGGTTTAATCATATTGCTTGGTTTTATTCTGTCTGCATTATGTCATCATACTTCAGGCATTACTCTATTTGTTATGAACTTAATAGGTAGAGAGGCAAGCATAGAAAGCGCTCTCGAAGTGGAGTAATAGTAGTAGATGCAGGCAGGAGTCGGTCAACTTGTCACGGACGTAATGCCTATATACATGATCATTGCCATGAATAATATCATAACTATGCACTTTTCTATCAATTGCCCAACAGTAATTTATCTACCCACCATATGCTATTATTATGAGAGAGAAGCCCCTAGTGAAAACTATGCCCCCTCGGGTGTACTTTAATCATATTACAAAAACCAAAAACACCTTGCTGCACTTTTACTTCTTTTATTTTACTTTGCAATTTATCTATCTACTACTATCAAATGTAATCCTTGCAATTAACGAGTACAAGGGGATTGGCAACCCTCTTGCCCGCGTTGGGTGCAAGTATTTGCTCTTGTGTGTGTTGGTACTGTTAACTAGGTGTTTGCGTGGTTCTCCTATTGGTTCAATAATCTTGGTTCTCACTGAGGGAAATACTATCCGCTACTATATTGCTTCACCCTTCCTCTTCAAAGAAAATCCCAACGCAGCTCACAAGTAGCAGTGAGATAGAGGAACTATGTGGCTAGTTCCAGGAAAGTTAAATATTTGATCCCTCAACTCTTGGTCAAACCTAACTTTGGTTCTTAAAGTCTAAAATTAGATAAACTTGACTCGTAACATTTAAACGGTCCAAAAAAATTTGCTCCCACAACACGTGACCAGAAGAAATTGTTTGCATGAGGTGGTCGTAATTTCTCACAAGTCAATTCAAAATAAATAAAAATGAAATTTAGGGGGAAAATTGATCAAAATTTAAAGTTCTTTCAAAAAAAATATAAACATCTAAAGTTTGAACATAAACATTTGAAATTTATGAAACGGAACAAATATTAAGTTGAAGATATTCATGAAATATATATATATATATATATATATATATATATAATACAATTATTTTTCATGAATTTTCACACATCAACTATTTTTTAGGTTATTCCAATTCCGTGATTTCCCTGACCAATTCCGATTTTCCATTCTATTTTTCTAATATCTTTTTACTTTTCTTTTGGTTGCTCTTTCTAACTCTATACATATCCTAAATTTTATAAATATTTATTTCTTTAAGTACAAACCACTTTATACTGTTTTTACTTATTTTATAATTACACTTAAAAAAGGTTTTGAGTTTGTATTTTGTCTCCGGTGTCATGTGCAGAAACACCATCACTTCATTAGGCATATTAATTATTTTGTGTGTGGTGAGGTATATCACTGATTTTAGAAGTTAAGGATTGCATTTGTGTGGGTTTTAGATTTTAAGATGTTTCCTTTATCAATGGTCCAAAATTGCTTAATAAGAATGTTGCCTTCCTACCACGTGACACATGTGGTAAGCAATCCAAACAATTCAAAAAAAAAAAAGAATGTTGCCTTCCCGGTTGTCCCGTTTGGAACAAAGAGATTTCATAGGAAGGGAATCCTATAGTGTTTTTTTTTCCTACGGTACCCTTGATTACATGATTGACTTAGAAAAATTCTATAGGAATTCTTCCTTTCATTTTAGTTTGGAGGAACTTAAGATTTGCCCAAATCTCATTTCACTTCATTTGATAAGTTCAACCTCCCTCTTACACGTGTTTTAGATTCCTATAGGAATTTGCAAGGCATGCCATTTTATACCTATAGTTTTGTTATTCCTTTTTTTTTTAATCCTACGTTTCAAACATGCCCTTAACTGCTAGGGAGCAACTACAAAGCTAATTATATCTGCATGCTCATAGACTGTATCAAAGGTGTTGATAGCATATCTATGGCCTGATGTGGATATTTCATTAGTTCTATCCGCGCATGCATAGCCATGCTTGAGTTGATCTAGTGCAAAAGCTTCTAGGTCCAAGTTACACCAACCAGTTTGAACAAAGTACAGTCTATGACACTTAGGTTGATCTTCAAGAGACAAATAACCTAGATTACTTACTGTCTACTCCATATATCTCTGCATGATGTCCCCTTCTCTCGGTCCATCTATACGACTGCACATCTTTTTATATAAACCCTGACCCTAAGTACAACCAAAACACGTCGTCTAAGATCGGATTGCTATCTAGAGCCCTGTGTTTTCTTCAAGCTATAGCCTCACAGGCCTAGTGAGTAGACCATAAAAAAACCCTGCATATCTGCCATGAATGGAGCGTCGACACGATATGTATGATTGGAAAAGGAGCATGCAGACGAAAGCGAGAGCCAGGATGATGGATGCTATGCGGAGGTTGACCTCGGAGTTGGCGCCTCCGTCCATCTACCGTCGAGCTCGGAACATGACACTGCACATGAACAGCTAGAGCCCCACAAGAAAAAACAGCAGTACACTGAAAATATTCCTCCTCACTGCATGCCACTAGTCTATGTATGTGCTGCATGAAAACACATCACTTTCCTGAAACACACCTGCCAAAAGAGGCTCCGGCTAGGCATGGCCTGGAATTGCAACTGTACCTGCAGGTAAGTAAAGCCCATCCCTATCTAATCATACGCGGCTACTACGCATAGGCACACACCGCGCATGATTCTCGTGGAAAAGTTGATGGGTACAGCCAGGAATGCGAGGTGCATGCATGCTTCCTCTGTAATTGACATGCATGGCTGTGTTTACGAGCTGTGATCACTACCGATCGACATGGATGGATGGATCGAACTTACTTATCTCATGGACTGGTCAACCTGATCGGTGTCGCTCACCTAGCTAGCCATGGCATGCCATATCGCTACACAAACACAAAACACAAGTAATTAATTCACACACCATGCCATGTCGGGGCCGTCAAGTCGGTCGGACTTTTACTCCCTGGTACGTAGACAGTGATGATATACCAGTGAGTAGTATACTGCAATGCTGGTGGAATTAGTTGGGGATTAACGGATGCATGCATGCCGGTGTTAGTGGAAAGATTGTGGCAATCCCGATAAAGCTGTGAAGTGCCAAAAGCCCGCGGAAAAGAGGAAAAGCTGCTACATGTAACCTCAGTAGTCCTCAGAGCGCGCCGGGCCGGCCGGTCGGACGGGCGAGCCGTGGTGGTGGTGGTGGGGGATACACACTGGGCGCGACGGTTGCGAGCAAAGCGGTTAGACGATCGAAAAGATGCAACCATGCATGCATGCATGCCATGCTGCGCGAGACGGGCCAGGCTCTGCGTGGTCAGCAGCTGTGTGAGTGTGACGTACGTATGCCCTGGATGAACGGCTAGCTCGCCGGCCGGCCGGCCGGCCGGGAGGCCCGGCCGTGGCCCATGCATGCAGGGCATAGGTCGCGGCGGTTGGACGGGGACGGCCGGGGATGCATGCATGGGCCGGTGCAATCATGGCGTCTATGCCCCGGCGTCGGGACTTGCCTCCGGGCGTTGAGTAGATCACGCCACGCGGCTGTCGGGGGCGGTTTGATTTACCTACCTACATACCTGCATGCAGCACGCAAGCCTCGCGGCAATCATCGCCGTGCCGTGTGCCCCTGTCACCTCACACACTAACTTGATTTATTCCGGTTAACTATATTACTCTAACAGAATCATCACTTCATCAGTCGACAAGTTCGAGGTGATTGGTGCATAAAGTAAGACGAGAGCTTAGCATATACGACTTGTTCGATCGGCAAATCCATCCGGGCCCCTGTGTCTATAGCTAAGCAGCACTCTCTTGCCCGTGAGATCGACTTTGAGACTAATTGAAAGAAGTGGCAGCGCGTGCATGCACTGTTGCCTAGAGGTAGATTGCGCTGGCTGCATGCGCCGGCACGCGACTAGGCATGCATGCATGCAGCCTAGCTAGTGACTGGACGTACGTGGTTCCGCATGCATCGGCACAGTCGGCAGGCAAACCTTGTAGCGGAGGGGGCGCACGAGATGAGTTGGTTTTATTTCAAGTTTTGCTAAATCTCAGTTAGCTAAGACTTGATTATGTCTCAATCGATGCATATATTCGTGAGATCTTATAATGAGATCCTTTCAAACTTTTTTTTTGGTTTTTCTTTTTTCCTTTTTTACATGTTATGTCACTTGACCTAACCACACCCTTTAATTTCTGCAATAACCCCCTTAAAAAAAATCTGCGATAATGTGCGAACATTTGAGCTGTTGTCCCTCGGCGCGACGATGAGCTGGCAAGCTCCTATTCCCTGACATTTTTGTTTTCGAGGAACTCCTATTTCCTGACTTGTGCGATAGAACATGAGCAAATGAATAGCCCATTGCACTATAGGCCGGTCAAGTGCGGGGGCGCGAGGGGGAAGGGTGTTTTCCTTTATTTATTTATTATTTTCCTTTTTGAATTTTCAACTTACCCGAAATTTAAAGAAAAGTTCTTGGATTTGAAAATCAAAATCTGAGTTCAAAAAATGTTCATGAATTCAAAAAAAGGGTCATTAATTCAAAAAAAATAGATTTTTAAAAATCTTCACTATTTTGAAAAAAAAATCCTGATTTTCCAAAATTGTTCCTAAATTTAAAAATCTATATAAATTCATAAAATATTCAATATATCACAATATGTCCGTGCATTAAAAATATGCCCAATTTAGAAACATATTCATGAATTTCAAAAAATGTTTTCGAATTTGAAAAATATATGAATTTGAAAAATATTCGTGAATACAATTTCTTGAGGAATTTTAAAATGTCCGCAACTTTAAAAATTGTTATCAAAGTTTAGAATGTTCATAAATTCAAAAAAGGTTCCAAATTCAAATTGTGTTTAATTATGAAACTAGTCATGAATTTGAAAAGGAAAAAAACTAAAGGAGCAGTTAGAAGAAATAACGAAAATGAAAAAAACGAAATAAAGCAAAAAACAATACGAGAGCAAGCACGAAAAATTCCTTCCAAAAATCAGGAAGGGGAGTCTTGCTAGTTGGCCAGGCCCAACTACCGGCCATGCTACACGGGTACACGGTAGGTTGCTGTCCAGCAACGGCATTTCCTATTTGGCGCCACAGGCGCCAGTTAACATGCATTTTTTGTTAACTGGCGCCTGTGGCGTCCGTAAATGGGCCGGCCCATCTATTCGCCGGTTGACGATTTCTCTTTTGGAAATCCTATGAACTTTTTTGAATATCGATGAACATTTTTTAAATTTCAAAAGTTATATTTTCAGATTTACGAACTTTTTTCAATATTGATGCACTTTTTTGAAATTTGATGAACATCTTTTTGAAAATGGATGAATTTTTTAAATTTATGAACTTTTTTTTCAGTTCAATGAACTTTTTTTAAATTTCTATGAACCTTTTTCAAATGTAATGAATTTTTTTTAAAATTGTTGAACTCTTGCTAAAGTGGACGAACTTTTTTTTCAATTTGAATGAACTTTTTTCAAATTGATGAACCTTTTTTAAAGATATGAACTTTTTTTTCAAATGGATGAACCTTTTTTCTTTAAATCTGTAAACCTTTTTTGATTTCATATTTTTATTTTCGTAACAAAAAGAAATCAAGAAAAAACTGGGGCAGAACGCTAGTGGGCCGGCCCATGCTAGCAGCGCTGCAGGCGCCGCATCATTAACGGGCGCCTGCAGCGCTGCATAGGAGCTCCAGCAACTGCTTCTCACCTATTTCGAGAAGGCACTTCGTTTCGCAATAAACTAACTTGCTATTGACCTGCTCAGTTAGGGTCCCTGCGGGAGCGGGTTTTAGGCTGTTTTACTTTTTTTGGGTGCATTTCTGTGTTCGATTTCACTGGTTTTTTCTTGCAGATTTTTGGTTTTATGTGTTTCTATAGAGATTTTCCTGGTTTTCTTTCTCTTTTTATGTTTTTTTCAATTTTTCCTATTGGGTTTCTGTTTCTGTGTTTCTTTGCCGGTTTTTAGATTATATTTTTGTATTATTATTATTAGTGCTATTATTATTATTTTCACTATGTTTTTAGTATATTCAGGCATACTATAGAATTTTCATATATATCAGGAACATTTTTTATAAATTTTTAATATTTTTTAAATACATGATGACATTCTAAAGTATATGTTTTGACTTATACCTTTTTTCATACACATTGTATATTTTTCGTTTACATCTTAAACATTATTTCACAAATGTTTAATATTTTCTGAATACATAATTAACATTTTTTCAAATACATGATAAACATTTTTCAAAACATTCATGACATTTACCAGAAAAACATAACACTTAAAAAATATTCGCACGTTTAATAGAATGTTCAATGTGTGTCTAAAAATATTTTCATTGTATTTAAAAATTGATGTGCGTTTGTAAAATATTTTACATGTATTCATATAAATGTTCAACATGATTTTTTTAATAATTTTGCACTTGTGAAAAATGTTCGACATATGGTCAAAAAAGTCAGTAAATATCTGAAAAACGAAAAAAGGAGGAGAAACTAAAAAAATGAATAAGAAATATTATAGAAAATGAGATTGCCAAATGTTGGCTAGAGAATGGCACACACAGCTAGCCATACAAAGATCTAGCATTAACACTCCTGCCTTCGGCCCTGAAGCATACGATTGTTCTGTTGTCGGAGATTTAGCGAAATATAAACAACTGGTGGATTCATAGCAAAAGCACTACATGAACTTCGAATCTCGTCTTGGTAGCACAATACCTAATACGTATACACTAAGTAAGCAAGCCCAGAGGATCCTGCAACATAATTTGATCATTTGGACTTCTCAGTTTCATCCGCTTTCATTGCCCCATTTTTTGTGCCATGAATTCAGAGCATGTTTGGCTAACAGACTATTTTTGGCTAGCCAACGTATTGGCACGCCAACATTTGGCAGCTCGAAAGCTTGCCAAAAAATTTGCCAAGTTTCCAGGGGTTGGCAAAGCAAGTTGATTGCCAACCAATTGAGCCAGTTTTTTGCCTTGACTACATATTGGCAAGCCAATTTTCGGCCCCAAACCAAGACGCAATTACTCCTTCCATACGATGATCCAGCTGCACCTCCAGATTCGCTCAGTGTAATGTTCTCACATATATGTAAGAATCGAACAAACTGCAACAATTCGGAAAACAAATTATGTATTGTCAAACATAAAGTATATAATCATAAGAAAGAGTCAATTTCATGAAAATATGCTTGTTTTTTCAGTTGGACTATACGTGTTTGGTTGAATAACTAATGATATAATATATAATTCAAGTGACACACTAGTACACCACACACCCTTTTTTGGAAACGACTGCACGACTGCAAAACTACACCTCACTTTTTTGAGAGGCAGCAAAACTACACCTCATATCCACCTAAATTCTAGGACCCTAATAAGTGCCACATGTGTGGCACAAGCACATGGCAACTCCTAGCGTTTTTATAGCAAGTTTAGTGACGTGAGGAAGGCAACTTTAGTGCGTGACAACTTTCTTTTTGAATGGTAAGTTTCAGTTTTTTTTAGGTTTGTTTCTCTCTTCGGATGACAACTTTAGTTTTAAAAAACGTCAGGGCCAGAGCGTTTCGTGCCACATGTGTGGCACTTATCATTTCGAAAATTCTAACCATTCAAACGCAATGTAACCCACGACAGAAAAGCCCACTACCGGGCCCATCAAAGGAAAGTTGGGCTGCACGCTGCCAGGAAAAGGAAGCCCAAAATCTGACGCATCTCTGGCCCACGGTAAGGGCAAATCCTAAACGGCCCTTAAGGCACCCGTTTCTTCTATATATGCAAATGGGCGCACACCCCCTCCACACGGGCCGGCCCATCTTTTTCTTCCTGTTTTTTAAAAGGCAGAAAACCTGCAAGCATTGGCATGATTCGAACAAGGGACTACTGGTTATATGTAGGCTGCACTAACCAACCTAACCACCTCACCTCTGTGTTTACTTACAGCTTTTTATTTCTTATCTTCTTTCTTTTTTGTTCGCACGGTTTGGTTAATTTTTCCTTTTTCTTTTCTTTTCTTTTTTCTTGGAAAGGTTTCGCTCAACCTTTTTAAAAAAATCTTCAAGTTCGTGATTTTTTCTCAAAATCGAAGAACTCTTTTTTAAGATCGATGAAACTTTTCCAAATTAGATGATTTTTTTTTCAAAATCAATGAACTTTTTTAAAAAAAATTATGAACTTTTTTATAAGCCAATGAATTTTTTACAAATTCAATGAACTTTTTTAATTTTTTGTGAGCTTTTTCAAATTTGTTGAACTTTTTTTGAATCAATGAACTCTTTTTAAAATTCATGAACATTTTTAAAAATCCGGTTAACTTTCTCATATTTGTGTATTTTCCCAAAATTCGTTGAACTTTTTTTCAAATTTGGGAACTTTTTTCAAATCAATGAACTTATTTTCCAAATTGATGAACTTTTTTCATTTTTGTGAACATTTTTAAAATTTGATGAACTGTTTTCAAAGCAATGAACTTTTTTGTAAATTCGTGAACTTTTTTAAAAAGTTACGGTCAATGCCAACTCAACATGTCAAGGAATCTAGCCAATGGGTTAGTCAACGGTGCACTGTAGCGACCCATTTGGTTTTTCGAACGGTCGCACTGAAGCACCTCCACCTGCTCGCGTTGGTGGGCCGGCCCAATTCGATGCAGCAGTGAGCGCCAGAACTGTTCCCTGGCGCTGAAGGCGCCCTATAGGGACTCCCCGCCGGCCGCCCACGCGCAACACCACTCCACCATGACCCGTCGGCTGCTCCACCTCTGGCCCCGCCTCCTGGCGCTCGGTCCTCGCATCCTCCCTCCGCGGCAGTACATGTCCGACACGCGCCGCTCCGTCTTCCTCGACGGCCTCCTCCACTCCCTCCGCTTCGAGATCTCCTCCTGCCGCATCGAGCCCGTGCCGTCGCTGCCACCCTCTGTCGCGCCGTTCGCCGTCGAAGACCGTCCTGGCGAGCCGTGGGTGTACCTGCGCCATGCGTTCGGGGAGCAGGAGGAGGAGGTCTGGGTGGATGCCATGATGGTTGACGGCGCCGTGGCGCCCACCCGCTCTGGCGTGGACGGCAGGCCGCCCAGGATGCCCATCTTAGTTTACGTCGAGGTCTCCAAGCCCGCGCGGCCTGACCTGGTGCTCAACGTCGAGTGCTCGGCCTGGCCCGGGGAGATGGACGTGAAGAGGGTCGTCCCCATCCGCTACAGTGGGCCAACGCCAGAGCACCAATACATGGGCCACCAGTTTTTTTCGATGAAAGGGGCCACATGGCCCCCATTTTCATTAAAGAAAATGGAGTCAGGGATACACCAAACCACATAACTATATCTAGAACTTTCTCCTGCTAATGGATGCCACACCACATCCAGCAACATGAAAAGAAAACCATCAGCCTACATCCTAGACGTATGACCACATCTAAAGGATGCAAAAACCCATCAGCTATATAGGAAGAGTAACATTACTTGGACAACTGTACATCATCCAATCTTGGAACAGGACCAGCGGCTAAAAGCGAAAGAAACTCCATCTACTCTTCTGAGACAAAGCATAATCTGTGACCATATGGGTTACAACCATGCATCCTCCCAAAGACTTCATTCGTCACCTGAGCAAGCCTCTTGGAAACCTCCTTAAGCATTTTTTGCACTCCTTTTTTCTGCAGAACCACCCATGAATCCAACACAGAGCACAATGTGAATATAACATTGATTGGGTTCGAAGGAATAACATGTTGAAAACAGGATCTGTTCCTTGTTTTCCAAACTGTCCAAATCAAATCCGCAGCTCCAACAAAAACAACAGCCCTATCTTTATCAGAATAAGATGGAATCCAATTTTGGCAGAGATCAAAGAAAGAAAGAGGTATTTTCAGGTTACCCAGTGCCCCAGAAATCACATTCCAGAAAAATCTCGCAAAAGAGCAAGCAAAGAACAAGTGATCGATGCTTACAGCAGCCCCACAAAATTCACAGAAATTTGAACCTTTCCACCCTCTCTTAGACAAGTTATCCTTTGTTAGGATCCTTCCTTTAATCACTAACAACACAAACACTTTAACCTTCAGAGGTATTCTAAGCCTCCAAAGAATTTTAAAAGGAAAGACAATGACTCTAGCAATAATGTAATGATAAAGCGACTTAACCGAGAAGGATCCCGATTTAGTTAGTAACCATTTAACTTTGTCAGGTTCTCCCGAAAGAGTAACCTGACTGCACATATCAAGTAATTTATTCCACATATCAAGGGTTTCTCCATAGAGACATCTCCTAAACCTAATGCAATCAAAATCTTGGTTAAAAACCTTAGCTATAGTAACATGCTAACAGAAAGTTAAATTATACAAACGGGGAAAATTTTGGCAAAGTAGCTTACTCCCCAACCAGGCGTCCTCCCAGAATCTCTTCTTACATCCATTCCCCACAACCCTTTGACAACAAGCATAGAAAACATCCTTTACACTCAACAACCCATTCCAGAAATGAGAGTTGCCCGGAGATGATTCACATTGATCCAAAGTTTTTCTACTCAAATATTTAGCTCTAATCATCTCCTGCCAATCCCCTTCCTCATTTTCTAATCTCCACAATCACTTACATAACAAGCTAATGTTCTTAACCTCCAAATTAGTAATCCCCAACCCACCTTGATCTCTAGGCTGACAAACATCTAACCATTTGACTAAGTGATACTTTCTCACCCCATCTTTGTCTTGCCAAACCATACGAGCCCGGAAGAAATCCATTCTCTTGCCTACACCTTTAGGTAATTTAAAGAAGGAAAGTAAATGGCTAGGGACATTACTCGTGCAAGTTTCAGCGAGAGTTATTATATCCCCAATTGAAAGCAAACCCCCTTGCCAGGTAGCTGCTTTCTTCTCAATTTTCTCTTCTGGTGGCTTCCAATCAGCATTACGCAGCTTTTTAAAATGTAAAGGGAGTCCTAAATATCTGAAGGGGAAATCCCCCACCGCGCAAGTAAAAATTTGAGCATATTCATCCTGCTTCGACAAAGCGGCACCAAAGCAATGAATTTCGCTCTTTAAGAAATTAATTTTCAAACCCGTCAAGTGTTCAAACACGCATAGAATGACTTTAAGGTTCCTAGCACCTTCTAGGTCATCTTTAAAGCAGAAAATCGTATCGTCAGCGTATTGTAAAATGGTTAGACCACCATCATACAACCTAGGAAAAACCCCCTTAATTAAACCTTGTTCTTGCTATGCGCCCTCTGCACCAGGGTAGCTAGCAGCTATATTAAACAACAAGGGAGAAAAAGGGCCCCCTTGCCTCAGTCCTTTCCTAGTGACAAAATAGGGACCAATCAAATCGTTAAGAGTTATAGCTACTTTACCATTATGAATAACCTCTTTCGTCCAACGAATAAATTGGTCTAGAAAACCTTTCATTTTTAGTGTACAAAGCATAAAATCCCAATTAATCTTATCACAGGCTTTCTCGAAATCTACCTTAAAAATGACAGCTGAACATTTAGACTTATGCAACGAGTTGAGCGTCTCATGCAGAACGACAACATTACCTAAAATATACCACCCTTTAATGAACGCAGATTGCACTTTAGAGACAGTCTTGTGGGCAGTAGCCATAGCTCTATTGTTCAAAACTTTAGTGAAAATTTTAAAAGGGACATTAAGCATACATATAGGTCTATACATTTGAACCCTATCAACACCCTGCCCCTTGGCTAACAGCGTAACCCCCCCATAGTTAAGCCTAGAAATATCAATCTTACCGTCATAGAAGTCGTGAAAGAGTCTAAACAAATCGTCGCAAATAAGGTGCCAAAAAGCTTGGAAAAACTCGATAGGCATGCCATCGGGCCCGACTGCTCTATTATGACTCATAGAAAACACAGCCAATTTAATTTCATCCAATGTAAATTTCTCAACCAATTTAATTTTATCCTCATCGGAAATCATAACAGGTAATGGAATTTTTAAGGAGACAAGGAGTAGAACAACAGGCCCAAAGAGCTCTTTGTAGAAAGAGGTCGCATACTTAAGGAGCTGCTCATCCCCCTGGATGATCCCCTCATCCTGGATGAACCTAAAAAATTACTTCTACGCTTTCTACCGCTAGCTTTAATCATGAAGCACCTCGTGTTGCCATTCCCACCCTTAATGTCCTTCTCCTTAGAACATTGTACCACTTGATCTCCTCTTCTCTAAGGATCTTATTCAAATTAGCTTGTAGCTTGTTTCTTAAAACATAGTCAGCTTCTGAAACTCCAGAAAGCTCCCTTTTCTTATCCAGAAAATCCATCTTATTAGCAATAGCATCTCTCTCCCTCTCTCTCTCCTATATCTACCTTCTACGTTAGGGTTCCAGCCTTTGAGGGTCCTTCTTACATTACGCATAAAATCCTGCCATCAATCCAGGCTACTACCTCTACGAGCGGTGGAGTACCAAACCTTAGTACAATATCTGGAAGCTCTTCTCTAGACAGCCAACACAACTTAAATTTAAATGGCTTGTTAATGACAACGGGTTTAACACTTGTATGTAACAACAACGCTGCATGGTCAGAAACCCCCCTCACCAAGGTTCTGACAGTAACTAGGGGAAATAGTTGTTCCCAAACAGAACTAACTAAAATTCTATCCAACTTCGCAAAAAGCGGATCATCCTGATTATTCGACCAAGTATAGCTCCTACCAGATAACTCCAGCTCTTTCAAACCCCAATGCTCAATAACAGAATTGAAATAAAAAGACCATTTAGAGAGTTTTTTAACTTTGTTCCTCTCATTAATTCTCCTAATTAAGTTAAAATCACCCCCGAAAATGCAAGGCAACTTATTGTACCCCAAAGCCTGAACTAAATCTACCAGAAACTCCCTCTTGTCTTTTTCATGCGCGGCGCCATAAACATTGATCAAGTTCCACTTGAATCCTGATCTTTTGTCCATAATAACCATTCTAGTCATGTATTTACCAGCTATGCAAACATCAACCTCAAATAGGTCCTCTCGGATCCCCATAAGCAACCCTCCAAAAGCACCTTCAGAGGGCTGCCACAACCAAATATAAGTAAATCTGTCGCTGATCCCAGCCAGCCAAGGATCAGTGAAGTCCCTTTTTTGTTTCTTGCACACACACAAATTCTAAACTATGCTGAGAGATAGATTCCTTAAGAAATCTTCTCTTCTCAGGTTCACCCAGCCCTCTTGCATTCCAAAACAATCCCGCCATAAAAAATGAATAATAAGTATCATATTTTTTTATTACATCTAACTTTTGGCTTAACACTAAACCCCCAGTGTAAGGCTGCCTACTTCTTGATTTATACAACGAAGATAGCAACACTAGTTCATCTCTAAGCTCTTCATCCCCCTCAGCATCAGAATCTGAGTCGGATAATAAATTTTTAATATCATCAGGGTCAAAACTCTCAAGTTTTGACTCTAAATCAACAGATTTATCATTTTCCTTTCTCTTATTGGCAAAGTATAAGCCACTCCTAGCTTTCTCTAAATTCTTGATCATAGAAATAGTGCAATCTATTTCCTCAGGAGTTTCACCTAGACTAACACCAATACAATGAGTAATATGTGAAATGAAACTTGGCATAGTACCTAAAACAGTAGGAGTATCCACTGGTACAGCGAGCTGCTATACAAACGGTTTTTAACCCCTTTCCATGACGGCATTTTAAACCTTCGCCTAGTGAGTGTGGGCGATAGGGGGTCCTTCCCACACGACCCAGGAACCGTCGGAGATAGGGAGTAGGAATGCATACGTTTTTCAGAACAAAGCGTATGCGATGCCCGCACCTATCCCAAATGCTCCATCCTTGCTACTTGTTTGTGCTCGCATTACCATCGCAGTCGGACTTCTGTGGTTTTACCTTATACTAGGCATAGGCCAGGCACATTCCAGGCACGGGATTTTTTCAGACATGTAACAAACTGGCTCTACGTTTACGATGCGTGCCACATCACAAACAGTTCATGATTGCAAAGCGTGTACGATAAGGTGACAATCACACACATTTAGTTTTCTCGCACCGTTTGTGATATTGTCTGACATCACACACGCTTTACAAATGGCAACTGTGTGCATGGTTACACACGTTTCCTCTTCATGAACCATGTCGGATTATGATGTATATCACACACGGTGTGCTTTATAGACCGTGTGCACTGTAATGACCTGCAGAGCGTAATTTCATCCTAATTTAGTTGCTGCTATTTAAAATTGTACCGAATTTGAATTTGAAAGTAGGCTATAGCTTTATTCATATCCATCAGGTTCAAACAACCAATGCATTATTCGATTCACAGGTACATATGTTCAAGAATTACATTAAAAAAAGAATTACATAAGCATCAAATAAAGAATGTTGAACGAGGGTTATATACTTGTACTATTAAAGATGATAAAGAAAGAGGCGAGAGACATTCTGGTTGCTGAACAAGGGGAAGCGGAATGCCCCTATTTGTGCTCTCCTCCATGCAGAAGGCACGCACGACTCTAGTCCAACCCCTTGTGATGGTCGGCCGCCAATCATGTAGTTTGAGAGGTAATCTTGAGTAAACTGCTTCGGTAACCACTGCAAAGGAAAAAGATTCAGACATTTTCATCTAACACAACTCATTATGGGCAGTAAAAAGAAGGCTACAGAGTTCTTACTTACCATCCTGCAGTTCACTGTTGTCTTGCATAAAGTGTAAATAAATAGTTTGATTGATATCTTTTGACCCATTTTAATAACAATCTTTATCAATTTCCTCACTTGATGCTGGTTCATGATTATCTCATTGCCCCATAGGCAAAAAGGGTCGAAGCGTGGATCTTTGGCAATGACATATGTACCTAAAAGCACCAAGTTAATATTAGAAGCTAAACAACAATTGCATAATGATGTAGTACAACACTCCCTCCATCCCATTATATAAGATCTTATTACATGTATATCTAGATATCATCAGAACATTAAGGTAACACTCTTCCTTGTTGCTATATAGCCTAGAATTGCATATTTAGTCATTCAGTACAATGCATGTTGCTATGCAGCCTCAGATATATTAAATATGACCCTAGTTAACCTATCGATAAATGGGTTACAAATATATTCAGTGAAATGTCTGATTCGACGATTAATCCCTTATCAGCCCCCGGGCTATATGATACCAGCTACCGATATCCTGAATAGTGAGTATATATAAGCAATGCGATGAAACTAATCTCGATGGAAAGCAATAGTTGTTCCCAATATTGTCCTATGTGAGTACATCTAAAGGCATGTTAAGCACAACAGGCTAAACATCAACCAAATATATCCATGGTAGACAACATAATCTCCAAATGATAGCTTTAGTGTGCAGGTTTAAGCACGCTAGTTAAGTAAAACAAGAAGTGGAAAGGTGTGTTAACTACAACAGGCATAACATTTAAAAACAAGCAAATATAGTCATTCAAACTGGTATTGTGCAGGTCTAAAGTAAACTAGTTATTGTTTAAAAAAACGGAAAGGCGTGTTAACTGCAACATCCTTAACAGCAACCAAATATCGTAATTCATTGTGGTATTGTTGAAACTGTTATTGATGAAATTGAACTGCACGGCAAATAGTTGCACATATAGGGCATCACATTGTATTCCTGTTATTGATGAAATTTTCTAGACGAGCTCATGTACCGGCTCAAGAATTGAGGATGATTCCAATTACTTGGCCATTTGTAGTCTGGGGGCTGGATATGGTTGGACCTTTCAAGAGGTCCAAGGACAAAAAGACCCACCTCTTGGTGGTGGTTGACAAGTTTACCAAGTGGGTTGAGGCAGAGCCGATCAGTAAGTGTAATGCGGCAACGGCGGTTCAATTCATTAAGAAGGTGATCTTCCGTTTTGGCTACCCTCACAGTATCATAACTGATAATGGCACTAATCAGTCTAAGGGCGCTATGAAAGAGTTCTGTCAACGAGAACATATTCGTCTTGACGTGTCGTCCGTGGCTCATCCGCAGTCTAATGGTCAAGCTGAGAGGGCCAATCAGGAAATCTTGAAAGGCATAAAGCCCCGGCTTATGGTTCCATTGCAACGCACGCCGGGTTGTTGGGTTGAGGAGTTGCCCTCAGTAATTTGGAGCATTAATACTACTCCTAATAGGTCAACAGGCTATACGCCTTTCTTCATGGTCTATGGGGCAGAGGCGGTTCTTCCAAGTGATATCCGTCATGACTCGGCCCAGGTGGCGGCTTATGTTGAAGCTGATAATGAAAAAGCACGTCAGGATGCTCTGGATATGTTGGATGAAGAGCGTGACCTTGCGGCGGCTCATTCGGTGATATACCAGCAAGATCTGCGTCGCTATCATAGCCGCCGAGTTAGGACCCGGACCTTTCAAGAAAGCGACTTGGTGCTCCGGCTAATCCAAGATCAGACAGACATGCATAAGTTATCCCCACCTTGGGAAGGACCTTTTGTGGTCAGCAAAAACCTAAACAACGGGTCATACTACCTCCTTGATATTCGAGAACACAAGGATTCACGCACATCGGAGGAGGAGACCCGCCGGCCGTGGAACATTCCTCATCTTCGGCCTTATTACACCTGAGCCACCGACTCTTATGCTGTATATACTTTTCTTCAATGTACATATTATGATCACTATAATAAAGCCAGCATCCCTGATAATTCAGGGCCTTTGTCGTTTCACTTCTACGAATCTGAGCCTTTATTGTTTGTTCATAAGATCACTTGGGGGCTTCCTGCTCAATGAGCATAGCTATGCTTACCCTCTTGATCCGGCCTACCTGCCATCCTATTGGTCACTTGGGGGCTTCCTGCTCAATGAGCATAGCTATGCTTACCCTCTTGATCCGGCCTACCTGCCATCTTATTGGTCACTTGGGGGTTTCCTGCTCAATGAGCATAGCTATGCTTACCCTCTTGATCGGCTTCCTAGCCAGGTGTAAACACCAAATTCCGGGTTATCCTGCCTGTATGTCGTTGTTACTCTGCCCAGGTAATCCTGGAATGACCCGCCGCACTCTTGATAGTCAATCTTTTAAATAAGACCCTGAACTTGTTATGGTTAAAACGGCGGTTTGTCATGTGAGGGCCGGCTTACAGTGAGCTAGGATTAACTCAGTGGCTGTGCGGCCCATGAAAGCACTTGAGTTTTAGGCTTGGCGGCCTATGAAAACCTTGTTTTTCTGGATTTCTGTTTTTCTGAAAATTTTGGATTTATATCCTTTTTCCATATTAACATATGGTTTTGCAATTCAGGCCATGTAGCCTTAATTCTATGACTCATACTTGAGCATATTGGGTTAATAACCCGCCATGATAAGCAGACTTTAAGTCGCTAGGATGATTCGCCTAGAATAAATTCAAATCATGATCTTTCATGTGTACGGGTTAAAACCCATGCTGGATTACCATCGTTATAGAATCATTATGATGCCAGTCTACAGGTATGACATCTCATACTTGAATAGAGATTTAGGGTTTTTTCTAAACCCGCCCTGTCCTCGACTTTAAGTCGCCGGTATATTTCTGGCTTTAATAGCCTTTAGTCTTTTTTATTAAAGACTATTATATCAGGGTTTTTTCAAAAATATTTGTGACCCGCCCTGGCGTAAACCGCCAGGGCATATGTTGTTTCCTTGTGTACAGGAAGTATGATGATGCTTGATCTGATCCACATACCTGATAATATTATACGCACAAGTGGCGGGTGATAAAAATCAAGCTCGGCGGTTTAAACATTCAAAGGATACCACATGCACGATGGCATGACAGATCATTGTTTCAACTAGCCTATTACAAGGCTTTCCCAAGCCCACAAGATTAAGAGTTTTTCAAAAGACATGCTACGCCGCGGTCTGAGAGCCGCCACTTGGATCAGTTCTTTTGGTCCTGGCGAGTTGAAGCCTCCGGGTTATCCTGCGCCGGTTCTTCTTCTTCGTCCATCGTCTGGAAGTCAGGTGATGTCCAGTCGATGCCAATTAAGGCTTTGAACACAGCTTCGTCATCTATAAGTGTGGACGGATCAATGTCAGGAGCAAAAGTATGCTTACGTATTGGAGGAATAAGATCCACAGTCTCATAAGCCGGCGCTTTCACTTTGGAGTTTTCCATCGTGTAAGCCGCCTGATATTTGGACAAATTAGTCTCCTCGGCCAATTTGCTCGCCAAGGGACGCATCTCTTTTACGCACTTGGTAAAATCTGCTTCATCAAAAGGTGATCCGTCTTCTTTAAAGCTTGGACAACCGGTGGCCAATTCCACCGGGTCTAATTCCGCTTGCCATGCTTTGGCCCGGCTCAAAGCAGTGATAGCACCGGCTCGGGCGGATGATCGCTTAATCTCTTTAATTTTTTGGGGCATGATAGATAGTTTGTCCAGTACCTCCCTGATGAGTGAAGGTGGTTGTTTACTGTGCGAGATGGCCGCTATGGTTCGCTGAGTACCTGTGTACAGCTGTTCTACCAAACTATAAACCGCCTTCAGCTTCACCAACATGTCCTGGCCAAGGTTGGCACTCCTGGGGCCTGTTAAATGAGCGCATAGATAAGTCGCCAGGCGGGTTAAAAGGTAAAATTGGAAATGGTTAAAGCATCCCGAATTCCTTACCAAAGATAGCAGCCGTCATCTATGAGATATGGCGTTTTAAGCCGGTCAGTTCTGCAGTGGTCTCTTTCAAAGAAGATTCGGCAGTCTCTGCTCTTTGCACTAAGGCGGCTTTTTCCTTATCCCAGGCATTTCTTTCTGTGGAAAATCCAGCTCTGAGCTTCTCGTTCTCTTCCAGACTAAACTTAGTCTTGGAGTTAGCTTTGCGTCTTTCAGCCTCTTGATGCTCAAGCTTGGTCTTTAAATCGACCAATTGGGATTCAGCCTGGGTTAAGGCATCCTGCAAGTACGAGTTAAACAATTATGAACATATTTCTCAGGACACACTGTACATACAAGTCTCAAGTACGTCGCAAGTGTAAGGGCATATTTCTCCCTATGTGGTTTTGGTGATTGATAACAGTGCATTTGCGGACTAATCGTGTGCATTGAGCATTTCAGATATCTCATGTCTAGGCACAAGACGATTCGGTGCCCCTCAGAGCCTATCGAAGACGGCGGTTCTCTACGTTTCTTTTCGGTGGATTTGAGTCGTAGGAAAGCCATACTATTAAGAGGGGGTCCACTTCGGAAAGGTTAGGGTGGAATCAATACGTACACATCTATTCCTTTGCACCCCCTTTCCTTCGCTTCATTGGAGCACCATCCGTTTATCCTTGTCTCTGCGAGATGAAGGCTTCCAAGTGCTATAGCTTCTGTGGCATGCGGTAGTACTGCTCAAGGGAGCAGTAGTACCGCAGGGGTCCACGGTAGTACCGCTCAGGGAAGCGGTAGTACCGCAATGTGCGGTAGTACCGCTCCACGCGAGCAGTAGTACCGCTGCCTCTAGCCCAGAATGCTGGCGCGCACGGAAGTAGGCGCGGAAGTAATTTTTTACTTCCGCCCCTACGCGGTAGTACCGCTCCCTGCGAGCGGTAGTACCGTGTCGGATTTTCGCACGTCCCAAACTCAGCGGAAGTACTCACGGACGTAATTTATTTCGTCCGTGCTTTTTCCAGTCCGGTTGAGCCCTGCCCTGCGGTAGTACCGCAGGGGCGCGCGGTAGTACCGCTCCAGCGGTTCTACCGCTCGTTGCCTAGTGCAACAGGACCTCACCTGGCTTCTATTGCACGAGCGGTAGTACCGCAACAAGATGCAGTAGTACCGTAGCGCCTTGCGGTAGTACCGCGAGCGTGTGCGGTAGTACCGCGTCTCGCGGGCTGAGTGAGTGGGTAACGGTTGGATCTTTTCCCCCACTATATAAAGGGGGTCTTCTTCCCCAAGAAGACCACCTCTTCCCTCTCCAAGCTCCATTGTTGCTCAAAGCTCCATTTTCTCCCGATCTCTCTCCCTAGCCAATCAAACTTGTTGATTTTCTAGGGATTGGTTGAGAAGGCCCCGATCTACTATTCCACCAAGAGAAATTTGATTCCCCCCACTAATCCCTTGTGGATCTTGTTACTCTTGGGTGTTTGAGCACCCTAGACGGTTGAGGTCACCGCGGAGCCATATTCCATTGTGGTGAAGCTTCGTGGTGTCGTTGGGAGCCTCCGATTAAGTTGTGGAGATTGCCCCAACCTTGTTTGTAAAGGTTCGGTCGCCGCCTCCAACGGCACCAATAGTGGAATCACGGCATCTCGCATTGTGTGAGGGCGTGAGGAGAATACGGTATCCCTAGTGGCTTCTTGGGGAGCATTGTGCCTCCACACCACTCCAACGAAGACGTATTTCCTCTCAAAGGGAAGGAATTTCGGTAGCACATCCTCATCTCCACCGGCTCCACTCTTGGTTATCTCTTACCTTTACTTGTGCAAGCTTATATTGTGTTGTATCCTTTGCTTGCTTTGTGTGCTTGTTGTTGTTGCATCATATAGGTTGCTCACCTAGTTGCATATCTAGACAACCTATTTTGATGCTAAGTTTAATTTGGTAAAGAAAAGCTAAAAATTGTTAGTTTCCTATTCACCCCCCCCCCTCTAGTCAACCATATCGATCCTTTCAATTGGTATCAGAGCCTCGTCTCTTTATTAAGGACTTTACCGTCCAAAGAGTATGGGTGACACCGTAGACGAGGGGGAGGAGCACCCCGGTGTGAGTCCGTCCTTGTCTATGGCCGATGGGGGATCCTCGGTCTCTCGTGAGGAGTTCAATGTGGCCTTGGACACATTGAAAACCTCCATGACGGCCGAGGTCAAAGTCATGCTTAAGAATTTTCTTGATGGTCTTAAATTATCCACCGCACAGTTGGAAGTGGTCGATCCCACTAACAAGGTGACAGATGCTAACTCCAACAAGGGGGAAGCTACTAGTGATCAAGTTCCTTTACCTAGTGGTAGAAGTGGGAGTGGCATCTTTGCCCAAGTTGAACCTCCACTTATTTATGGAGGACCGGTTCCCTCCACGCATATGAACCATGTTGGTCCTCCTCCTAAGCTTGTGAAAAATGAGGATTTTGCCTCTTGGGTATATCGTTTTAAACGTCATTTAAATCATAGTTCTACTAATCTTTGGAGAATTATTGAGCAAGGTTTCTACCTGCACGACCCAAGCAACTTCACTCCTAGAGAAGCCACGGATCATCAATTTAACGAGTCCGCTCTCTTCATCCTACAAGAAGCCATCCCTCCCGAAGACATTGCTCACCTCCGACCTTTCACCGTGGCCAAGGAAGCATGGGAGCATGTTGTTTCCTTGTACAAGGGAAGCGCAAGTATTCAACGCTCAAACTTTGAAGTGGTGCAAGATGAAGCCGATGAGTTTGCAATGATCGAAGATGAAGAACCTCGAGAGCTTTACCGAAGACTAACCACTCTCGCGGTCTCACTCCGAGATCATGGGAGCAAAGATACGGATGACAATTGGATCAAGCGCAAGTTTCTCAAGGCCATGATGCCTTACCATAAGGCCATGTCCTCCGTCATCCGTCAAAGGCCGGACTTTCACGCCTTGTCCTCAAGTGAAGTGTTGGATGAGTTTGTTGCAATGAGGATCTTGGACAAGACCGCCGACAATGCGGTGTTGCGTTCTCAATGAGAAAATAAGCCCAACCTTGCTTTGAAGGCCAAGGCTAGTGTGGAAGAAGAGGGTGAAGAGGAATAAGAAGAGTGTTGCCCCGAAGATACAAAATATGTTTATCATGAGCACATGGCTCTCGCTTCTCGGCAATTTTGGAGCAAGAAGAACTCAAGGCCCAACTTCGACAAGAACAACTCAAGTGGCGCCAAGGGCAAGCAACGTGTGAGGACATGCTATAATTGTGGCAATGTAAGCCACTTTGTTGCGGAGTGCCCGTACAAGAAGAGGGAAGACAATGGTGGCAAGCTTATCCGAAAATACAAGGCCAAGTCCTTCCCCAACAAGAACAACTTCACCAAGAATACTCCTCCCAAGGGGTTGGTGGCACAATAAGAGTACAATGAGGATGATGATGATGATGAAGACGGTGAGACGGTTGCCATGGCCTCCATTGCCATTGCAACAACTCCACGGGTGTCCCTCTTCGATTCACCCAACGAGAACATCACCGCCAAGTGCCTCATGGATAAAGCCACTAACAAGGTAACCCCCAACATCAAAACCACCATCATTACTAATCCTTCCTTGACGGATTGCATTGATGAAAGTGAGGGGACGAAGGAGGAGGAAAATGAATTTGAGTCTTTTATGAGTAAGCTCAAGGGTAAATCCAAGAAGCACTTTGTTGCTCCCTTGGAACAACTTGGTGAAGCCAATGACATGATCGAGGCTCACGAAGAAACCATCTCTAAGATGGAAGGGCATAGTCGTGACTATGCCGATGAGATATCGGATCTCTCTAATGCACTTGATGAAGAGTGTGGTCATCGTTTGGCTCTTGAGGAGTCACACAACGATGATCATGCTAAATTAAAGAAAGATCTTGATCATGCTCTTGTTGTATCTCGTGTGCTAAATTCTGAGAAGGCCAAACTTGGGGTTGACCATGCTAGACTCAAGGAGGAGTTTGATATACTTGACAAGGCTCACAAGGCCTTGAAGAGTGCTCATGCTAGCCTCAAAGAATCTCATGATCAACTCCAAGTGAAGCTAACCAAGGAGAAAGCCACATTTCCACATATGGTTTTAATTGATAATGCAAATGCTACTAACCCGTGTTGTGAGCATGTGCATCTTGTGGAGGAGAATGCCAAGTTGAAGGAGTAACTTGAGAAAGGCCTTGTGTCTTGCATACAAGGTGAGAAGAACCTCAATGACCTTTTGAGCAATCAAAAGGAAGTTGTGGGCAAGGAGGGAATTGGGTTTGCACCCAAGTCCAAGAATAAGAAGAAGAAGAATGACAAGGCCAAACGACCTCCTCCTCTCAAGCAAACTTTTATGAAGGAGGGAGAGGGTGCTTCTAAGGAGAAGAAGAACAATGTGAAGGGTGGTGGTGTCAAGAAGGGCAATGCCACTCCTTCCAACAAAGCCGGCGACATTAACCCTTCTTATGTGTTATGCCGTGCTAGTGATGGGCATGTTTATGCCAAATTTGTTGGTTCTTCTTATGAGTACATTGAATGGTCTATTTGGGTTCCTAAGACCCTTGTTACTAACATCAAAGGACCCATTACAAAATGGGTACCTAAAACCAAGCATTGATCTCTTGTAGGTGTTTGCTTCCGGTGGGGGATCATGGTTGATCGATAGTGGAGCCACAAATCATATGACCGGAAGCAAGGACTTGGTGGTGGACGTGCACAAGGTCTCATCTATGCCCACCAATGTCGAGTGGGGTGATGCCTCATCTTCTAAGGTATTGGGTCTTGGCAAGGTTGTCATTTCTCATGATCTCACGATCGAGAAAGTCATGCTTGTCGAGTCCCTTGCATACAACTTACTTTCCGTTCGTCAACTTGCACTCATGGGCTTTGCCACTTTCTTTGATATTGATACCGTGGCCCTCTTGTGGAGCAAGACTCTTAAAGTAGCTTTTGTTGGGCATGTCGAGAACGGTCTTTATGTGATTAACTTTTCGGAGCGACCCACTAAGACCGCGACATGCCTAATGGCTAAAGTTGACGTGGGATGGCTTTGGCATCGTCGTTTAGCCCACGTCAATATGAGATCTTTGCAAAGTCTTCTCAAGGGGGACCATGTTCGTGGACTAACAAATGTTAGTTTTGCCAAAGATCGTGCTTGCAGTGCTTGTATCGAAGGAAAGCTACATGAGAAGGCTCACCCACCCACGACTATCATCTACTCGAAGAGGCCCTTGGAGCTCCTTCACATGGATCTCTTTGGGCCTCCATCCTTTGATAGTCTTGGGGGTAGAAAGTATTACTTGGTGATTGTGGATGATTATTCAAGATACACTTGGGTATATTTCTTCAAGAGGAAGAGTGAGACCCAACAAACCGTCATCGACTTTGCAAATGAAGCTCAACGTCAACACAATGCAAAGATCTTGACGGTAAGAAGTGACAACGGCACCGAGTTCAAGAACTACACCTTGGATGAGTTTCTTAGTGATGAGGGGATCAAGCATCAATATTCCGCACCTTACACCCCTCAACAAAATGGTGTGGCAGAGAGGAAGAACCGGACTTTGATGGACGCGGCAAGGACCATGATGGCGGAGTTCAAGTCTCCGTACAACTTTTGGGCCGAAGCCATCAACACCGCTTGTCATGCATCCAATCGGCTCTATCTCCGCAAAGGCTTGAACAAGACTCCATATGAGATACTCACCGGCAACAAGCCCAACCTCAAGTACTTCTGGGTGTTCGGTTGTAAGTGTTTCATTCTCAAGAAAGGTGTTCGTTTGTCTAAATTTGAAGCTAGAGCTCATGAGGGTATATTTGTTGGTTATGCTACAAACTCTCATGCTTAGCGTGTTCTCAATAAGTCCACGGGACTCATTGAGGAGACGTGTAATGTGGAGTTTGATGAGAATAATGGCTCCCAAGTGGAGCAAAGTGGTACTTGTGATGTAGGTGATGAAATTCCTCCCCAAGCCATAAGAAGAATGGGTGTTGGTCATATCCTACCCATTGAGGAACCCCTTGTGGCCGAAGGAGAAGGACAATGTTCCACTCAAGTGGAACCATCACCAACCCAAGACCCACACGCTTCCGAAGAACAAAGTGAAGGCCCTCAACCAAATGAACAAGATCAAGGGCAAGATCAACCTCAAGATGGTAATAATCCACCAAGTGATGCCCAAGATCAAGTTCCTACCACCGAGCAAGTTCAAGAGCAAGCTTAAGATAAAGAACAAGCTCAAGACGACGCTCAAGATGATCAAGTTACCGCTCCTCAACTCACTCATGAGGAGGAATTGGAGCATCGTGCCGCCAAGATTGCGTCCAAGCTCACTACCAAAGATCATCTCATGACGAATGTGCTTGGAAGCTTAAGAAAGGGGGTAAGCACTCGTAGACAATTAGCAAACTATTGTGAACATCACGTGTTTGTTTCTTGTGTTGAACCCCAAAAGGTCTATGAGGCGCTCGAGGATCCGGATTGGCTTAATGCCATGCATGAAGAACTCAACAACTTCGAGCACAACAAGGTGTGGAGATTGGTGCCAAGGCCAACGGAGAACCATAATGTCATTGGAACCAAGTGGATATTCAAGAACAAGCAAGATGCTCATGGGATTATTGTTCGCAACAAGGTTCGTTTGGTGGCACAAGGCTACTCCCAAGTCGAGGGTATCGACTACGGTTAAACCTTTGCTCCCGTTGCCCGCCTTGAATCTATTCGTTTGTTGATTGCCTATGCTTCTCATCATAACTTTAAGTTGCAACAAATGGATGTGAAGAGTGCTTTTCTTAATGGTCATATTAATGAGTTGGTGTATGTCAAACAACCCCCGGGGTTTGAGGATCCCGAGTTCCCCAATCATGTGTACCAACTCGATAAGGCACTCTATGGCCTTAAACAAGCCCCACGTGTGTGGTATGAGCACCTTACCGAGTTGTTGCAAGATCATGGGTTTGAAATTGGGAAAATCGACCCCACTCTTTTTACTAAGAAGGTCAAAGGGGAGTTGTTTGTATGCCAACTATATGTTGATGATATTATCTTTGGTTCTCCTAACAAAGCTTTCAATGAAGAGTTTGCCGCTCTCATGACCTCAAAGTTCAAGATGTCTATGATGGGAGAGTTGAAGTTCTTTCTCGGGTTCGAAATCAAACAAAGAAGAGAAGGAACCTTCATCAACCAAGCCAAATACACTCAGGACATGCTCAAGAGATTCAAGCTAAGTGATGTCAAGCCGGCTTCCACTCCAATGCCCGTCAAATGCCAACTTGACATAGATCCTAATGGTAAAGCGGTGGATCAAAAGGTATATCGTTCCATGATTGGCTCCTTGCTTTACCTTTGTGCATCTAGACCGGATATCATGTTAAGTGTGGGAATTTGTGCATGGTTTCAAGCCGCACCTAAGGAAAGCCACTATGTGGCGGTCAAGCAAATCTTTCGATATTTGGCTCATACCTCAAACTTTGGCTTATGGTACCCAAGAGGAGCTAATATCAACCTTGTGGGCTTTTCGGACTCGGATTGGGCGGGAGACAAAGTGGATAGGAAGTCAACTTCCGGAGGGCGCCAATTTCTTGGTTGCTCTTTGGTGAGTTGGTCTTCTAAGAAGCTAAGTTGTGTGTCTCTCTCATCCACCGAAGCGGAGTATGTGGCCGCCGGTAGTTTTTGTGCTCAACTTCTATGGATGAGGCAAACTTTAAAGGATTACGGTGTCATTTGTGACAAAGTGCCTCTTTGGTGTGATAATGAAAGTGCCATCAAGATTTCCCACAACCCGGTGCAACACTTCAAGACGAAGCATATTGAGATTCGGTATCACTTCATCCGGGATCACATTAGGCGAGGGGAGATCGAGCTCAACTATGTCAACACTCATGATAACCTTGCAGATATTTTCACGAAGCCCTTGGATGAAGCAAGATTTCGCAAGTTAAGGCATGAGCTAAATATCATTGATTTGAGCAATGTGGCTTGAACCTTTGCACACCCCACCATACTCATCTTAATGTCTTGTTTAGGTGCAAGCATGGACATAGGGGCAGTGTTGTTCTCTCAATGAACTCTCCCTCCCCCATTATGCATAAATTGATCAACTCTTTCACATTAGCCATTTTTTATGGTACTTGTGCTTCAAAGACGAGTTTTGGTCATGGGCCCAAGGATAATTCTTCGCGGTGCCATACCAATTGACTCAAACATAGGTGGCTCCGGCCACCGCCCTTTCTCTTTGAGAGGTTTTGGGTCGTGTTTGGTCCTTGTTGCCTTTTTGCTTTCTTGTGAGTCGTGGTTGTGTTTGTTTTGCTTCATGTGTGTGCTCGTTTGCGTGTCCGGCTGCTTGAAGTTTGCATTACAAAGGCCGTGTTTTTCTGTTGTTGTCGAAACAAGCACTTTCTTAGGTTTGCGGTACTACCGTGGCAAGCCATGGTACTACCGCTGGAGATGGGTGGCTCCTGTGCTTTCACAGCTCCGCCCACGGCACGGTACTACCGCTTCCATCGCGGCAGTAATTTTTTACTGCCGCTGGAAGAGCGGTACTACCGCCCTGTGTGCGGTACTTCCGCCCGGGCGGTACTACCGCGATGAGCAGCGGTACTACCGCGCTATCGCGAGCGCGTGGGGGTTAAGAGCGGGCAGGGGGAGTTCCAACTCCCCCATACCCATTCATCTCTTCCCCTCACAGCGTCTCTCTCTCTCCTGCCCAAGAACGGCGCCGGAGGACCTCGCTGGATCTCCGTCTCCGGCCTCTCTCCTCGCATTCCAACCGGTGGGATCGATCCCCACCTCGCCCTCTTGCCATGGAACCCGGTATCTCCCTTAGTCCCTCTCTCTTTGCCCCGTTGTTGTGCTTCTAGGTCTTGGGGAGATGCATGTGTAGTTCTTGTGATTTTTGGCTAAATCTTTGCAAGAGGAGATTGTAGGAGAGTGCTAGTGCAGTAGATATGCTATTTGGTGTGTTGCAACAATGTAGTTTTGATTAACGGTAGTACCGATCTAAGTTTACGGATGTTCCTTGATCTGTTCTTGCGAAGATCCGTTCCGTGCGGTACTACCACTCCTCTGGAGCGGTACTACAGCCCGCTCATGCGAGATCCGCCCCGTGCGGTACTACCGCTCCTCTCGAGCGGTACTACCACCCGGCGCGCGGAGGTAAAAATTTACTTCCGCTCTAAGCGCGGTACTACCGTGCCAACCCGGCGCAGTACTACCGCGGCTAGAGTGGATGTAAATTTTTACGTCCGCATCCTGTCCCGGTACTACCGTTGAGTTAAAAATTACTTTGTTTTGACCACCCAATCTCATTTCTACATGTTTCGTTTGTTTTGGCCTTGGTCTTTGCAATAATCCTTCTCGCTCTTTTCGTGTGTTTGCGTTTTGTGTCATAGGTGGTGGCTCCAGTACCGGTGCTCGGCGCTCGAATCCTAGTCGTGATACAAGCTCAAAGCGCCTTCGCAACCAAGAAGCTCCAGAGGGGTCCAATGCCTCCCCCCAATGCAATGTCAAGACCACAGCTTCCAAGATCAAGGAGCCCACTGTTAGCATGGATGAAATGCCTCAAGCAGAGTTTCTGATTCGAAGGAGGCTCAACCCCTACGTCCAGCCTAGGGAGCTCTCAAGGGGAAATGACTTGTTTTGGACCAAGCAACAGAATCTCATCTTCCTAGATGTGATCAAGGCCAAGCAGAACATCTACGTACCCGTTCAGTGGCTTGATATGGACCATCTGAGGAAGAACCGGGCATACTTTGGTGAGCCTCTGGATTTGGTGGAGCAGTTTGGTATTGAGGAGTTACTCACGTTTCACATGGACTATGACCCGGAGATTGTGGCTCAGTTCTTTGCCTCTGTCCACTTCCATACGGACTAGAAGTGGACCTTGACTTGGATGACTAATGGAAAGAGGATGTCTGCTGAGTGGAAGGAGTTCATGGATCTGTTGCATGTTTGTGATGAGGGGCTAGATGTGCCCATTGGTGTCCGCCCACATGCCAACCCAGAGTCTGCCTCCAAGAATAAGCTTCAACCCTTCCTTGTTGAGAAGTCATTACCCAGTGGCAAGAAGTCTTTTGTGCTGAACCCGTTCCTTGATATCATGCACCGGATCTTCCGCAACTCTCTCTTTCCTCACATTGGCGACAAGGACAAGGTGCATGCCTATCTTGTGGATATGATGCTCATTTGTGAGGAAGCTCGTCACAAACAACCTGCACCACTTGATGTCTCTCATATCATGTGGTGTGAGCTTTAGTTTGCTGTGTTTCATCATAAGGTTCCCATCTATGGACCTTATTTGCACTACCTGATTTCAACGACTTGGGAGAAGCTCTTTCCAGGTGAAGAGTTTCATGCTCCCAACTGGATTCGCCATGAGCCCATCAGGCTGCACCAGAAGAACAAGTGGGCCAACACCACTACCCGGGCTAAGGCTGAGGCTGCCCGCATGGATGTTGAGGAGGATGAGATTGAGGAGGAGGAGGCGGAGGACAGTTCTGAGGGGTACGCTCCACCCTCTGCTGAGCCATCTTGGGCTAAGAAGCTCAAGGCCAAGATGAAGGCTCTGTTCTGCATGTAGGCCAAGGGGCAGTACAAGACCCACGTTGCTCAGAAGGAGAGTCGCCAACGCGACAAGAGGATCTTGAGGAAGCTCGGCGAGCAAGTGTCGAGCGGGTCAGAGAAGAACATCACTCCTGAGGCTGCCTGGATGGCGAAGCAGGGCTATCAGTGGACTGACTTAGATGGGGAGTCCATTCCTGCTGCTGAGACAGATGAGGAGCTTGATGGGTGATCACATCAGTGGGAGCTACCACCTGTGTCGTAGGTGTCCTCTCTGCCTTTTTGGTGTCTCGATGCCAAAGGGGGAGAGAGTGTAGGATTTGCGAGTCTTGTTGCTTTCGTTTCGTTGAACCTTCGTTGCTTTGCTTTGTTGGTTTGTGTTGGTGTGCGTGTGTGACCAGGAGACCTATGCTATCATATGGTGTGAGACATATGCCCTCAAGCTTATCTTATTGTCTAGTATGTTATATTGTGCCCTTTACTTCCTGCTCACTTTCTTTACCTTGCCTCAATGCTTATTGTCACTTATATTTTTGCAAGTTTTGCCTTGTCTATAAAATATAGGGGGAGTGTTGATCCTACTATGTGTGCCGTGCAGTCCAAAGCATATCTATAGAGTGCACATATCTAGGGGGAGCCTGTCTATATTTTATAGATGTTGGGTTTGCTTATGTTCATTTTATATCCTTATGTGCAAATCCCGTATTGTCATCAAATCCACCAAAAAGGGGGAGATTGTAAGGGCATATTTCTCCCTATGTGGTTTTGGTGATTGATGACAGTGCATTTGCAGACTAATCGTGTGCATTGAGCATTTCAGATATCTCATGTCTAGGCACAAGACGATTCGGTGCCCCTCGGAGCCTATCGAAGACGGCGGTTCTCTACGTTTCTTTTCGGTGGATTTGAGTCGTAGGAAAGCCGTACTATTAAGAGGGGGTCCGCTTTGGAAAGGTTAGGGTGGAATCAACACGTACACATCTGCTCCTTTGCACCCCCTTTCCTTCGCTTCATTGGAGCACCATCCGTTTATCCTTGTCTCTGCGAGATGAAGGCTTCCAAGTGCTATAGCTTCTGTGGCGTGTGGTAGTACTGCTCAAGGGAGCAGTAGTACCGCAGGGGTCCACGATAGTACCGCTCAGGGAAGCGGTAGTACCGCAATGTGCGGTAGTACCGCTCCACGCGAGCGGTAGTACCGCTGCCTCTAGCCCAGAACGCTGGCGCGCACGGAAGTAGGCGCGGAAGTAATTTTTTACTTCCGCCCCTACGCGGTAGTACCGCTCCCTGCGAGCGGTAGTACCGTGTCGGATTTTCGCACGTCCCAAACTCAGCGGAAGTAGTCACGGAGATAATTTATTTCGTTCATGCTTTTTCCAGTCCGGCTGAGCCCTGCCCTGCGGTAGTACCGCAGGCGCGCGTGGTAGTACCGCTCCGGCAGTTCTACTGCTCGTTGCCTAGTGCAACAGGACCTCACCTGGCTTCTACTGCACGAGCGGTAGTACCGCAACAAGATGCAGTAGTACCGTAGCGCCTTGCGGTAGTACCGCGAGCGTGTGCGGTAGTACCGCGTCTCGCGGGCTGAGTGAGTGGGTAACGGTTGGATCTTTTCCCCCACTATATAAAGGGGGTCTTCTTCCCCAAGAAGACCACCTCTTCCCTCCCCAAGCTCCATTGTTGCTCAAAGCTCCATTTTCGCCCGATCTCTCTCCCTAGCCAATCAAACTTGTTGATTTTCTAGGGATTGGTTGAGAAGGCCCCGATCTACTCTTCCACTAAGAGAAATTTGATTCCCCCCACTAATCCCTTGCGGATCTTGTTACTCTTGGGTGTTTGAGCACCCTAGACGGTTGAGGTCACCGCGGAGCCATATTCCATTGTGGTGAAGCTTCGTGGTGTCGTTGGGAGCCTCCGATTAAGTTGTGGAGATTCCCCCAACCTTGTTTGTAAAGGTTTGGTCGCCGCCTCCAAGGGCACCAATAGTGGAATCACGGCATCTCGCATTGTGTGAGGGCGTGAGGAGAATACGGTGGCCCTAGTGGCTTCTTGGGGAGGATTGTGCCTCCACACCACTCCAACGGAGACGTACTTCCTCTCAAAGGGAAGGAACTTCGGTAACACATCCTCGTCTCCACCGGCTCCACTCTTGGTTATCTCGTACCTTTACTTCTGCAAGCTTATATTGTGTTGTATCCTTTGCTTGCTTGTGTGCTTGTTGTTGTTGCATCATATAGGTTGCTCACCTAGTTGCATATCTAGACAACCTATTTTGATGCTAAGTTTAATTTGGTAAAGAAAAGCTAAAAATTGTTAGTTGCCTATTCACCCCCCCCCCCCCCTCTAGTCAACCATATCGATCCTTTCAGCAAGCAAAGCACTTGACACTTAGGGGCTAATGTGTGCGGAAGCTCTTTTTCGCATTATATATTGTTAATGATCCAGCTCATCTTTATCAAGATAAGGCGGCTCATGAGGGCTATGGTCTGCAGTTTTTCTTTCAAGGTAATGGAAGTGATCCGGCTCATCTTTATCAAGATAAGCCAGCTCATAAGGGATATGGTCTGGAGCTTTTCTTTTGAAGTCATGAAAGCAATCCGGCTCATCTTTATCATGATAAGCTAGCCCATGAGGGCTATGATTTTAGAGTTGCAATGACATATGGACAAGTCTTAACCCTACTCAAATATATCTTTTCCTATGGATAAGACTTGGGGGCTGGATGACTACATATGCAAGAGAAACAGATCTTCATACCTCATATTTTTGTCGCAATTTCTTGACTAAATCTGCCTCCAGATCACGACCAGTATGCAGCTGGCTCAGATAACCAAAGTATAATTCACCGACGCCCAAGTGTGAGTAATTGGCAACATCAAATCTGGCCTTGCTCTTTTCAATTAATTCTTCTTTGGCTGAATGCTTGGCCAGAATGGTGGGGTTCCTAGGTTCAGCATAACCAGTGCCAGTAATAATAACATCCTCAGCAGTTTGTTGTGAAGGAGGCTCTTCAGCAGGTTTTATGGGACTGGGCGGCTTAGCGCTGGATGGGTCAACACCCATTGGATCCACCGTGACGTCATGAGTCTCTGGTGGCGGGTCATCAGCAGCAGCCTCAGGGGTTTGATGAGAAGCTTCAGATATGATTTGTTTCTCCGGCTCAGTAACCTTGGGGTCTTCGGCTAGCTTGTTCATCTTCAATTTCTTGCTGGGTTTGGCCATACCGCTGAAAGTAAGACATATGAAGATGTTAATATATCAGTTGGTAAGGTATTAAAAAACAAAGAGGTTAAATGTTCTCACCCAGGGGCAACTTTGAAGAGAGGTATCTGAGTTCCAGTAGAGTCGCCGGAGGATGAGTGAGAGGTTCCCTGATAATTTGAGTCAGAAAGATTAAGTGGTTGACGGATAAGACCCGCCTTGGGAAAGGAGAGGATCAAATTCTGCGGCACCTCATTTCGGTGTTTGCGAGGGGCCGGTGTATTGGGTAAGCCAGCATGAAGGTCTCCCCCTCCGCTACTCCGGGTTGTACTCCGAGCTTCATGATATTGTTTCTTCAAAATGAAGTTTCGATCCAAGTAAGCTAAAGGGTGAGAAAACCTTACTTTCCGGGTCACATGCCGAATTTTCTGTCTTGGCAAAGGCTCTGAGTCGGAGGAAATAATAGTTACCTCTACAGCATCTGCCTGGCTGGTCTCCTCGTCATCCTGAGAGGGGTCAGCGTCAATAAGATGTACAAAAAAGGAGCCAAGGGAGTCAAGTTCTACCTCTGACTCATCATCCAGAATAAATGGATTTGTTGCATCTACTTTCTTCTTGGCGGGTTTCTTGGAAGCTTTGGTTTTTCCCCTAGCCTTTTTTGCCGGCTTATCTTGAAGCTTCTTATTCCAAAAGGGAGAGCCGGCCTGAAGAAAGCAAGATAATAAGGCAAGTGCAGCATATGAGAGTAATGAATAAAGTAAAAAGGGCTTCAACTACTTACATCTAGAGCCGGGTTAAGAGTATAGAAGGGGCTCAGCCCCGTTTTGCTGCAGTCTTCTAGAGTTTCTCCAAGTAAAGACTTGGTCATTTCGTTGATGTCCTTCTCTTTAACGGGTCTTGAGTTGTACCGCAAGGGGTCATTCACATCGCCTGTGTATGTGCACATTAAGCCGGGGCGGCGGCTTAAAGGCATGATTCTCCAGCTAACCCAGCATCGGACCAGGTCAATATCGGTCAAGCCGTTTGCCATCAAGGCTCTTATCTTAGTGAAAGTGGGTCCATATTTGGCTCGTTCGGCAGAGCTGATCCGGTCTGGAAGTGGGTGCCTGGGGTTGAGCCGGTGAATACGGAAACCCGGCAGAGGATTTTCACCCGCCGGAGAGGTGTCTTGGCAATAAAACCAAGTCTGGTTCCAGTCTTTGGGGTGACTGGGAGGTGCAGCTGCAGGAAAGACGACGTCTCTTTGCCTCTGGATAGAAATTCCACCAAGTTCAAGGCTGGGCCCGTCTGTCATCTCTGTTTGGCGGTTCAAGTAGTAATACTCTCTGAAGAGGTCAACGCTGGGCTTCTCTTGAAGATATACTTCACAAAAGACTTGAAAATTGCAAATATTGGAAACTTGAAGAGGCGGGAGTAACATGCCGGGGCTACTGAAAATTTGAATCAAGGGCGAGCAGATATTTTTGAGATTGCGAGGGATGCAGAGGCGGGAGTAAAATGTTGGGCTACCGAAAATTTGAATCAAGGGATTGAAGCAGAGCGGGAGTAACAGACATCGCACACGGTCCACGCATACTTCGTGTGCTATCAAACATAAAAACCTTCCAAGCGGTAGATATTTTCGAGATTGTGAGGTAGTAGATATTTTCGAGAGCGAGAGGCAAGCCTCGTGGAGCCCAATCTACTGTGCTGATGTGGGTGACAGGGGCACGGGCGTGGCACACGGGTAGTCTGAGCGAACCGTGTCTGCTGCGTCCCCAATCGCAGACGGTTGTTGCATCCAACTCGTCTGCTGTTTATAAATTTGGCAAAAATAATAACGCGGGAAAGGGTCAGAACACCAACACACTTGCATGTGGACCAAATATATGTATGAAAAGGGTGGTTTGATGTTCAAATACCCAATGCACAACTTTTATGTGGCACCTGTCGCTCAAAGCGCACAGTATTGCTAGTCAGCCACCCCTTACGAACCCCACTTCGTGTCGGCGGTAAGGGAATCCTAGCTACGAACGCATGCCCCCAGATAGCTAGGTCTGAAATCTCACCCTACCGTAACACAAAACCTATAGGAGTCCATCATGGTCAAAATTTCCCCTTTCGCTTCCGGACAAAGGTGGACCGTGTGCCGACCCACAAATGTGTGCTTTGTGGCGCGAGATGGGTGAGACCACATACGAACCACCTGCAGGTGGCCCTACTATATGTATGAAAAGGGTGCGGTGTGATATCTAACTACATGCATAACTTTGATGTGGCATATGTGCCTCGCAAATTAACCAGACTTCCCCGACCCCACGGAGGTTGCAGGTAGTGCGAAGTACCCCCCCCCCCCCACACACACACGCACGTCGGGGGGGAGGGCATCTCACCAAGATGTATTGTAACACGGACCAAGCAGAATCCAAATTGGTCGTATAACCTCTCTCGCTCGTTGTTGGTCAAAGTGATGGACGTCCACACGGCCCCGCAAAATGGGCTAGCTTTTGTCGCTGTTAACCTCGCGAGGGAGTGCCTGAAGACAAAACCCACTCTGTGCATGTGACCCAAACATATGTATATGAAAGTGGTGTGTGGTGTTTGAATACCCAATGCGCAATTTTGATGTGGCACCATGCCTTGGAACCGTAAAATCCCCACAGTGAGCGAGGGTTCATGATGCGTAACATGCGCTCAAACTTAATTAATTAGGCCTGGAATGACCGACCTACTATACAGTAACAAGAACCAAAGAAGAAGAATCCACCCTGGTAACCTTTCTCGTCGTCGGTCGAAATGATGGACGTCCACGCGGGCCCACGAATATATAGGCTTGCCACCGATAATGAAGCGAGTGAGAGTGTACAAAGACAACCATTGCATGCATGTGTCCCCAACATATTTATGGAGGTGCGTGATGCATGCATATGAGTTGAATACCCAATGCACAACATTGATGTGGTGCATGCGTTGAAAATCACATAGTCCCCACACAGAGCAAGAGGTTCATGACGTGTCGTGTGCTCACCCCCCCCCCCCCCACTTCGATCCAGCGGGATGGATTCATGTGCACACATGCGCTATTATGTAATCTCACATCATGACCTATACCCGTAAGACAAACAAAAAATTTAATCCCCTCCTAAGTAATTAACCTCTCTCGCTGTCGGTGAAAGTGATGGACCAAGCTGACCCACAGATGGAAGCATCACCGATAACCGCGTGAGTGAGTGCCAGGAGGACAACCACCATCGCTTGCATGTGTGCCAAACATATATGTGGAGAGCTGTGTGGTTGTGATGTTTTGAATATCTAACGCACATCTTTGATGTGGCGCATCTGCCTCGAAATCTGTAAAGTCCCCACGCGGAGTGAGGTTGGTGACACCTAGTATATGTTGGTACCATCCCCCCTTCGACATGTACTATATACTCCTACCGTAACACAACCCTACTAAAAGAATTAATCCTCCTTGTTCGTCAAACTATACCTCTCTCGTTGGGTCAAAGTGATGGGTGACGACCTCGCGGGCCCACAGGAGCAAAGCGTACGCGCACGTGAGTGAGCGTACTATATAGGACAACCACCGTCTGCATGTGGCCCAAAGAGGTGTTTGTGTGATGTTTGAATACGCAATGCACAACTCTGATGTGGCACCTATATACCTCGAAAACCGAAAAGTCCCCATAGAGAGCGAGGTTCATGACATGTGGTATGTGCTACCCCCCCCCCCATTCGACGCGTGGTATATATATACTCCTACTGTAGCACAAACCAAAAAGAATCATTCCTTAATGGTCAAATTAACCTCTCTCTCGTTGGGTCCATGTGATGGAGGACAACCTCGCGGGCCCACAGATGGAAGCGCCGCACGCGAGTAAGTTCCTATAGGGCAACCACCGCCTGCATTGCGTGATGTTTGAATACCAATGCACAACTTTGATGTGGCACCTGCCTCGGGAACCGGAATGTCCCCACATGGAGCGAGGTTATGACACATATATAGTATACATGTTGCCCCCTCTTTGACATGTACTACATACTCCTATCGTGCATATACGTAACACAAACCAAAAAAGAACCATCCTTGTTGGTCAAATTAACCTCTCTCTCATTGTAGGTTCAACTAATTGACGATGACCTCGCGGGCCCACAGAGAGGGTCACACGCGAGTGAGTGTCATAGGACAACCACCGCGTGCATGTGCCCAAAAAAGGTGTGTTGTGTGATATTTGAATATCCAATGCACAACTTTGATGTGGCACATGCTTCGCAAACCAGAAACGCACTGCACAGAGGTTCACGATGTGTAGCCCCCTCACTTCGAGCCGGTGGGAGGGACTCATGTGTACGCATGTGCCCGAACTTTGATATGGAATCTCACCATGATCCACACCGTAACACACATGCCACGATGAATCCACCTTTAGTCAAATGCCTCTCGTTGTCGGTGGAAACTGAAAACCTTTGCGGGCTAACGAATGGGCACATCACTGATAACCGCACGAGGGAGTGTCTGAGAGGACCACCAATATATATATATATATATATATATATATATATATATATATATATAGGGTCGCGTTATTCGTCACCCTGGGTGAGGAATAGTTATTCTTCACCCCCTCTCTATTTTGAGGTCAATACACCGTATTTTTAGGTTTCATAAATTTTGTCTTATTTCATACGTAAAAAGAGAACGTAAGAAAATATATACTCGCCGTAAAAAATATTTTATGTTACGTAAAATTACGAACGTAAAAACATAGTGTAAAACATACATAAAATGCGATATTTCTGGTCTTGTAACCTATTTTTTTGTTTTCTTATACCAAATTTTACGTAGTGAATCAATATGAATGTAACTATTTTATTCCAAACTAATTTATTTATGAAGCGATCGTAAGATTACCTCGGATGAAGAATAACTTATTCTGCACCCTGGGTGATGAATAGGATTACTATATATATATATATATATATATAAGGGTCGTGTAATGTTTTAAATAACCAATTCACGACTTTGATGTGGCATATATGACTCACAAAATGATCAATATCCCACACGGAGGCTCACGGCTCATAGTGTACTGCCAGACCCCCCCCCCCCCCCCCACACACACACAGAGACACACACATCCCGCACCACCACCGCCACTTTGAGGCATGTAAAACTTTATCCGTAGTGAACATGTGACCAAAGCAGTGTCATGCTGAAATTTGAAAAAAAAACATAGATCATTCAACTGTTTTTATACATTGATTGATTTCCTAGGGATTTAATGTGCAAAAATCAAATTTGAGCTACATGTGCATCAAAATGGATTGCAAAATCATATGTGTGTCCCTGAGTGCATGTGTGACGCCCCCGGCCCAATCGTGCACTAATCATACACGCAAATGCACACGATCAAGCCTAAGGAATCACGGGAAGATATCACAACACAACTCTAAAACATAAATAAAGTCATACAAGCTTTATATTACAAGCCAGGGGCCTCGAGGGCTCGAATACATAAGCTTGCGAACAAGCGTCAGCGGAAGCATCAGATATCTAAGTACAGATATTAAAAAAAGAAAAAAGGCCTTTAGAAAGGCGGGGCAAATAAAACACTACGATCGAAAGGTTAGGCCTCCAGCCTGGGACCCTCCGATCCTACTCCTGGTCGTCAGTCAACTCGTAGTGGTATCCATCCTCTGGGTAGTAGTAGTAGACGATCGACGGGGCATCTGTCTCAGGGGCTCCGTCATCTGTTCACATCAACTGATATGGGGAGAAAAGGAAACAAAGCAACCGTGAGTACTCAAAAGTACTCAGCAGCAAGATCTACACTACATATGCAACATTTTCAAGGGGAGGCTGTATATGTGGACTGGCTGCAGAAATGCCAGAATAGAGAGAAGGCCTAGTCCTATCGAAGACTGCATCTTCACGGTCTTGCAGCAGTAGAAGAGAGTAGACAGTACAATATAATGTAGCAGTATCATTAAGTCTCAACCTCACCAGAGATCCTTTCTCGACTACCTGCGAGAAAGCATCCCAGAGCCATACAGTCATTAACCTCGTCCGGAGATCCCTTCTCGACCCTGCGAGAAGCCATCCCAGAGCCATACATACAGGTCTCATCACAGGTATCCGTTCTAGTTGTATCGATCGGGATACAACTCCGAGTGTCCTTTACCGTAGACCGCTATCGAAGAAGTATTCTTCCCTGCAGGGGTGCACCAACTTACCCAACACGCTCGATTAACTCCGGCCGGACACACTTTCCTGGGTCATGCCCGGCCTCGGCCAAACGACACATCGCAACCCTACCTACAGCTCAGCAGAGAGGTCCCCGCCGGTCTACATCCTAAGCGCAAGGGGGTCTTAGCCATCGCCCCTCGCCCTCCGGGTCGTTGCGCACACGGTGAAGCCAGGCACCAACACTACAGGAGCGCCGGTCCGTCCGTGCCGCCATGCTGAACTGACTGTCGACAGAGCTTTCGCTGATGCATACGATGCAGAACGCCCATACTTGCCCACGTGATGGTTAGTGCTATCAGGCCAGAGGCCTGCTCGGATCAAATATCCAAATCGTTAATGGACTAGGGCTTGCGGTAACGAGCAGAGACTCACGAAAGATGTGACCCCGTCGCCCCGTCTCGAGGACTTGCTGCAAGGGTTAAGAATGCCCGGCCGCGCCTCGTATTCACCACTCGGGCACCACACTGGCACCCGTCTTCACAACACTCGCCACTCAGGCGCACGCGGGTACCCCTCAGGGTCGACCCGCCTATCCAAGTAACATTGTAAAGTCCAAGTATCCGTGTGTCCATAACATCAGGGAATCCGAGGTATCACCCTCATTGAATTCCCACTCGATGTATCCGTCAAGGTGAACTAGGAGGAATCACCCTCACTGGGTCCACACTTGAGGTGTTGTACGACAGCGTCGTTATCGGAAGCGGTGAAGGAGGAATCACCCTCGATGACCACGACCGAATAGCTACTCTTCAGAGTTAACATCAGAAGTGCTACAAGAGGTTTCACCCTCGGCACTCGATAGTAACGCTGCAGTGTCGTTACAACTAAAGGGGGTGATGTGCGGTGTCGGGGCCTGGTCTTCAATCCCATTGATCGGGTCTTCTGACGATCCAGCGCGGCAGTCGGGATAAGTGGGGTCACTGATAGGTCTCTACCCAGCCTATACTAAGCAGTTTAGGATATGCAGGTAATTATCAACAGCGGGTTACAATAAACAGGCTATGCATCAGAATAGGTAAAGCAGCAGCAGCAATTCTAATGCAAGCATGAGAAATAGAATGGGCGATATCGGGATGATCAAAAAGGGGGGGGCTTGCCTGGTTGCTCGGCGGCAAGGGCAAGGTCGTCTATGGTGTCTTCGGGATCCGGAGCTGCGTCGGTCTCGGGGACGACGTCGGGGTCGGGGGCTATCGAGAGAGAAGAGGGGGAGGAAACAGTATAAATATAGAGCAAACATGAGCATGACAAATACGATACACGGTGCTAGGGGTAGTCTAACGCAGCATCACACGTATCAGACGGAGCGGGAGAATATCTGACGATATTTCCCGGGTCTTTGGAATTATCGGACAGAGGATAAGAGGGGAACGGTTGCAAGTTCGGATAGTTAGGGACGCGTGACGGACGAACGGACCGCGTATTCAGATTCGTCTCGTCGTTCTGAGCAATTTTCATGTACAAAGTTTTTCCATCAGAGTTACGGATTATTTAATATGATTTTCTAAAGTTTTTATTAATTTTTGGAATTTATTTAATTATTTAAATCAACATTATCCGAAACAGTGTCTTGCTGACGTCAGCATGACGTCAGGACTAGTGGGTCCCACCTGTCATAGGCTGTTAGGTTAATTAGTGGTTAACTAATTAATTTACTGTTTAATTAACACTAACTACTTAATTAGATTAACCTAATCAGGATTAATTAACTAATTAATTAATTAATTATCTTTATTAATTATTTTTATTACTTTTTTTTTGCAATAACGTGTGGCCTCACAATTAGTTTTGTAAAATATGTGAACTAGTCACAAAACTCCAGTGCATAATCTACTAATGCCATAAAATGGTTTTGAGCCCATACCATTTCATGTGCAATTTTATAAAACAAAAGGGGGTTTAAATACTGCTGTTTTGGCACTGTTAGAGTTACTTAATTAATTTATTAAATGTTGGTTACAATTTTAGAATAGTCTCTGGAATATTTGCCATTTAATGAACAATTTAGTTTTCAAATTTGAACAACTTTTATTTTCCACTTTCATTTAAATTTGGATTCTGAGTTAGGAGTTGAAATGCTATATGATGCAAATGATGTTTAGGCACTGATAATCATGATGACATGGCATAATCAAAAGGGTGATTACTGTAGTTAACCACTGGGGGTGTTACAAATCTCCTCCACTAATAAGAATTCTCGTCCCGAGAATTAAGAGGTAGAAGGGAAAAGTTCGGGGTATTCCGCACGAAGATTATCCTCACGTTCCCAAGTGGCTTCATCTTCAGTATGATTTGACCACTGCACTTTGAGGAACTTGGTAACCTTCTGACGGGTCCGACGTTCAGCTTCATCGAGAATGCGGATCGGATGCTCCTTATAAGATAGGTCATCTTGCAATTCGAGCACCTCGTGATCCACAGCTCGGTGTGGAGATTCCTTGAAGCATTGACGAAGTTGCGACACATGGAAGACGTCGTGGATATGAGAGAATTGCGGCGGCAATTCCAATTTATACGCCACCTGTCCACGCCTTGCAACAATGCGGAAAGGACCAATATAGCGTGGAGCTAGCTTGCCCTTGATTCCAAAACGGTGAGTGCCTTTCATCGGGGTGACTCGCAGATAAGCTTGATCACCAGGTTGATAAGTCAAACCCCATCGTTTGCGATCATAGTTGCTCTTCTGGCGGTCCTGAGCCGCCTTGAGATTTCCCGGGACAATACGAACTTGTTCTTCGGCGTGTTGAATAATATCCGGACCCACGAGCGGTCGTTCCCCAGTTTCTGACCAATTCAGAGGGGTTCGACACTTACGTCCATAGAGTACTTCGAAGGGAGCCATTTTCAAGCTGGCTTGATAGCTGTTGTTATAAGAGAACTCGGCATACGGAAGAGATTCTTCCCACTTCTTGCCGAAAGAAATAACACAAGCCCGAAGCATGTCTTCAAGTACTTGATTTACTCGTTCAACTTGGCCTTGGGACTGGGGGTGATAAGCTGAACTCCAAGTAATATGAGTTCCCATAGCTGTTTGAAAACTTTCCCAGAACTTGGAAGTGAAAAGGCCGCCACGGTCCAAACTGATCTCCTTCGGAATACCGTGGAGTGAAACAATTCTGGAGATATACAACTCTGCTAACTGACTAGCAGTGATAGTCTCTTTGACAGGCAGAAAATGTGCAACTTTAGAAAGTTGGTCGACGACGACAAGAATAGCATCGTGACCCTTCTGTGACCTGGGAAGTCCTGTAACGAAATCCATCTGAACCTTATCCCATTTCCATAGAGGAATAGGAAGTGGTTGCAGAATTCCAGCAGGTTTCTGATGTTCTGCTTTAACGCGACGATACACATCACATTCGGCAACATAACGAGCAATGTCCTGCTTCATTTTAGACCACCAGTATCTTTGACGGAGATCGGTGCTACCCGGATGAATAGACAGCGGGGTATCATGTGCCTCCTTCATGACCTTGTCAGTCATGAGTTCGAAGCGAGGTACGACAATGCAGTTTCTGAAATACAAGGTTCCATCTTCAGACAGCGAGAAATCCCTGTACTTTACAAGGTGAAGGTCTTTCTTCATCAGATCAATTTCAGCATCTTTAGCTTGCGCATTCTTAACAGCTTTCTCAAGATCTGGTTGTATCACAAGGTTATTTAGAGAGCCATGTGGAACAATACGCAGATTCAGCTTGCACAGTTGTTCAAAAAGATGAGGTTGAGCTCGCCTAACCATGAGGTTGTCGCAATAGGACTTGCGGCTTAAGGCATCAGCCATCACGTTAGCCTTGCTAGGGGTATAGGAAATACCCAAATCATAGTCCGCAATGGCCTCCATCCATCTTTGCTGATGGAGGTTTAGAGAAGGTTGAGTGAACAAGTACTTCAGACTTTTATGATCCGTGTATATCTCGCAACGATTACCGAGAAGGTAATGTCGCCACAACTGCAGTGCATAGATGACAGCAGCTAGTTCTAGATCATGTACCGGATAATTCTCTTCATGTGGGCGCAACTGACGAGAGCCGTAAGCAATCACCTTACGCTCTTGCATTAGGACACAGCCTAATCCTTCACGGGATGCGTCACAATAAATCACAAAGTCTTTGCGGGTATCTGGAGGAGATAGTACTGGGGTATTGTAACGGATTGACATCTGCCCCAGTGGATAAAGAATGTACTCTGGATGTATCCCTGCTCGAACAGCTGGTAGCTGCGTCGCAGGGTGTGGTGGAAACAAACGATCCATCTGAAACAGAGGAAACTCATGATTGTCAAAAGACAAGGAGAAGTATAACCGATCTCGGAGAGAAAGGTTAAACAAAACAATGGAAAGGAAAATGATTATCAGACTAATCAGATCAATGTCAGGGAAATCGCACAGATATCCAGCTCTCCGGGTGGACGAGAATTATGAGATCCTAAGTGTCGGCGTTAGTAAACTTTAGTTAACCCGAAAGGAAGAGAGATCAGAGTCCCAGAGTAAAGGTCGAGGAGTAAAAGATACTAATACCACCCAATTGGTGACGTGGGCCCGTAAGCCACACAGCCAAGTTAGTAAAACAGTTTTGGACCACTAGACTCAACTTCGGCCAAGGAGTTGGAAAGGGGGGTTCCTACAGGCAGTCGGCTCTGATACCAACTTGTGACGCCCCCGGCCCGATCATGCACTAATCATACACGCAAATGCACACGATCAAGCCTAAGGACTCACGGGAAGATATCACAACACAACTCTAAAACATAAATAAAGTCATACAAGCTTTATATTACATGCCAGGGGCCTCGAGGGCTCGAATACATAAGCTTGCGAACAAGCGTCAGCGGAAGCATCAGATATCTGAGTATAGATATTAAAAGAGAAACAGAAAGGCCTTTAGAAAGGCGGGGCAAAATAAAGCACTACGATCGAAAGGCGTAGGCCTCCTGCCTAGGACCCTCCGATCCTACTCCTGGTCGTCAGTCAACTCGTAGTGGTATCCATCCTCTGGGTAGTAGTAGTAGACGATCGACGGGGCATCTGTCTCAGGGGCTCCGTCATCTTGGTCACGACAAACTGATATGGGGAGAAAAGGAAAACAAAGCAACCGTGAGTACTCAGAAGTACTCAGCAAGCAAGGATCTACACTACATATGCAACATTTTCAAGGGGAGGCTGTATATGTGGACTGGGCTGCAGAAATGCCAGAATAGAGAGAAGGCCTAGTCCTATCGAAGACTAGCATCTTCAGCGGTCTTGCAGCAGTAGAAGAGAGTAGAACAGTACAATATAATGTAGTAGTATCATTAAGTCTCAACCTCACCCAGAGATCCTTTCTCGACTCCCTGCGAGAAAGCAATCCCAGAGCCATACAGTCATCAACCTCGTCCGGAGATCCCTTCTCGACTCCCTGCGAGAAGCAATCCCAGAGCCACATATCCAAGTATCATCACGGGTATCCAGTTCTAGTTGTATCGATCGGGATACAACTCCGAGTGTCCTTTACCGTAGGACCGGCTATCGATAGAAATGTTCTTCCCTGTAGGGGTGCACCAACTTACCCAACACGCTCGATTAACTTCGGCCGGACACACTTTCCTGGGTCATGCCCGGCCTCGGCCAAACAACACATCGCAACCCTACCTACGGCTCAGCAGAGAGGTCCCCGCCGGTCTACATCCTAAGCGCAAGGGGGTCTTGGCCATCGCCCCTCGCCCTCCGGGTCGTTGCGTGCATGGCCCAGATCCAAGCACCACCTCTGTATATGGATGGCGCCAATCACTCCATGCCGCACTGCTGAACTGGACATCTGACAGAGCTTTCGGCTGATGCATACGATGCAGAACGCCCATACTATGCCCACGTGATGGTTAGTGCTATCAGACCAGAGGCCTGCTCGGATCAAATATCCAAATCGTAAGTGGTCTAGGGGCTTGCGGAAACGAGCAGAGACTCACGAAAGATGTGACCCCGTCGCCCCGTCTCGAGGACTTGCGGCAAGGGTTAAGAATGCCCGGCCGCGCCTCGTATTCACCACTCGGGCACCACACTGGCAACCCGCCTTCACATCACACGCGGGTACCCCTCGGGGTCGACCCGCCTTTCCAAGTAACATTGTAAAGTCCAAGTATCCGTGTGTCCATAACATCAGGGAATCCGAGGTATCACCCTCATTGAATTCCCACTCGATGTATCCGTCAAGGTGAACTCGGAGGAATCACCCTCACTGGGTCCACACTTGAGGTGTTGTACGACAGCGTCGTTATCGGAAGCGGTGAAGGAGGAATCACCCTCGATGACCACGACCGAATAGCTACTCTACAGAGTTAACATCAGAAGTGCTACAAGAGGTTTCACCCTCGGCACTCGATAGTAACGCTGCAGTGTCGTTACAACTAAAGGGGGTGATGTGCGGTGTCGGGGCCTGGTCTTCAATCCCATTGATCGGGTCTTCTGACGATCCAGCGCGGCAGTCGGGATAAGTGGGGTCACTGATAGGTCTCTACCCAGCCTATACTAAGCAGTTTAGGATATGCAGGTAATTATCAACAGCGGGTTACAATAAACAGGCTATGCATCAGAATAGGTAAAGCAGCAGCAGCAATTCTAATGCAAGCATGAGAAATAGAATGGGCGATATCGGGATGATCAAAAAGGGGGGGGCTTGCCTGGTTGCTCGGCGGCAAGGGCAAGGTCGTCTATGGTGTCTTCGGGATCCGGAGCTGCGTCGGTCTCGGGGACGACGTCGGGGTCGGGGGCTATCGAGAGAGAAGAGGGGGAGGAAACAGTATAAATATAGAGCAAACATGAGCATGACAAATACGATACACGGTGCTAGGGGTAGTCTAACGCAGCATCACACGTATCAGACGGAGCGGGAGAATATCTGACGATATTTCCCGGGTCTTTGGAATTATCGGACAGAGGATAAGAGGGGAACGGTTGCAAGTTCGGATAGTTAGGGACGCGTGACGGACGAACGGACCGCGTCTTCAGATTCGTCTCGTCGTTCTGAGCAATTTTCATGTACAAAGTTTTTCCATCAGAGTTACGGATTATTTAATATGATTTTCTAAAGTTTTTATTAATTTTTGGAATTTATTTAATTATTTAAATCAACATTATCCGAAACAGTGTCTTGCTGACGTCAGCATGACGTCAGGACTAGTGGGTCCCACCTGTCATAGGCTGTTAGGTTAATTAGTGGTTAACTAATTAATTTACTGTTTAATTAACACTAACTACTTAATTAGATTAACCTAATCAGGATTAATTAACTTAATTAATTAACTAATTAATTAATTAATTATCTTTATTAATTATTTTTATTACTTTTTTTTTTGCAATAACGTGTGGCCTCACAATTAGTTTTGTAAAATATGTGAACTAGTCACAAAACTCCAGTGCATAATCTACTAATGCCATAAAATGGTTTTGAGCCCATACCATTTCATGTGCAATTTTATAAAACAAAAGGGGGTTTAAATACTGCTGTTTTGGCACTGTTAGAGTTACTTAATTAATTTATTAAATGTTGGTTACAATTTTAGAATAGTCTCTGGAATATTTGCCATTTAATGAACAATTTAGTTTTCAAATTTGAACAACTTTTATTTTCCACTTTCATTTAAATTTGGATTCTGAGTTAGGAGTTGAAATGCTATATGATGCAAATGATGTTTAGGCACTGATAATCATGATGACATGGCATAATCAAAAGGGTGATTACTGTAGTTAACCACTGGGGGTGTTACAAATCTCCTCCACTAATAAGAATTCTCGTCCCGAGAATTAAGAGGTAGAAGGGAAAAGTTCGGGGTATTCCGCACGAAGATTATCCTCACGTTCCCAAGTGGCTTCATCTTCAGTATGATTTGACCACTGCACTTTGAGGAACTTGGTAACCTTCTGACGGGTCCGACGTTCAGCTTCATCGAGAATGCGGATCGGATGCTCCTTATAAGATAGGTCATCTTGCAATTCGAGCACCTCGTGATCCACAGCTCGGTGTGGAGATTCCTTGAAGCATTGACGAAGTTGCGACACATGGAAGACGTCGTGGATATGAGAGAATTGCGGCGGCAATTCCAATTTATACGCCACCTGTCCACGCCTTGCAACAATGCGGAAAGGACCAATATAGCGTGGAGCTAGCTTGCCCTTGATTCCAAAACGGTGAGTGCCTTTCATCGGGGTGACTCGCAGATAAGCTTGATCACCAGGTTGATAAGTCAAACCCCATCGTTTGCGATCATAGTTGCTCTTCTGGCGGTCCTGAGCCGCCTTGAGATTTTCCCGGACAATACGAACTTGTTCTTCGGCGTGTTGAATAATATCCGGACCCACGAGCGGTCGTTCCCCAGTTTCTGACCAATTCAGAGGGGTTCGACACTTACGTCCATAGAGTACTTCGAAGGGAGCCATTTTCAAGCTGGCTTGATAGTTGTTGTTATAATAGAACTCGGCATACGGAAGAGATTCTTCCCACTTCTTGCCGAAAGAAATAACACAAGCCCGAAGCATGTCTTCAAGTACTTGATTTACTCGTTCGACTTGGCCTTGGGACTGGGGGTGATAAGCTGAACTCCAAGTAATATGAGTTCCCATAGCTGTTTGAAAACTTTCCCAGAACTTGGAAGTGAAAAGGCCGCCACGGTCCGAACTGATCTCCTTCGGAATACCGTGGAGTGAAACAATTCTGGAGATATACAACTCTGCTAACTGACTAGCAGTGATAGTCTCTTTGACAGGCAGAAAATGTGCAACTTTAGAAAGTTGGTCGACGACGACAAGAATAGCATCGTGACCCTTCTGTGACCTGGGAAGTCCTGTAACGAAATCCATCTGAACCTTATCCCATTTCCATAGAGGAATAGGAAGTGGTTGCAGAATTCCAGCAGGTTTCTGATGTTCTGCTTTAACGCGACAACACACATCACATTCGGCAACATAACGAGCAATGTCCTGCTTCATTTTAGACCACCAGTATCTTTGACGGAGATCACGATAGATCTTGGTGCTACCCGGATGAATAGACAGCGGGGTATCATGTGCCTCCTTCATGACCTTGTCAGTCATGAGTTCGAAGCGAGGTACGACAATGCGGTTTCTGAAATACAAGGTTCCATCTTCAGACAACGAGAAATCCCTGTACTTTACAAGGTGAAGGTCTTTCTTCATCAGATCAATTTCAGCATCTTTAGCTTGCGCATTCTTAACAGCTTTCTCAAGATCTGGTTGTATCACAAGGTTATTTAGAGAGCCCTGTGGAACAATACGCAGATTCAGCTTGCACAGTTGTTCAAAAAGATGAGGTTGAGCTCGCTTAACCATGAGGTTGTCGCAATAGGACTTGCGGCTTAAGGCATCAGCCATCACGTTAGCCTTGCTAGGGGTATAGGAAATACCCAAATCATAGTCCGCAATGGCCTCCATCCATCTTTGCTGATGGAGGTTTAGAGAAGGTTGAGTGAACAAGTACTTCAGACTTTTATGATCCGTGTATATCTCGCAACGATTACCGAGAAGGTAATGTCGCCACAACTGCAGTGCATAGATGACAGCAGCTAGTTCTAGATCATGTACCGGATAATTCTCTTCATGTGGGCGCAACTGACGAGAGCCGTAAGCAATCACCTTACGCTCTTGCATTAGGACACAGCCTAATCCTTCACGGGATGCGTCACAATAAATCACAAAGTCTTTGCGGGTATCTGGAGGAGATAGTACTGGGGTATTGTAACGGATTGACATCTGCCCCAGTGGATAAAGAATGTACTCTGGATGTATCCCTGCTCGAACAGCTGGTAGCTGCGTCGCAGGGTGTGGTGGAAACAAACGATCCATCTGAAACAGAGGAAACTCATGATTGTCAAAAGACAAGGAGAAGTATAACCGATCACGGAGAGAAAGGTTGAACAAAACAATGGAAAGGAAAATGATTATCAGACTAATCAGATCAATGTCAGGGAAATCGCACAGATATCCAGCTCTCCGGGTGGACGAGAATTATGAGATCCTAAGTGTCGGCGTTAGTAAACTTTAGTTAACCCGAAAGGAAGAGAGATCAGAGTACCAGAGTAAAGGTCGATGAGTAAAAGATACTAATACCACCCAATTGGTGACGTGGGCCCGTAAGCCACACAGCCAAGTTAGTAAAACAGTTTTGGACCACTAGACTCAACTTCGGCCAAGGAGTTGGAAAGGGGGGTTCCTACAGGCAGTCGGCTCTGATACCAACTTGTGACGCCCCCGGCCCGATCATGCACTAATCATACACGCAAATGCACACGATCAAGCCTAAGGACTCACGGGAAGATATCACAACACAACTCTAAAACATAAATAAAGTCATACAAGCTTTATATTACAAGCCAGGGGCCTCGAGGGCTCGAATACATAAGCTTGCGAACAAGCGTCAGCGGAAGCATCAGATATCTGAGTACAGATATTAAAAGAGAAACAGAGAGGCCTTTAGAAAGGCGGGGCAAAATAAAGCACTACGATCGAAAGGCGTAGGCCTCCTGCCTAGGACCCTCCGATCCTACTCCTGGTCGTCAGTCAACTCGTAGTGGTATCCATCCTCTGGGTAGTAGTAGTAGACGATCGACGGGGCATCTGTCTCAGGGGCTCCGTCATCTTGGTCACGACAAACTGATATGGGGAGAAAAGGAAAACAAAGCAACCGTGAGTACTCAGAAGTACTCAGCAAGCAAGGATCTACACTACATATGCAACATTTTCAAGGGGAGGCTGTATATGTGGACTGGGCTGCAGAAATGCCAGAATAGAGAGAAGGCCTAGTCCTATCGAAGACTAGCATCTTCAGCGGTCTTGCAGCAGTAGAAGAGAGTAGAACAGTACAATATAATGTAGCAGTATCATTAAGTCTCAACCTCACCCGGAGATCCTTTCTCGACTACCTGCGAGAAAGCAATCCCAGAGCCATACAGTCATTAACCTCGTCCGGAGATCCCTTCTCGACTCCCTGCGAGAAGCCATCCCAGAGCCATACATACAGGTCTCATCACAGGTATCCAGTTCTAGTTGTATCGATCGGGATACAACTCCGAGTGTCCTTTACCGTAGGACCGGCTATCGATAGAAGTATTCTTCCCTGCAGGGGTGCACCAACTTACCCAACACGCTCGATTAACTCCGGCCGGACACACTTTCCTGGGTCATGCCCGGCCTCGGCCAAACGACACATCGCAACCCTACCTACAGCTCAGCAGAGAGGTCCCCGCCGGTCTACATCCTAAGCGCAAGGGGGTCTTGGCCATCGCCCCTCGCCCTCCGGGTCGTTGCGCACATGGTGAAGCCAGGCACCAACACTACAGGAAGGCGCCGGTCCGTCCGTGCCGCCATGCTGAACTAGACGTCTGACAGAGCTTTCGGCTGATGCATACGATGCAGAACGCCCATACTATGCCCACGTGATGGTTAGTGCTATCAGCCCAGAGGCCTGCTCGGATCAAATATCCAAATCGTTAATGGACTAGGGCTTGCGGTAACGAGCAGAGACTCACGAAAGATGTGACCCCGTCGCCCCGTCTCAAGGACTTGCTGCAAGGGTTAAGAATGCCCGGCCGCGCCTCGTATTCACCACTCGGGCACCACACTGGCACCCGTCTTCACAACACTCGCCACTCAGGCGCACGCGGGTACCCCTCAGGGTCGACCCGCCTATCCAAGTAACATTGTAAAGTCCAAGTATCCGTGTGTCCATAACATCAGGGAATCCGAGGTATCACCCTCATTGAATTCCCACTCGATGTATCCGTCAAGGTGAACTAGGAGGAATCACCCTCACTGGGTCCACACTTGAGGTGTTGTACGACAGCGTCGTTATCGGAAGCGGTGAAGGAGGAATCACCCTCGATGACCACGACCGAATAGCTACTCTACAGAGTTAACATCAGAAGTGCTACAAGAGGTTTCACCCTCGGCACTCGATAGTAACGCTGCAGTGTCGTTACAACTAAAGGGGGTGATGTGCGGTGTCGGGGCCTGGTCTTCAATCCCATTGATCGGGTCTTCTGACGATCCAGCGCGGCAGTCGGGATAAGTGGGGTCACTGATAGGTCTCTACCCAGCCTATACTAAGCAGTTTAGGATATGCAGGTAATTATCAACAGCGGGTTACAATAAACAGGCTATGCATCAGAATAGGTAAAGCAGCAGCAGCAATTCTAATGCAAGCATGAGAAATAGAATGGGCGATATCGGGATGATCAAAAAGGGGGGGGGGGCTTGCCTGGTTGCTCGGCGGCAAGGGCAAGGTCGTCTATGGTGTCTTCGGGATCCGGAGCTGCGTCGGTCTCGGGGACGACGTCGGGGTCGGGGGCTATCGAGAGAGAAGAGGGGGAGGAAACAGTATAAATATAGAGCAAACATGAGCATGACAAATACGATACACGGTGCTAGGGGTAGTCTAACGCAGCATCACACGTATCAGACGGAGCGGGAGAATATCTGACGATATTTTCCGGGTCTTTGGAATTAGCGGACAAAGGATAAGAGGGGAACGGTTGCAAGTTCGGATAGTTAGGGACGCGTGACGGACGAACGGACCGCGTATTCAGATTCGTCTCGTCGTTCTGAGCAATTTTCATGTACAAAGTTTTTCCATCAGAGTTACGGATTATTTAATATGATTTTCTAAAGTTTTTATTAATTTTTGGAATTTATTTAATTATTTAAATCAACATTATCCGAAACAGTGTCTTGCTGACGTCAGCATGACGTCAGGACTAGTGGGTCCCACCTGTCATAGGCTGTTAGGTTAATTAGTGGTTAACTAATTAATTTACTGTTTAATTAACACTAACTACTTAATTAGATTAACCTAATCAGGATTAATTAACTAATTAATTAATTAATTAATTAATTTTATTACTTTTTTTTTTGCAATAACGTGTGGCCTCACAATTAGTTTTGTAAAATATGTGAACTAGTCACAAAACTCCAGTGCATAATCTACTAATGCCATAAAATGGTTTTGAGCCCATACCATTTCATGTGCAATTTTATAAAACAAAAGGGGGTTTAAATACTGCTGTTTTGGCACTGTTAGAGTTACTTAATTAATTTATTAAATGTTGGTTACAATTTTAGAATAGTCTCTGGAATATTTGCCATTTAATGAACAATTTAGTTTTCAAATTTGAACAACTTTTATTTTCCACTTTCATTTAAATTTGGATTCTGAGTTAGGAGTTGAAATGCTATATGATGCAAATGATGTTTAGGCACTGATAATCATGATGACATGGCATAATCAAAAGGGTGATTACTGTAGTTAACCACTGAGGGTGTTACAAATCTCCTCCACTAATAAGAATTCTCGTCCCGAGAATTAAGAGGTAGAAGGGAAAAGTTCGGGGTATTCCGCACGAAGATTATCCTCGCGTTCCCAAGTGGCTTCATCTTCAGTATGATTTGACCACTGCACTTTGAGGAACTTGGTAACCTTCTGACGGGTCCGACGTTCAGCTTCATCGAGAATGCGGATCGGATGCTCCTTATAAGATAGGTCATCTTGCAATTCGAGCACCTCGTGATCCACAGCTCGGTGTGGAGATTCCTTGAAGCATTGACGAAGTTGCGACACATGGAAGACGTCGTGGATATGAGAGAATTGCGGCGGCAATTCCAATTTATACGCCACCTGTCCACGTCTTGCAACAATGCCGAAAGGACCAATATAGCGTGGAGCTAGCTTGCCCTTGATTCCAAAACGGTGAGTGCCTTTCATCGGGGTGACTCGCAGATAAGCTTGATCACCAGGTTGATAAGTCAAACCCCATCGTTTGCGATCATAGTTGCTCTTCTGGCGGTCCTGAGCCGCCTTGAGATTTTCCCGGACAATACGAACTTGTTCTTCGGCGTGTTGAATAATATCCGGACCCACGAGCGGTCGTTCCCCAGTTTCTGACCAATTCAGAGGGGTTCGACACTTACGCCCATAGAGTACTTCGAAGGGAGCCATTTTCAAGCTGGCTTGATAGCTGTTGTTATAATAGAACTCGGCATACGGAAGAGATTCTTCCCACTTCTTGCCGAAAGAAATAACACAAGCCCGAAGCATGTCTTCAAGTACTTGATTTACTCGTTCGACTTGGCCTTGGGACTGGGGGTGATAAGCTGAACTCCAAGTAATATGAGTTCCCATAGCTGTTTGAAAACTTTCCCAGAACTTGGAAGTGAAAAGGCCGCCACGGTCCGAACTGATCTCCTTCGGAATACCGTGGAGTGAAACAATTCTGGAGATATACAACTCTGCTAACTGACTAGCAGTGATAGTCTCTTTGACAGGCAGAAAATGTGCAACTTTAGAAAGTTGGTCGACGACGACAAGAATAGCATCGTGACCCTTCTGTGACCTGGGAAGTCCTGTAACGAAATCCATCTGAACCTTATCCCATTTCCATAGAGGAATAGGAAGTGGTTGCAGAATTCCAGCAGGTTTCTGATGTTCTGCTTTAACGCGACGACACACATCACATTCGGCAACATAACGAGCAATGTCCTGCTTTATTTTTTTTCTGTTTTTGCAATAACGTGTGGCCTCACAATTAGTTTTGTAAAATATGTGAACTAGTCACAAAACTCCAGTGCATAATCTACTAATGCCATAAAATGGTTTTGAGCCCATACCATTTCATGTGCAATTTTATAAAACAAAAGCGGGTTTAAATACTGCTGTTTTGGCACAGTTAGAGTTATTTAATTAATTTATTAAATGTTGGTTACAATTTTAGAATAGTCTCTGGAATATTTGCCATTTAATGAACAATTTAGTTTTCAAATTTGAACAACTTTTATTTTCCACTTTCATTTAAATTTGGATTCTGAGTTAGGAGTTGAAATGCTATATGATGCAAATGATGTTTAGGCACTGATAATCATGATGACATGGCATAATCAAAAGGGTGATTACTGTAGTTAACCACTGGGGGTGTTACAGCATGTTTCCCCGTGCAAGAGATTTCAAAACATTGAGAATATTGATTTTTAGAATTCAGTAAATCCAAAACTTAGTTGAAATTTATGAAACTTATCGTGGTGTCATATGGACACCAATAGACTGTGATATTATATTTTTTTCGTCAAATTTGAGACAAGTTTTGATATAATCTTCTTGCAAATGGGAGATTGTTAATAATTGGCAACCAATATCGCATACGGATTATTTATTCGGAGCATGTGCGTTAGACCAACAATGTATACGTGCCATGCTTCGGTTAAGCAATAAAGCGGCAGAATTAATCATCAAAAAAGAAAAACAATATACGTGCCGCCACGCGCCCCGTGTGCCGTGCGAGCAGGCAGTTGACGGGATGCATGCGAGCAGCCCGCCGCGCAGGCAGACCGGGAGGTGTGCGTGCAGGTGTGTGAATTAACGGGAGGCGTTTTCGCTGCGCAGTGTCACCGGGAGGCGTGCGAGTAGCTGTGTTAAATGATGGTAGGCATGCCAGAAGTCTGCCGCGCAGGCTCACCGGGAGGTGAGACAGCCTTTGACCGTCGCCCGCCTTGCTCCCACTGCTCCATATTAATGGCGTGTCCGAGCCGCTGGCCATATAAGGCGGCCGCACCCCCGGTCCACAGTGGTCACCGCCGTCTGGAGTGTATGAGGATGCCGCCGAAGCGCACCATCGGAGGGGTGGCGACGCCAGGGCTGGTGAAGCACCCGCGCAACGCGTGAAGCTCGGCACAGAGGTTGCCGTCGCCGCCGCCGAGGTCTCGCGCGGCAGCAGCACGACCTTGACTTCGTCGGCGCCGTTGTGCCCCCCAGCCGGAGCCGGAGGTCCACAGCGACTCCGGCAACGACTGCGACTCCAACGGAAAACCGGTTAGTCATCTATACCCATTTGTGCGGCAAACATATCATGTGTTTTCTCTGGTTACTCCCCCCTTTAAATTTTTTGGAGTACAAATCCTATGGTTATGGTCTCTCAGTCCATGAAATCAGAGTAATTAAGATCCGTTGGATGCATGTAGTGTATTGATTGTTTGAATGGTATCCGTATAGGGTTAGTGATTAGTTGTTTGTTTTGTACAAATGATTTTTGCTAATAATCCAACTAGGGTTAGCGTGCGTGCTAATAATTCATGGCCAGATCTTGAGAATTGATTTTGAATGTCCTACATATAAGTTTGTGCCTTTTTTTTCTTCCAGATCTTGAGAATTGATTTTGAATGTCCTACAAGTATGTTTCTGCCATTTTTTCAGATTAGTATGTACACAGATGAGGCTCCAGCCAGCGGCGCCGCCGGTTGTAGATCTTGCACTCGGCAGCGCGGCCATAAGCGGCCACGCCCCCCTGGATCTGAGGAACCCGTAGAATCTCCGGCGGACCGCATCAGCGATCTCCCGGACGCCATCCTTGGGGAGATCATCTCCCTTCTCCCCACCAAGGATGGCTACCGCACACAAGTCCTCGCATCTCGGTGGCGCACTCAGTGGCGCGCCGTGCCTCTTAATCTCGACTGTCGTCAGCTATCTGTCGATGATGATTCCGAACTCCCCGGAGCCATCATCTCCTCCCACCAGGGCTCCGTTCAACACATTCGCATCCCGGCATGCTACCTGCTGAACATACCCTGCACGGTGGGCGCCTGGCTGACATCCCGTCAATTCAAAAAACTCGAGCAGCTTGAGTTCTACCATGACTATGTATGTAACATACCACGAACCGATGTATCTGTGCCCTCACCACCGATGTCCATCTTGTGGTTTTCCTCCTCTCTCTCCACACCGCCACCTTCGCCCGGTGCCATCTAGCAGACAATCTGGTACAAATGCTTCGACTCCCACTGCTAAAAAACTTGCGCTTGTGGTGGTTGATCTGTCGAAGGCCGCACTGCACAGCATCATCCACTCCAGCTATCCTGCCCTGGAGCGCTTGCTGCTTGTTTTTGGAATAGAAATTCATATCTGTTGTCTCAAAATAAAGTCGCCTCACCTTGTAAGCATGGGAATTTGTTTTTTTTACATGATCTCATCATCAAAGATGCCCCTTCATTTTAAAGGTTGCTCATTGATTCTACTATAGTACCTTCGTAAATAACGGTGGTCTCTGCGCCTAAACTGAAGACCTTGGGTGCAATTTGTGATCCTTTTAGATGGTTCAAGATGGTGTTTGGCTCCACACCTATTGAGCTACTGTATATTATTCACGTAAACTTTTGTAATCTGCATTTTTTATTTGTGCGCATAAGTTAAGTATCATCTTGAAGTGCACTTTTGGTACTAATATTATGTTCTATGCTCAATGAAGAGCTTGTCCATCCTATTAGTGGTGGTGGATTCTATCAAGACCTTACATATCAGTATGTGGTGTTTTGATCTGAACACGATTATTGGCTTGCTGCAATGCTTTCCATGTCTGAAGAATTTGTATATAAAGGTGATGATTTCACGCACATTGAAAGCCCATATATAATGTACTATAATTAATCGTTCAGCTATCGCTCTTTCAACACTCTTTTTTAGACATTAACTGTTTTTAGTCTTCATCTCTATTTAGGCACTAACACAAGGAGAAAAAGGTATAACCAATCGATGGTTCAAGAAGCACTGGGATTTTCTCAGATCTTATGACATTCGTTTGACGACAGTAACGCTGGAAGGATATGCATCCAACCCTTCAAACACTAGCTTTGTCACATTCTTCATGTTGAATGCGAGGGCACTATTGACCGTGAGGATTAAGTTTTGTAACGAAAAATTTCTCACGGCTGCAAGTGCTGAACAACATAAAAAGAAGTTTCAGGTGGACAAAATGGCTTGTTAAGTTGAACCGTTTCTGTTCTCTTGGCTGAACGCAAACATTTCATCGGAATGAACTGTATGCCCTCATCGCACACACCTTGATCTGGCTAACCGTTTCTGTTGTGTTGCCTAATCGAAAACAGTTCATCCGAGTGAACTGTATGCCGTATATCGCACACACCTTGATCTGGCTGACCGTTTCTATTGTCTTTGCTCATCACAAACAGTTCATCGGTGTGAACAGTATGCCGTATATCGCACACACCTTCATCTGGCTGCCCGTTTCTGTTGTTAAGCTCATCGCAAACAATTCATTTGAGTGAACTGTATGCCCCGCATCGCACACGCAACTAAAATCTGAACCGTATTTGATGTATCCGCCATCGCAAATGTTTTGCATCTTTTTTGACGGGTTTTTCACATCACCGTTTGCGATTAATGCATTGCACACAGTTTCGTCGAAGGGTCTCTTATTGTAGTGTCGCGTTAACAGCATCCTGCAGTAGTGATCATTACCTGGCGTGGTTTCCAGATTTTTCTTCCTGGCCATCTCAGTGACCTTGTCCATCGTTTGCCCTTCATCTTTGTTCTTATGCATATCACTCCGTCTTCTAGCAGCTTCATCAAGCGCCGCCTTGTCTTTTGCCTTTTGACCTCAAGCTTCAACTTCTCTCAACTTTTGTTGCTTACTCGCACCAGCCGCTCCGAGGTCTTGTAGGGGATTCAGCACACATCCCTGTCCCTTGTGAGAGTGTGACGCCTGTTTCAGACCAGCTCCCCTGCCCGGAGATGAAACAACACAAGTTGGGTTGACCAATGTAGGACTCCTATTCTCCTTGTCTTGTACTTGATAGCTATCACAGTTCCCCTGGGCCAACATCTTTGCATCTAGCAAAGTCCTCGGGGTCTTGAGTGCAATCGAAATCATTGTCCTTCTGGCTGCCAGCCTCTTCAATAAAATTCTCTAACATGTCAGCGTCCTTAGCAAAATCCACATTAACCTGCTCTACTCCAGATAGCAACTTGTCAGCCATTTGTTTCCTGTCCAAAAGTTTTTGTCTGGCATCCTTTTCAGCAAGCAAATTCATGTCTAACTCATATTGACTAGATATAACTTCTTCAACATTATCATCCAGCATGTTTTCTCCCACACCAGCATCAATGGTCTCTTGTCTTGTAGATTTACTGCTCACCAATATATCATTGTCACTCTTTTCTCTAGGTCTTTTCTCAGAATTGTGTTGTGTAGGAACGAAAGGCCTGCGGTTACTGACCAGAATCCCCCCTTCCATGGGGCCACCCTCCTCCACAATATCCTCTAGCTCAAAAAATATGTTAAAGATCAGGCCACCTTCATTCAGGGGCGCACTATGCGGAATTTTCCTGGGATCCATGACACCAATTTTAGCTCTAACCACACCATATTGCCTGTATAGCTCCATATCTATTTCAAAAACATTCCCTATAAGAGATCCAGCCTCACGGAAACCATGGAAATGCTCAAGAGGTTCAGGTACTCCAGCAATTCGGACCCAACAAACATACAATTTATAAGTGGCTATTGAAGACTTAGTCCATCTGTCAACTTTAATTTTTGCTTTGCTGCCAATCAGTCCAAAGAAGTGGTACTCTTTCATTTCATCAATTTTTTGCAGAGATGGAAATTTCACGAGGAAATTAACTTTAAGATACGGCTTTGCTTGCCATTCCCAACCCCATTGGAACATCATACTGAGGGAATTAACTAACTGCAAGGTAGTGAGTTCGTCATTTTTACCTGAAACAATAGCAATTTCCTGCTTAGCTTTGTCCTGGTCAGGTTTTTTTCCAGTTCTAGCAGAGAACATCGAAAGCCCATCAACAGCACTCCCAATCAGACATGCAACAGGTTTAGGCTGATAAAGAAAAGCACATTTCCTAGATAGATGAGCATCTTTTTTTTTTTTGCTCAGTTAACACATAAGAGAGGAGTTACACACTCTTTAACAGCATGATCAGCAACCTCGCATCGATAACAAACCATCTGAGATTTGTTCACTGTAGTAGCAGTAGCAGTATTGGCACCAAACTGAGACACATTAGCACCAGAAAAATCATGACTCTGATTTTTCTTATATTCCAGATTACCGATACCAGACTGTTGACCATTACCAGAATAACTACCACCCATCTGTCCAACCTCATGCTGATGGGTGCTTGGAAATTACCTGCAGCCCGTAACTGATGTGGAGCATAGAATTGAGTTTGTTGACCAGACACGAATCTCCCTGCATAGGCTGGTCGGCGACGAACCCACCAAGCCCAGCCTGACCACCAGCGAGCACGCCTTGCCCCTGCTGCCCAGACACGAAGCCTCCTTGCTCAACTCCGAATCCACCTCCTTGGAACGGACTAGGTTGCGGAGGCCGCATCGGCGGGCGATGTGATGGGGAGGGCCACGCCACCCGCCGCCTCCGCCACCAGCATCACCACGCCACCCGTCGCTGCCGCCGCCACCAGCATCACCACGCCATCCACCGCCGCCGCCGGCGTCTCCGCGCCATGCCCAAGCTCCGCACCCTCCGCCCATGTTGCTCTGCCTCGCGCCCCTCCAGTCACCTCGGCCCGCCATGGATTGGGACGGGATATCTTCGAACGAGAAGTTGGAGGTCCCTCCCCCTACCACAGGCCACTCCGCCTTCTCCGCCGCCGATATCCGCCCCCGATCAGACAAACGCGGGATATCTTCGAACGAGAAGTTGGAGGTCCCTCCCCTACCACAGGCCACTCCGCCTTCTCCGCGCCGATATCCGCCCCCGATCAGACAAACGCGGATATCTTCGAACGAGAAGTTGGAGGTCCCTCCCCCTACCCACGCCACTCCGCCTTCTCCGCCGCCGATATCCGCCCCGATCAGACAAACGCGATATCTCTCAACGAGAAGTTGGAGGTCCCTCCCCCTACCACAGGCCACTCCGCCTTCTTGCCGCCGATATCCGCCCCCATCAGACAAACGCGGATATCTTCGAACGAGAAGTTGGGGTCCCTCCCCTACCACAGGCCACTCCGCCTTCTCCGCCGCCGATATCCGCCCCCGATCAGACAAACGCGGGATATCTTCGAACGAGAAGTTGAGGTCCCTCCCCCTACCACAGGCCACTCCGCCTTCTCCGCCGCCGATATCCGCCCCGATCAGACAAACGCGGATATCTTCGAACGAGAAGTTGGAGGTCCTCCCCCTACCACAGGCCACTCCGCCTTCTCCCGCCGATATCCGCCCCCGATCAGACAAACGCGGGATATCTTCGAACGAGGTTGGAGGTCCCTCCCCCACCACAGCCACTCCGCCTTCTCCGCCGCCGATATCCGCCCCCGATCAGACAAACCGCGGATATCTTCGAACGAGAAGTTGGAGGTCCCTCCCCCTACCACAGGCCACTCCGCCTTCTCCGCCGCCGATATCCGCCCCGATCAACAAACGCGGGATATCTTCGAACGAGAAGTTGGAGGTCCCTCCCCCTACCACAGGCCACTCCGCCTTCTCCGCCGCCGATATCCGCCCCCGATCAGACAAACGCGGGATATCTTCGAACGAGAAGTTTGAAGGTCCCTCCCCCTACCACAGGCCACTCCGCCTTCTCCGCCGCCGATATCCGCCCCCGATCAGACAACGCGGATATCTTCGAACGAGAAGTTGGAGGTCCCTCCCCCTACCACAGGCCACTCCGCCTTCTCCGCCGCCGATATCCGCCCCGATCAGACAAACGCGGGATATCTTCGAACGAGAAGTTGGAGGTCCCTCCCCCTACCAAGGCCACTCCGCCTTCTCCGCCGCCGATATCCGCCCCCGATCAGACAAACGCGGGATATCTTCGAACGAGAAGTTGGAGGTCCCTCCCCCTACCACAGGCCACTCCGCCTTCTCCGCCGCCGATACCGCCCCGATCAGACAAACCGGGATATCTTCGAACGGGAAGTTGAGGTCCCTCCCCCTACCCAGGCCACTCCGCCTTCTCCGCCGCCGATATCCGCCCCCGATCAGACAAACGCGGGATATCTTCGAACGAGAAGTTGGAGGTCCCTCCCCCTACCACAGGCCACTCCGCCTTCTCCGCCGCCGATATCCGCCCCCGATCAGACAAACGCGGGATATCTTCGAACGAGAAGTTGGAGGTCCCTCCCCCTACCACAGGCCACTCCGCCTTCCCGCCGCCGATATCCGCCCCCGATCAGACAAACGCGGGAATACTTCGAACGAGAAGTTGGAGGTCCCTCCCCCTACCACAGGCCACTCCGCCTTCTCCGCCGCCGATATCCGCCCCCGATCAGACAAACGCGGATATCTTCGAACGAGAAGTTGGAGGTCCCCCCCCTACCACAGGCCACTCCGCCTTCTCCGCCGCCGATATCCGCCCCCATCAGACAAACGCGGGATATCTTCGAACGAGAAGTTGGAGGTCCCTCCCCCTACCACAGGCCACTCCGCCTTCTCCGCCGCCGATATCCGCCCCCGATCAGACAAACGCGGGATATCTTCGAACGAGAATTGGAGGTCCCTCCCCTACCACAGGCCACTCCGCCTTCTCCGCCGCCGATATCCGCCCCGATCAGACAAACGCGGGATATCTTCGAACGAGAAGTTGGAGGTCCCTCCCCTACCACAGGCCACTCCGCCTTCTCCGCCGCCGATATCCGCCCCCGATCAGACAAACGCGGGATATCTTCGAACGAGAAGTTGGAGGTTTTTCCCCCTACCACAGGCCACTCCGCCTTCTCCGCCGCCGATATCCGCCCCCGATCAGACAAACGCGGCGGCAACTGAAGCCCCCCCCCCCCCCCTGTATTGAACCCTAGTGGAAACCGTCTTGGTCCACATCGAGCGAAGTATGTCATTGATGCTGGGAGGCGGCTTCCAGTTCAGATGACCCGACCTCGTTCTAGAACATTGGCGAAAGTATTGACGAAAGTACAGGGAGTAGAATGCTTGAGTTGTTAAAAAATGATAAGCATCTTCTTGCGATGTTGCATTAGTATGGTTAGCACTTAGCACCAATGATTGATTACAGAAATTGAACCAGGATTCCTGGCTCCCGGACTAAGGGATAATGCAATTGTCCTCCCCAACAATCACAATGCTAAAGGGGTAACATAGCAACTTTTCATGTACCAAGTTTACTTCATTTTTGCACATGCCACTGAATGGAACAACTTTGCACGCAAAAAATCCAGTGCACATGGTATCAAACATCTATTGTACATATGTTATTTTTTCAAAGAAGTTTTAAGTACAGAAAAGAAAAAGAAAAACTTGCTCCCTGTTTACCATGCCTACACTAGGGGTGACTAACGAACTGCAGAAGTAATCATGTACTCCCTCCGTAAACTAATATAAGACGTTTTAGATCACTACTTCCAATTTCAGTCTTGTGTTTGGGGTATGAAGGGAACTTTCTTCCAATTTCAGTCTTGTGTTAAGGGAAATTTGATCAAATTTTTTTCTGGACCAAGTAATGCGTGTCTCGTGGAGTAACTGAATTACCCCAAAACCTGTGGAGAATGGCAATGCTGCCTCCTTAGATTCAACAAAGAGAGTAGTATGCATTGCTGTGTCAAGAAAGTGGTGTAATCTAGCACTAGTAAGCTGTTGCAAATCCTGTCGTTTTGTTACAAATCATTATCGCAAAAGGATCTTCTTATTTCTTGTTTGCTACTGGTGCTATTTTGATTTGGTAAAAAACAGACTTGTTTATTTGACTTGCTACATACAGTATAGCAGTCAACGTTATGATCTCTTTCGAGTTGCGCTTCTTTCTTAGCGTTATGAGATGTTAATATGCTTTTGTCGCATGTTGGTCTTACCAATTCGCAGGGAGTTGCATGAGGAGATGCAAACCGCAGTGCGTGATTACTTGGGAGCAGAGAGGAGTGAATGATGAGCTGGCAGCATTCCTGCATACGTATATGGAAAACAAGGAGCAGACAGACCTTGTAGGGTGGCTTAAAAATATCGAGTGCTATCTCAAAAACTAGACGGCATTTTCTAGGCACATTAGATCGTTAATTGGTGTTTTACAAAAGTTACACAGACAAATGCAACGTGGACAATGTGATCCAGGGAGGATCCTCTTTGAAAGAGTGGATGTTGACAGAATTTCCACGTATCGAATGTGTTGTACTATCATGGGAGCATATTTTCTGATGAACCAAGTTACTGCGAGCCTAGCCATCAGTACTCTTTGAGTGTACTGATTCATGTGAGCAAGTCGAACACCGCATGGCTGCACCGAGGTACTTATATTGCACTGTCAACACGCACAAATGCAGGGACCGTCCCTGGAAGCGATTGATGGGGTTCCTTACTCCACAATTACATTAGTGTTCCTGCCTTCAGGGCCTTAAAGCACACGATTGTTCCATTTTCGGAGGTTTAGTAGAACATGAGCAAACTAATGACTTCATATAGCAAAAGCAATGCACGGAACTTGAATTTCACCTTGGTACTGCAACACCTAATATATAGTATAGTTATAGTTGTATACATACACTAAGTTAGCAAGTTCAAAAGGATCCTTCTGCATAAACCGATCATTAGGATTTCTCAGCTTCATCTACTTCCATTGACCCATTTTGTGCCAAAAATTGGCTATCCAGCATATTGGCATGCCAAGATTTGACAACTTCAAAGCTTGCCAAAGATTGCCAAGTTTCGAGTGATTGGTAAAGTAAGTTGGTTGCCAACCAATTGATAGCCAATCTTTTGCCTTGCCTGCATATTGGACAAGGCGAGCACTTAAGCTGACCTTTTCAGGCAAGTCAAGGACACCATCTTGGACTTTCTTGTATATTCTTTCAGCCGTCAGAATGAATGCCTGCATTACATAATGATGCAAAATTAATCTAAAGGAGGTGTGATTGAACCCAATGTACAGGGGATCAAATCAAAATTACCTCATCAACATTCTGTGTGGTTTTTGCAGAGGCCTCCATAAACACCAGATCGTGCCTCTTGGCGAACTCTCGCCCTTCCTCGTAGCTGACCGCACGCATGCGAGACAGATCACATTTGTTTCCGATCAGCGCCAATGTTACGCCGGCTCTCGATAGCTCTCTTGCTCTTTCAAGCAATGTAGAAATTTGATCAAAAGTCTCCCTCCTAAAGCAAGGTTAGTGATGAAGCGTAAGAACCATCGATGCACAAAGTTAACACCATAGGCAGATATATTTGATAAACCATTGAGGTAGTACCTTGTGATGTCATAAACCAAAATGATACAAGCAGCTGTGCAGTAGAACTGTTTAGTGATAGGTACGAACGCTTCGTGGCCAGCCTGCACAGTCAATCAAGATACAAAAATATGAGATGGATATGCTACTTAAGTAAGAACGTCAAAGCATTGTGTTTCAGCTAAACAGTTTCACAACTAGTCTTGACAAATTGGAATAAACAATATATTTACTGCGTTGTAGTGTAAATTGCAAATTAAGAGGAGGGATCAACTATGACACTAGGAGCAGCAGCAATCTTCTTCCCCCCAGATTATGATGACACCTAGCGGCAAGCAACAGAAGCCAGACAACGTACCGTGTCCCAGATGTCAAGCTGTATGCGCTTGTCGTCCACGGTGATGGTGCGGCTGCCGAACTCAACGCCGATGGTGAGATCGTGCACCTCCAGGAACGTCCTGGACGTGAACTGCCGCTCCAGGCACGTCTTCCCGACACCTGCAACAGTCGACAGATCAGCATCAGCACCCCACAATTCGGACGTGGAACGAGCGAGCCCGCCGGGGTCGGAGCAGCGGACCTTGGTCGCCGACGATGGTGTAGGAGAAGCGGTGAGCGGATTGCATCTTCAGTCGCGGATTCGATCGCGGCGAGCGACGGCCGTTTGGTGGGTGGATTGGACAAGCACGGATTCGACTTGAGCCGACTGCTTCGGGGTCTAGGTGTGTTGGATTGGAACCAAGAGAAACATAGGAAAAACATATACAGGGGAGACAAAGTCTCCTCTTCTTACGATTTGTACGTTGATCGGATGCACAGCAATCAACGATTGGTTTTCTCTGTTCCCTATGGGCATCTCCAACGTGGACCACCCCTAACCCTGTCCACATATAAATTTCAAACGGGATTTAAACAAGCCGGATGATTTTCATTTAAAACCGACCACATTCATTACATCTTCGACATACTTCATTAAAAAAAAGCATCCGGACCCTAACTTAGGCTAAATCTTTGATGGCGCATGTCCTCCAAGTCCTTGTTGTTCCCTTCTGTGTCCATGTTCGACAGTTGTGAACCCAGGTGCGGTCCTTGAAGAGGAATAGTAGGACATGGGACACGGATTGGCCCACATGGGACACGAAGCGCTGGCGTCTCCCATGCCCGACTCCTCCTCGTCAGAGCGTGACCTGGGCGTCGTCGGTGGAGGTGAGGTCGACGATGGACATGGACGGACCGGCCTCGTCATCGTACGGGCACGATCCACCATTAGCGGGCAGTTGCCGGCTTCCCGTCCGTGACCGCCTAGCGCGGCGAGCGCCGCGTGTGGCCTCGTAGAGTGCCCGCTGCTCCTCAACGAAGTTTGGGTTCTTACTTCTTAGCGACCATGACAGCAATGGCCTTCGCGCTCGTGAACTCGCCGCAGATTTGGCCCTCCGTAAGCCTGTGATGCGCCAGGAGGGCGAGTTTGTACCGCTGCTCCTCCACCTTCCGAAACATCGACATCAGTTGCGGCGACGGCTGCTCCTCCGCATGAAGGCATCGAAGTGCGTTTGTGCCTGCTCCATAGTCAAGCCGGCACGTAATAAGCTCTTTGCAAAAGTTAATACAAACAAATTGGGATATTGTCGCAGCATCATAAAATCCTTAGTCTTTCAAATGCAACGTGGACAGTGTGAGTGTGTAGATTGATTGATATTTCCCCTCAGGTGATTAGGAAAAGTCTTCCTCCCCTCGATCTGCACCGATGAGTTCGTGGATTCGCCTCCCCTCCACCTGTCGCTTCGGCGGCCGGTGGCGTGGAGGGGATTTCTGGTGCTCGGATCCGGCTAGTAGAGAGGTAGGATTTTAGTCCTCGCAGGGGCGGCGTTTGGACGAATGGCAGCGCTTCTTCTTCGAGCCAGTCTTTCGGGCTCCGATCCTCCTCAAGTTCATTCGTTGGGACGGAGTAGACGGAGCTCCGGTGTAGATTCCTGCCAACTCCTCAGGGCGGCGAGGTTAGGGTTTCTCGTCGTGCGTACACAACAGTGATATTTGTTGTCATGTTCTTCAGATCGATTCAAGGATTCAACGGCGACGACTGCGGCTCGTTTTGGTGGCGGCAATGGACCTTGATGTAATTTTTATTATGTTTTTGAGGTGTTTTATACTTCCGTTGAGATCTAATCCTTTTCGGAGAAAAAAAATACATGGACCGTGTGATCCAGGGTGGATCCTCCTTGAAACAGTGGCCTTCGACGGAGTTTCCAGTTGTATTATCACGGGTGCATATATACTCTCTTTTTTTGCGAAAGGGGTGCATATATACTCTAACGAACCAAGTTACTGCGAGCCTTCTCAGTTGATTTATTTGTGTGAGCAAGTAGTAGTACATTACACGGCTGCACCTAGGCGTGGCAAATTTTCGTGTTTTGACCCTTTTCTGATACTTAATCGAGATCTAACCCTAGTTTGTAAAAATTTCGGGATCTGACCCTTTTGCTACCGTCAGGGGCCATGGCGGTAAAGTGTAACAGCCTACCGCCAAAGACCTTGGCGATAGGAAATAACCCTACCGCCAAACAGGCTGGCGGTAGCCTGTACAACTCTACCGCCAAAATGTCTGACAGTAGGTGCGAGCATGCACTGTGTTCCATACTTAGGAAAAAGATTCGATAGGGTGTGCAACCCTACCGCACACCCTATCCCCAGGGACCTTGGCGGTAGGCTATTATACCCTATCGTCATGGACCCTGGCGGTAGCAAAAGAGTCAGATCTCAAAAAAAATACAAACTAGGATCAGATCTCGATTAAGTATCAGAAAAGGGTCAAAACACGAAATTGTACTTACTTATCACTGTCCGACACGAACAAAATGCAGGGACCGCCCCTGGAAGCAGGATTGATGGAGTTCCTTACGGTACCAATAGCTAGCCATACAGAGATCTAGCATTAACATTCCTGCCCTCCCCTTCAAAAAAAAAAAAAACATTCCTGCCCTGGGCCCTTCAGCATACGATTGGTTTGTTTTCGGAGGTTTACCGGAGCATGATGAGCAACTAATGGCTTCATACCAAAAGCATCGCTTGAACTTGGAATCTCGTCTTGGTAGCGCAACACCTAATACATACACACTAAGTTAGCAAGTTCAAAGGGACCCTACTGCACAAACCGACCACTAGGATTTCTCAGCTTCATCAGCTACCGTGGCCCCATTTTTGCGCCATGAGTTCTGAGCATGCTTGGCTGACAGCCAAAAATTGGCTAGCCAGCATATTGGCATGCCAACATTCGGCAACTCCAAAGCTTGACAAAAATTGCCAAGTTTCGAGAGTTTGGCAAAGTAAGTTGGTTGCCAAACAATTGACAGCCAATTTTTTGCCTTGCCTACGTATTGGCAAGCCAATTTTCGGCACCAAACCAAGCATCCAGATTCGCTTGTTGTAATGTTCTCACGTCGATGAAGGAATCCAACAAACTGCAACAATTATGGATAACAAAATCATGTATGGCCAAACATAAAGTGCATCAAATTAAGAAATAATCATTTTCATGAAACCGCGCGTTTTGTTGAAACTGACGACATAATATATACTTAGAGTGACACGCTATACACACATTTTGCCGAAACGACTGCAAAACTACACTTCATATCCACTAAGTTCTACCATTCAAACGCCATAAAGGAGAAGACTGAGGCTGCGGCTCCTTGGCTATGGCACACTGCATCAAGGCTTCTTCTGCTCCGGTTTTCACGACCCACATGCCATGTTCACTGAAAGAACAGCCTGTTGTTCGTTGACTCTGTGGTGACCAAACAAATCTTAGCTAAATTACCCTGTTATTTGTCACAACATGGGAGAAATGGAGCTATGTCAGAAATGCTGTGATGAGCTCAGTCAATGCCGCTCTACTGTCGGGACTGTGGTAGCACTGTAATGATCTTATAGTTCATAAGCACATTTAAAGACTGGTAGTGGGCATGGACAAGGATCAATAGGCTCTCAGGATGTGGCAGCAGTAATTCAGTGTTATCGTGTTTCCTAAGATGGATCGGTCCTCAAACGCTTAGGGAATATGGAGTTGCCAGAGATTACAAGGCAACTGAAGATCTTCTCCTTCATGGCGTTTGGAGGCAGGCAAGACTAGTGGCTGAACACATTCTCTTCTCTGTTGATGTTCTCAGATCGATGAGGGGCAAGATGCCATTTTGGTTTCTTTTCTCATTATCTTATTATTACTGTCAGCAAAGCGCATTGGCCCTGCTTAATGTTGTGTGTGTGTGTGTGTGTCTGGAAGGTTTGCTGCAGTTGTGAACACCACCAAACTCTTAAGCCTTGATTAGAAATTTATGGGGTTGGGGCATTGTCCCGTACTTACTGGTGGCCTATCTGCCCCCCAAAATACAATCCGAGTATCTTTGATGAACACCAACATAACCTAACACTTTGAAAAAGAAGAAGGCAAGCACTTAAACTGACCTTTTCAGACAAGTCAATGGTACCATCTTCGACTTTCTTGTATACTGTTTCAGCTGTCACAGTGAATACCTACATTACATAACAATGTAAAATAACCTTGAATAGGAAAACAAAGTGTAATTGTACCCAATGTACAAGGGATAAACCAACCATTACCTCCTCAACATTTTGTGTGGTTTTTGCAGAGGCCTCCATGAACACCAGATTGTGCTTCTTGGCGAACTTTCGACCTTCCTCGTAGCTGACGGCACGCATGTGAGACAGGTCGCATTTGTTCCTGATCAGCACAGCTTTCTTGCTCTTGCTAGCCATATAGCAACATGATCAAAAGTCTCCCTCCTTAAGTAAGGTCACTGAAGCGTAAGAACCACCATCGCATGCACGAAGCAAACATCGTAGCAGATATATTTGACAGCCCATTGAGGTAGTACCTTGTGATGTCATACACCAAAATGATACAAGCAGCTCTGTAGTAGTACTGCCGAGTGGCAGATACGTATGTTTCGCGGCCCTCCTGCAAAGTCAAGACATGATAATACGAGAATGAACATGCTTCATAACATGAAATTCAACAAGTATGGGACCATGTACAGAACACCATGAAAAAGGCATGCAAAAGCATCACTTCATTGTGCTAGTTAATTAAAAAATAGTTTGACAAGTAGTAGTCTTTACAATTCAAATAAGCAATATATTTATTGTGCTCTAGTGTAAATTGCAAATTAAGAGGAGGGAACAACTGTCACATTAGGGCACAAATCTTGTTCCTCTCAGATCACGACACCCAGCTGCAAGCAACAGAAGCCAGACAACGTAGGAATGAAGGAAAAAAATAAGTTTGCACGCACCGTGTCCCAGATGTACAGCTTGATGCGCTTGTCGTGGACGGCGATGGTGCGCGTGCCAAACTCAACGCCGATGGTGGGCTCGTGCGCCTCCGGGAACCTGGCCGTGAACTGCCGCTCCAGGCACGACTTCCCGACGCCTGCAACAGCGGATAGATCGCCACCAGTCAGCACCCCGCGATTCAGACGTGGAGCGAGCGAGCCCTGTTGGCCGATCATGCGGAACGGCGGGAGGGGTCGGGGCGGCGGGTGCCGGATTAGGGACGTGGGGGAAGGACGATCGACCTGGGTCGCCGATGATGGTGTACGAGAAGAGGTGATCGGGTGTCATCTTCAGTCGCGGATTTGATCGTGACGAGACGAACGACGGCGATCCTCTGTCTGGTGGGTGGATCGGAGAAGCAGGGGATTCGACAGTTGATCCGATTGGTTGGGGCTCCGCTAGATTGTGTCAGGGCATCTCCAACGGATGGATGCGCGCAATGCAGAACAGGGTGCGGGAAAATATTTGGTGCGCCCAAACCGCCGGCCTGTGCGGCAAGGTTGTGGTGCAGAACTGCCTTGGCATATCGCAGCTGCGGATGCCAACTCCGGTCAGGAGCATCGACGAGCAACCGCAAGAGATCGGGCGGCGCACGGGAGGCCCGGCCAGCAACGGAGCGGCCGCACCGGCGAAACCCGAGCCAGCACTAGAGCAGGCGGGCAGTTGTGGACGAGACAGGGGCCAAAACGTTTGGATCAGGGCCAGCTTCCAACAAACACCTGATGAACTAATGGAGTGGAAGGCCCTGCCAGCATTGATATTGACAGCAGCATAACCAAATCCATGAAGGCATTATCTGCCTGTCCACTGAAGAAAACCCCATGGGCAGAAAATTGTGCCCGTGCCCATGCCTGATCCATCCGCTCCTCTCAACACATACACATAATACGTCAAGAAACAAAAGAACAAAATGCATATCAATTCTAATATTTAGCACTTCAGATAATACGTACTAGCAAATAAGCACGGGTGCAGAATACTACAGTTCCCAGTCTCGGTTTCTCACAAAATAACACCGTACACCATCGAATAAGCACAAGTACAGCCCTGAGACAAACATAATTGCATCGCAATTCTCATTTATAAATAAAGGACGACAGCAGCTTCTAGGCATCATCTTCAGTTCTTCGCCTCTTGGCAGACTAGCCTTCAGTTATCATAGATTCAGAGTCATCCTGTGAACAGATCAATAGCACAACAATTAAAATCATGGAAATAAAAATAACAAACATTGCAGCATATAAAAATCGAGTGTAAGGAGTGAAATATGTCACCATCATTTCTTCATCATCATCAAGAACACTCTGAAACGCTGCAAAGAGGGTCGAATTGCCGTCACCTAATGCAAAGATACAAGCAACTTAGAAACAATCAGTAGCTACTGTGAAAAGTGAAGTAACAAATGATCGAAATTCAAGAGGATCAATTACCTATCATGTCAGCACGGGACCAAGCTTTCATACACATGAGAGCTTCTACCATGCTTGGCGCAAGTTGGCCACGATGTGGACTAAGCAGTCTGCCATGAGTATTAAAGGCTGATTCTGATATCACAGCTGACGCAGGGATAGGCAATATATCACGAGCAATTCTTTGCAAAGTAGGATACTTTGCACCCCCATACATCCACCAAGTCATGATGTCTTCATCTGGTATTCTACGGATAATTTGCTCTTCCAAGTACAAGTCCAATTCTGTCCGCGCTGGAGAAGCATGGACAGTAGGCCGTGAGGACATGTATCGATCAAATATGTCCATAATGTCATCTACTCCGCCAGCGTGTGCAGCAGCAGTGCTAACAGCCTCTGATGTAGCCACAACCTCATCAGCTTCTTGATATTGTTTCAGCAAATCAGCCATCAACTTCCTTGTTTTGGCAACTTCCACAGCTGCATGTTCCATTCCATAGAGAGAACCAAAAATAGCTTGCAACATATGAAGTTTGTACCTTGGATCGAGAACAGTTGCAACAGACATAAGATCAAGTACATCTTTCCAATATTTGTCAAATTTCCGCTTCATTTCCTCAGACATTGTTTGCACAAGCTCACTGTCACTAGCAGCCCATTTCCGTATTGCCAACTGAATGCAACATATTTTACGAAAGAACATATTTGCAGTAACATATTTAGTGCCTGAAAATGACTCGCTGACATCATAGAAAATTTTAATCCTGTCACAAAGTTCCTTAGCAAACTTCCAATCATCTTTGGTTGGACAACAACTAAATAATTTCTCGCGTTCCTTTAGTGTTTCAAAAATCTCAATGTATTCTAATGCAATGGCTAGCATACTGTAGGTTGAATTCCATCTGGTTTTACAATCAAGAAACAACCTTTCCTTGTATTCAATGTTCAGAGTCTGTGCCATTTTTTCAAATTTCTCATGTCTCCCAGGAGTAGCTGACCAATATGCAACACTATCACGAACCCGCTCTATACCCTTCTCCATGAGATCCATGCCATCTTTCACAATCAGATTAAGCATATGTGCACCACAGCGCATATGCAGATACTTACCCTCCAATATAAGAGATTTCAAATCCAACTTATCTGGCAAATGTTCCATAGCTTCATCATTTGGTGTACAATTGTCCAGAGTCACCGTCGATATCTTTTTCTCGAGGTGCCACTCAACAAGGGACTCATGCAGTGCTTGACATATGACTGCAGCATTATGTGGGCAAGGCACATAAACAAACCTTAAGACAAAAGCAAAGTAAACACTTCAGATTGATAAGATAGTTTTACACTGATTAAAGCAACATCTCAGACTGCAATGATTACATAAGCATTTTAGATTTATAAGGATTAGAAAAAGAATGGTTTTTACCTCAACATAAAACTTTTGAGTTGCCAAGATTCATCGACGAAATGTGCAGTGACTACCATGTAACCTCTCTTCTGATGTTCTGCAGTCCACATGTCTGTAGTGATGGCAACTCGGCCTTTAAAGTCTGCAAAATACTTCACCATCTTATCCTTCTCGGCTGCATACATACCCAAAATATCTTTTCTAATGTCATTTCTTGATACCATCTAAAACATTGGTTGTAATGTGTAACACAGTTTTCGAAAACCCGCATGGTTGACGATAGACAGAGGGTAATCATGGGCACAGATCATCATCGCAAGCTCTTTCCTGGCAACATCTTGATCAAATAGAACATCCTCCCAATCAGCTTCCCCGTCGTCAGCCTTTGACAACCTTGATTCTTGTGGGGCTGCCAGTGCACGCCAATCAGCACACGACATCAGGTGGTCCTCCAGGTCTGAAGTGTCACCGGCATCTTCTGCAGGAAGAATTTCGGCGCAATAGATGCACTCGGCTTTCCATTCCCCATCGACAAACAGCTTCTCAAAATCGCTCCATATAAATGATGGAAGCTTTCTCTTATTGCCAACTCTGACAGGCCCATCAGCAGCAGCACCCTGCGATGCTTCGGCACTAGTGTCCGGTGTAGCATCTGGAGTTGTTGAATGTCCAGCCCTATCTGAGCTCCGCGCTGCGCTATTTTCAGAAGATGCCATGCAAACTTGCTCTCAGATATCAACCCTACCAAGAAAGCAAGAACTAGTAAGTGATGCTAGTACGAATAGGAATCTCAGACCTAAAAATCAGAAAGAAAAAAAGAAACATACAGAAATATAATTGGCGTACATTGGCTTCGTAGCAGAGGAATCAGATCGATACAAAAATGAAGCCTACTGATATTATTACCACAAATGTACTTGTTCTATCAATCGCATCAGATCAGGCTAAAATGTCCTCGGTTCGTAGCACTAATATCAGATCGACGCAGGTAAGAAGGGAGGAGGAACTCACTGTGGACTCCTCCAGTCCGGTACTCGCGGCTGTCCGACCGTCGACGGCGTCCTGCTCCGCCGCGCGCCTCCCGTGGTCCTCCTGTGCGCCTGTGCCCCACGGCCGTGTGCCTGCTCCACGTCCGGTGGGAAATACGTGGGCGTGGCCGGTGGGCTTCGGCCCTTGCGGCGGCGCTCGTCCGATGGGGGGAGGGGAAAAGAAAGAAGAGAATGGGTGGAGACAGAGATGGGTGGCGGCGCGGCGAAACTGGGGGACTGCCGCCCTTGCTGGAGCACTAGCGCGACGATACATCTCTCGGGGTCCACATGTCATACAAAAATATATTATTATTGACTGGGAGGGTCCGTAAGTTCTGTAGATTCAACTCCGTAGGTCTAGCATTTTCCGTATTCAGAGTATCCCTGGCCATCTGTCGGGCCGGGCCGGGCCTACCAAAGCCCGATGCAAAAAACCTAGGCCCGAGCCCGGCCCAGCTGTCGGCCCTAAAAATCAGGTCCGAGCCCGGCCCATCACGCTAAAAGCCCGCCGGGCCTCAGGCCACGGGCCGAGCCTCTTCCTTAAATGGCAAATACGACGGGTCCGGCCCGGCCCATGGGCAAGGTCGGGGCGGGCTTTTTTGGGCCGGGTCGGGTCGGGCCGTCCGGGGCGGGCTGCCCATGGCCAGGACTGAGATACCAATATTCATGGATATAATTGTTGTTGGGCAACTGTTCCAACCATATTGGTCAATCATCAGAATGAACACCCAAACAACAAAGCAACGAAATCAAGATAATCAAGGCCATACAAGTGTTAGCCATTATCGTTTAGGGCCTCTTTGATTTGCATATTGGTCAAATTGAACACACAAACAACACAATGTTTCCGGCGGGTATTTAAGCACGGCTCCGGCGCCATCCACACCACACTCCTCCTCTCCTTTCCTCTCCGCTCACAGCTGTCGATCCTCCTCTCTTCTCTGCGACGATGTTGAAATCGTGGTTCTCCGTAACAACATGTGGCTCCGGAACTCCTTCAAGATCTGGATTGTGGCGCCGCCATCGCTCTCCGATGCCATCATCCTCCATGGCGCCCGGCTCCTCCGGGAAGCAGGAGACACAACAGCAGTCGCCCCTCCTCGCGGAGACCGCCGCGACGAAGGAGTACCTGGCGCTCCTCGAGCGGTCACTCAAGGACCGTTGTCCGTCGTCATGTCTCCATAGTAAAGGTGGAGCCGCCGGCGACGCCTCTCCGGTGCGTCAAGCACAAGCCTCCTTTCCCTCGGCGCAACCGCGGCGTCCAAATCGGACGTCCCTCCCCCGCGCCCTTCCGCCGCTCAAAAGACGACTCCCACGACGACTACGACACAGACTGTGACGAAGGTGCCACCGGCCAGGCATACAAGGTCACCGTCCACTACAAACTAGTTTAGTTTTTAAAAGTTTTATAGTTTAACGGACAAAATATCATCCGGTTTATGTAAGTTATATTGAATTTATGTCAGTTTGCATGAATTTCATCTTGTTTGCATGATATTTGTCAATCTGGTTTAAATTTTGTTTGTATTGCAAGCAGAGGTTTAGGGCAAGCATTGGATGGCCGGCTTGATATCGATGTCCCATACGCGTCCGCGGTCAAATACTATGTCCGTTTTGAGGACCAAGGTTGGAGATGACCTAAGTGTTTTAATCCCGCAAACTAAATGATCACCGTAGGAAAAATCCCCAAGGTTGAATTCCTTTGAACCAATGGAGCTCTCTTATGCTCAATGCTGTGCCAACACACATACAAAGGGACTACTGTGCAGCTGCACCATCAAAATCCTGTTGTCTCACAGAATACGGTACACGCAGCTTGTCATATAGATGCTTGACCGTACCGTACAACTCTAGTCTCAGAGACTACTGTGCAGGATCGATGAAGTTCCGTACCGTACAACTCTAGTCTCAGAGACTAGCATTAACATACGATTGTTCCGTTTTCAGAGGTTTCACGGAACATGAGCAGCTAATGGCTTCATTACAAAAGCACAGCATGAAACTTGGAATCTCATCTGGGCAGCGCAACACCTAATACATACACGCTAAGTTAACAAGTCCAAAAGACCAAAGGATCCTACTGCATAAACTTAGGATTTCATAGCTTCTTCTGCTTCCATTGCCCCAATTTCTGCCATGAGGATTCTGTACACCCTCCTAGAGTATACTGGTCCCACCTTTTTGCTTTCCTCGCCGAGGTTATCTTCACACTTCAGGTCTTTAAGCAAAAGCTCCTTCTCGCGATTCTGTTACATAAACCAAGTTATAAGCACCTGAAGGCATTACAGTCAAGCTATTGCACTGTACTTTAGGATATGTTAAGAGGCTGGCACTCACACTTTTATTGGGATCCATATATACATTCAGAAGAGATCTCATGGTACCGTACTTCTTCCAGATTGCCAGGGCAAGCCTTGGCTTGACTTTTGGGATAGCTAGTAAAGACATAAACCTGTCGCAGATGAGAAGAATTAGCACAGGATACCCTGCAAACATGTTACTCTCATCTAAAAAGTTGAAAGTCAAAACTGGTGAGTTGAAAACTACTATGAGACTGCAGTTGGATGGATAGTTGGAGGCTAAGACAAGTTTTGTTCATGCTTAATATGGCCACAACTAACCTTAAGCAAATTACGTCGGCCACAAAACCCTTGGGCACTACCATTTATTGTACAAAAGTTCCACCATGCGACTGAAGGTTTATTTATTTATTTTATACCCTTGTCCATTACCATTTGTTGTACAGAAGTATAATTCATTTGTCATATTAGTTTAGAACTTCAACCAAAATTCCATTTCGCAAAAGGAATACAAAGGTAAGGACTAAACTGCAAGTGAACTAATGCAGAAAGTGAGAGTAGTGGAAATGTGCTACTTACAATAGATCAAAAAATAGGAACAAAACAATTTTAAACTTAATAGAAAACAAAAAAAATAACACAGAACATTAAATGGAAATGTCATTTAGTATATACTTCCAAGCACAACTTACCAAGTATCTTTCTTAAGCTGATCTTTATTCACAAAATCATTTGGGACTATCACACCATTAGCTTGCACAGATAACCATGACAATGGTTTCCTGTGGAACAGTTAAAGGGAACATTAATAAAAACATGCAACTGCTACAAAAAAACGTGCACCTAATGGGGATGAAAGTTATATTTGAATTGAACTATCTGACAGTAGCTTATGTTGCATTACACATTTGTAGGCATTCGGAGGTACGTGTTTCAATTTTTTTAGAGGGAGAACGGTCGACACAAACTGGCTGCTACATGGAACATCAAGGTCACAATAGAGGAGCTATAACAGAGGTCAGAGATGGAGGAACTGTATTTTGCTATCTTTCTGCAGAAAGTTTACAGTGTTAGAGGTGTGACTTAAGTGTCTATAGGAACCTTGACATATTTATCCCCTTATTTTGTCAAATGAAGGACCAGCAACTAGCATGTGAACTGAAATTAGTGAGGCTGAAGTGAAAAAACAAAGGTACCAAACCAGTTCTAATATTAGGTACATCCATCTATAATAAAAAAGCATGTACATGACAGCTGTAGAAATAAAATAACTGCCTTATAAGCAGTTAATAATGTATAATACCAGAATCTAGTACTCCCTCCGTCTGGAATTACTTGTCACATAAATGGATAAAAATGGATGTATCTAGAACTAAAATACATGTAGATATATCCATTTCTCCAACAAGTATTTCCGGACGGAGGGAGTACATGGCACATGTATACAGGTATACCCTTACTATGATTGAATTGATCTGATATAGAAATGTCTGAACAGGAGCAACCACAGCAAGCAATTAAAGAACAGGGAAGTAAAGAAAACAGATAAAATTGCAAGAAAGAGCAAAGACCATCTGAAGTTAAACATCCTTATCTAAAAATGCAACTTGCCTGAATTTGCATTTTGCAAGACTAGTTGTCAAGCGAACAACGTGCTCTGCTAGTTGATCCTCATTTGCGCAATCCTTGGAATGAACTCTATCGTAGTGTGTTACTAATTTGCACAAAACCTACAAAATAAATCCATTACAAATTCTAGGAAGGAAAGTTCAGGAAAAATCTAATACAGTTGAAAACTGACCTGTTCCACAGGTGGACGTTTCCATCTATTAGAACTGTCGGAATTTTTATACTGGCTTTGCTCTCTGAAATGCCAAAATAAAAGACAAGGCATTTTAGCAAGATTAAACTATGGAAAACTGTTATATTTTCTGTACCTAAAAGTAACATTAGAGGAAATATTGAATAATATCGTGCAGAACAACCATGCAAGTCAGTTCTTTCCTTCCTAGTCATTTTTATGTATGCATGAAGTTAGTTATGGTTTATAGAATAAATAGGACAAAAGGACATTGCAACCAAGCTATCAGTGGCACGGAAGTAGCAGTGGGGAACCCCCCTAGTGTATAGTTCAGGTGAACACACACCAATGAGGAAGTAAAATTAGCATGCCGAAGTTACCAATAATGTTGTCAGCTACTTCCGGCTGTGCACTAAGAACTATCAGTCATTGGCAAAGAGAAGGACCACATAGATAAAACAAAAATAGTTGGCATGGTAATTCAGACTTAGATGAACCAACCTATCATATATGTATTTCATCAATTTATGAGTGACATAGCAAATAGTGAAAGTTGGATAGAGACTTCGAGCTTCGAGAACATGATCCAAGAACTTTCCACTGCTTATAAGATCACAGAATTCCTCAGCTTGGAGCACAAATAGGATATATGGCTCCAAAGCTGGCTCCTGCATAAAAGACATGTCACTCTTAGGATATACTCCCTCCCTTCGGAGATAAGTGACATGGTTTTAGTTTAAATTTGAACTAGAACCATGTCACTTATTTCCGAACAGAGGTAGTATATAAACACAATGAGGTCATGGTACTGACATTTGCACAAAGATATACCCTCTCCTTCCCAAAATATAAGGTGTGGTTGACTTTTCAAGGTCTTTGATGCACGACTTTGACCATTAATATAAACCAAAGTGCATGTATAAATGATATCTGTGATATTTGTCTTGCAAAATAATTCTAGTACGTGTCTTTTAACTCTTTATACTAATTTTGTAGACATGCAATAAGTAAAAAATCATAGTCACAGTTGTGTGATGAAGACCGGAAAAAGTCAAACGCGCCTTATATTTTGGGAAGGAGGGAGTACCACTTTAGGGCATTCATGAGGTCGTTACAATGATAATGAATTTTCCATTCCATGTTGCCTTGGCTCTATGTCTTGTTGCAATTTTGCGCCACAAGACAATGTACAACGCAACGTGCTGAGAGAGGTGCTTGTAAAAATAAACCCTTTTTTGCTTAAGCACCGGTGCTTGTTTTTATAACAGAGGTGCATAAGTAAGCATCTGTGCTATACAAATAAGCACTCATGCAAGCTTTGGAAAACACTCCCACAAGGACACAAATATAAAGTTGAACATGATCAATTTCATATTTTGTGCATTGAAATATTGAAGGAACTGAAGTATGAATTAGGCATGGGCAGAATTGACTGACTACTTAGCTACATGACTAGCACTATCTAAATCATAAGCATGTTTATGTCAGAGGTCTGTAAGGATACATCTAATCACCTACCAAGCATACATAAAATTTGACCCCAAAAAAGCAAACAGTATTTTTCCCAAGAATAAGTTTTACCATTTTAGAAAGGCATGTTGTTGAGCATCAACTAAGTTATAGCACAGAAGAAAACGATTAGGTCACTGAGCCAGCACTAATAAGAAAATCTGAGTTCTGGGCTTCTGGCGCTGGGTCACAAATCCTTACAAACTAAACTTGACCAAAGAAAGTAGGGTTAATTGGATCTATGCCACTCCAATTTTCATGAGTTGGAAAAATGCCATTACAAAAACACAAGTTGGAAATATGCCACTACAACTTTCCTATACCTCTATCCATGCCATTTTCTCAACTTAACACAATAACGGTTCAAATAATACATGTATTCCGGTATGAGGTTGGGGCTTGGGAACTCACTCGTATGGTGAGTTGGGGGTTGGCGACGCCATCGAAGTTTCAGCAGCCGCAGCAGCGCGAGCCAACAGCCGGGGCACCTGCTTCCCGCCGCTGCGGGCCACTGCCGCACCACGCACTACCAGCCGTGTCGCGCCCAGCGGCGCGAGCGAACAGCCACGGCGCCCGCCTCCTGCCGCCTTGGGCCCCGCCGCGTCGCGCCCGTCCAGCCGCCGTCGCCCGCACCTCCAGCCGCCGCCGTCGCCTGCGCCACCAGCCGCCGCCCGCTAGGGTTCCTGTGTGTGACTCGGGGTGGAGAATGGATAAGATGTGGTGTGTGCTAGCTGAGGTGGTGTGTCAATTGGATACGTATAGAGGTATATGCGCATGTATAAGGGGAGTATATGGCTGGGTATTGGAGAAAATGGCATGGATAGAGGTACGAAGAAGTTGTAATGGCATATTTTCAACTTGAGTTTTTGTAATGGCATTTTTCCAACACGCGAAAGTTGTAGTGGCATGAATCCAATTAACCCAAGAAAGTAACATCACAATATGACAACTACCATATGACTGATAAGCACCTGATCATTTGGAGAAACCATCTTCCACAAAATTGATCCCCTCATTGGATTACGCTCAACTTGATAGGTAAGTTTCTTTTCTGAAAACATTGTCAGGAGAGCACCTGGTTGCAAAGGTCCAGTTATGTCAGCAGTAAAGAAAGTTAAAGACAATGCACGATAGTAGATACTAACATGGCATTTCGATATTACTAGCTTGATTTGTCATGGTTTAGTATACCTCCGATTGAGCCAGTTTCTATGACCTTTGAGTCGATCTTGGCGACAATGGATTCTAAAGCACGTTTGCCTGAAGCCCATTCTGCTTTTTCTTTGGCCGACTTCTTTTTCTCTGCTTGTTGAATTTTATTAGCTTCTTTCTGCAACCTTTTTTCCTGCAAATATATAGCACCCTCTCAGTATTCTCTATTCACTGTCAAACGCCACAACAAACATGTTCCTCTGTAAAATACTTTACAAGCCAAACCTCTCGCTGTTGTTTCTTCTCTTCAATCATTTTATCTTTCTCTTCTTTATTTAATCTCTTCCGTCCCTATATATAATACACAAAAGCCTCTTATTTAAGTTGCATCTTTTGTGAAACTGAACTAATAAGTTACATGCTCAATCAGCCAGACATGTTTTACCTTTCTTTCTTTGATCGGTGGAGCATTCTCTTCCATGTTGTCGCCATCCTCTTCTTGCGGAGAAGAATTTCCACAGGGTAAAATCAACTTGACCAATGGCTCTGTGGTCCCAAAGTCATCCAACTCATCATCACTGTCCAGAGATATTGGACAAGAAGCTCCTGTAAGGCACAAATAAGAGTTACTTGGTTACTCCTACAGAACTGTACACAAATTATGATGAGTCCAGACACCAAAACATGCCTTCGTGCCTTCATCAAGTAATTCATGAGTGGGGATAGAGTGTCTCCCACATAAGAAATGAAAAAAAAAACTCTCTAAGAGCTAGGAGTTGAGATTCTTGGTTTTGGTCTAAATGGGATATGGGTATCTAACAATAAATAGTACTATAAGTGGGCAGCTGGGTAAGTGGATATACGGTGTAAGTGTTATCACTTATCAATGAACCAACGTGTTATCCAGAAGCCAAATATGATAGAGATGAACTTGAGTGGTCAAAAAGCCCATTTATTCTCCATGAACTCAATACAGGATTAGCGATTTCATGTTTCCTTGGTCAGTTAAGTCATCGAAGGAAATTGCTGCTGTTTGTCCTGCATGTGACAGATGTTGAAACAAATGTGGACCAATAAATCAGCTCAAACTGCGCAGCACAGCGAACAACATATATCTTGTCTATCTGGTGTAGAAATTACCGGTCACAGTACAAGCATTAACTTCCACAAAATCGGGAGTGTAGCTTGATATACTTAACATTTCAAGCGGTATATCATTAAATACTTTAAATGACTGCCTCTCTTGATAAGGGGAGCTAAATGACTTGCATCCTAACGCATGACTAGAACTAATTTCATATATTTTGCCACACAGCAACTTCAATAAATAAATCAGGTATTACTACTTCATAGTGCTCAGCAAGACGGTCACCACTTAGTTCTCAGATCTAGGAAAGGAAAAGGGCTAAAAGCTTAAGTCGAGAAACTTCACCAGACGATTCATGCGCGCGGCCAGTCGAAGAGGAGCCTGGGACGCTGGAGGACCCAGTCGAGCGCGGGGTGGCGTACGCTGGTGGTGTCGCCGCAACAGCAATGTCCGGGATCTCCGGAACGAACGGCGAGGGAGGCGTGTCGTCGAGGAGTAGGATGGGCGTCGGGGACGGGCGCCGCTTCGGCGGGGGAGGGGTGTCATCGTCGAGGACGATCGGGGTCGCGGACGCGGACGCGGAGGCGCGCCGCTTCGGGACGGGCGGGGAGGGGGTGAAGGCGTCGAGGAAGTCGAGAGAGTCGAGGGCCGCCGCGGGCGAGGGAGTGGCGCGCCTCTTCGGGGCGGGCGGGGAGGAGGAGAAGGCCCCGAGCCAGTCCGGGGAGTCGAGGGCCGCCGCGGTCGAGGGAGCGGCGCGCCGCTTCGGGGCCGGCGGGGAGGGGGAGAAGGCCCCGAGGAAGTCCGGGGAGTCGTCGGCTGCCGCGGTCGGGGGAGTGGCGCGGCAGCGCCTGCCTGAGAGGAGCGCGGGAGGGGAGGCGGACACGCCGACGCCGTCGTCGTCGTCGTCGTCGTCGTCGATGATCTCGACGACCGGGGCCTGGGGCGCCATCGTCGCTGCCGGGGTTCCGCGCTCGCGGTTGGATTTGGGGATTCTGGGGCGGTTTCTGCCGAGACGGCGGGCTTTTCGATTTTGGGGGTTTCGCGGTTCGGTGGCTTCTCTGAGACGGCGGCGGGCACTTTGGAAGGAAAATAAATAAATAAATAAACAAGGCTATGAGACAGAGCAAATCACTTGTTGCCTTGTTGGTGACCGATGTACGAACCTATCCCGATGTCGGACGCAGCTTCAGTGACTTCACGAACCTAAGTCTCACCGTAACTTAGCCTCCTTTATCAGCCATCCATTCAAGATCCGGCTGACCAGATTGATCCATATTTCGAATGAAATTTTTTAAAGTGTTCAGAAAATTTTGAAAAATTTCCAATAAATCATAAATATTTCGTTTAGTATTCTGTGAAAATTTCAATCCATTTGGATGTATAGTTTGCGAATACACAATTTTTATTTATTTGAGCTCAAAAAGCTATTTAATCACAAACCATACGTCCAAATGGGTTGAAACTTTTCAAGAATACAAAACGAAACATTTATGATTTATTAGATTTTTTTCAATTTTTCTGAACACTTTAAAATTTTCAGTATGGAAAATAGGTCAATCTGAAACATTGGATCTTTAACGTACGGCTGATAATGGGGGCTAAGTTACGGTGAGACTTGGCTTCGTAAAGTCACTGAAGTTGCGTCCCCCGATGTCATGGTTGAAATTGACTTTTGGTTCAGCATGTTCCATATCTTCCGTTTCAACACTGTCAGTGGATCGTATATAATTAAAATGTAGTTCATCTCGCTAATGTATTTACCTTAACATGCAACTATGTCATTTCAATATGTAACTATGCATCAGGAAAGGCTCACCGTAAAATGAAATCATGCATGCAAAAAAGCTTAAGACTCACTTTAAAAATAAGTGGAGGAACAGAAATTTTTCATATAGTAGCACACTTCGAACCTTTGGTTCAAAGGAGTGTACCCAGAAAAATGGAATAAACTTTCCTTTGGTCCCTGTTATAGAAAAAAAAACTCATAAATTTACAATCCGCTTGGACCTCTCTTTCAAATTCATATGCGAGAAGAACACATGCTAGTTATCTTTCCACATGGTTTGACGTTTATTCGATTCTATTTATTAGGATTCTTGTGTTTTCCCTATTCCTATGGACGGAACATCCAAATCCGCAAAATCCGTACGTTTTTCAATCCCGTGTTTTACACATGCATTTCTATCTAATTCGTGTGTGTGCTTTCATTTCCAAAGAAGGCCTAAATGTTTTCATCATGTTATGTTATTTAGATTCAATAAATAGTTATAATTATACAATAATCATATGTATTTATAGTTTTGTTCTTTTATACTATTAATTCAAATATTCATGTCAATATAACCAAATCTCGTTGAAATATATGTCAAGCAATTTCCATGGCAACACGCGGGATATCGTCTAGTCGACTTTAGGGCCAGAGTATTACATAATTCGTATCTTGATTCATGCAATGGACAGGTATTTGGAAAAGAAGGTTCCCAACATGAACGCCAATTACAATGAAAAGGGGGAACACATAATAATAAAACTTAAACACTCATAGAAGAGTTTGAAAAATGCAAGATGGTCATTTCGATAGATTTCTCCACTTATCATAAGAAGCAAACAGTGTGGCACGAACATTTAGTGGCACACCTACATCTACAGTAGTGGTTCATGAGGTGTCCGCGGTGCAAATAATGTATGACTGCGAACATATATAATGTGAAATGTAAACAATGTACCACGGTGTGTGTCATCTTGTGGGGTGGGGCCAATGCGGCCCCCCCCCCTCTCTTCCCCGTTGGCTCCTCTGCAGTTAGGTTTTTTTTTTTTTTTTTTGAGGGGAGCAGTTAGGTTATTACTGTACCGGTACTGTAGCTAACTTGATCCGCGGTCCATTTTAATCTAAAGGTTGTCCTTTCTCCCCCTTCGTCTCCGTATTGAGCCTTTTTTTGGAGTGCGCGCCGAGGCCGCCGCCGAGCTAAGTCCCCTGCGTTCAGGTGCCGCTCCGGCCAGCCGACATGCTCCTCTTCGTGCACGCCATGCGCGATGCAAACGACCGCTTCATGAGCTAAAAGAGTCCGGTGCTGGAGTATCGCTGGAGTCCTCCGTGCCGGCCAGCCCCGGCACAAGCCGGCGACACGAGGTGGATGCTGCTCGAGACGCCACGCTCCAATGGACGCTAGTCGTGTGCGTGCCTCGTCCTCCTTTATCACGGCCAGCGCCGGCAGCAGCCAGCGTGATGGACTCCGCGGGGGCGCGTCTAGGCATGAGACGTGGACGGCACGGCGGACATGAGTGCTGATCGTTTTCTTGTTCGGCCTCGTCACCTTGTGCCATGCGTGGCATCATCCTGGTGCATAGAAATGGCAGCGGCATTGCTGCGCGGCTATGTGCGCCAATTGTGCGGCTTGTGCGGCGCCGTCGGTGCACCTGCAGGCTGACTGATGCGGCGATCGGCGACCTGCCGACGGACGATGGTTACGTACGAGGGCCAGCCGCCAATAGTCGAGTGCGTAACACTGGTGGTAGCCGTTTAAGCATCAACGATTTCCTCCCATGGTGCATGCCACGAGCTCTCTTGTGGCTATGTCCATGGGTGGCAGTAGGATTACTCCTCGGTGCCGTCTCTTAAAAGTAAAGGCAGCTTCCGGCAATACGACGGCGTCGGTGTTGCCACCGTTCAGCACGAACCACATCGTTGGCGACAGTGCTGTGAGCAGACCACACCTTCTACGTCTGCGCGCGCCTACCTTAGTTCACGAAGACGAAGGGGGCCGGGAGAAAGGACAACCTTTAGATTAGAATGAACGGCGGATCAAGCTAGCTACAGTACCCGTACAGTGATAACTTAACTGCAGTGGAGCCGAACCACCCCCCCCCCCCCCTCCCCCTTCCCCTCACACATACTAGATCGGGATCGCGCCCTGGCGCGAGGGTGCCGGTCCCAACGACTTGGGCAAGCAGATAAATATCAAACGCATGTTCATAAGAAAGAACAACTGGTTTTCAGGTTTAAGAGAAAGAATAAACATTTAGTCTGTACCAGAAGAAAGGCATCATGAGTTCAGCAAAGTCATGAGATTACAATAGCTAATTGCATTTAGTATGTCCCATGAGCAAGGTAGCATCGAGTTCAATATGAACATGAGTGAGATTACAAAAGCTAATTAGATGGCATTAAGTTTAATAGTAAGAGTAGAAACATAAGAGAGCAAAAGCAAGACAAAATGGCAGTGAAGACAGTAAAACTATGAAGACATAGTTAGGCACACTAATGCTTCGTTCAACTGCTTATTGATTAACTCCATGGGTACGCCATTCCGTATGAACCTGATGTGGATAGTTTGTGAGATAGATGGACCTCAAAATGTTCTTTTATAGACAATGCACTTGTGATTTTGTACCTTACCCTTTTGAAGCATATGGACAGTGAGAGATGGTTTCCCCTTTTAATCTTGAAGACGAAGACATGTATCTGATATTCTTTGATCCCTGCCGCCTCGACAAAATCTTGAAGACCAAGAGGATTGTTGTCAGCTTGGACCTAGCAAGATATGTCATAGTAATCATTAAGCAATCACATTGGTATGCAAGACTGGAGGGCACAGTAGAACCAAATATATACATGTTGACCATATCTTAATCATGATAGATCTAGTTTTCTGAAAATATAAACAGTCAAACTTCTATCAAGCCTAAACCCACTACTGGAAGCAAAGTAAATTTACTTATATGCAGTGACTCTACCGGCAGTTTGGTTTGTTTGCTTGTGTGGGTGTTGACTTGCTTCAGAAGTCATAGATACAAATAGAAGCATAATAAGTGGTTTTAGAAAATATATCAAGTTCTAAAGATAAATAAAACTACTTTCAGTATATATATAGTAGATGCCATTGCAGATAACACTCCAATACTAACAATAGAAAATGTAATCTGGTTTTGGTCACACCATCAATAAATTAGATAAACACCAGATGGCAAACAGAATACATGTTAAGCCTCCATCCTTGTGATTATTGTTTTCCTTGTTCCAGAGCTCCTGTACAAATGATTTCCATGGTGATCCGGAAAAAGTTGAAGCAAGCATATAAATAGTGAACTCCCAGTGAGTAAACAAAATGTAAAAAAAAACTTCATTTTCATTTAGTGCAAACTATGATTCAATCTTTCTTCTTTTTTCCAACAAAAATGTTAATATTCAAGAGGTAGTTGGAGACAGGGCTACAACTTATGAAGGTTTTGATCTTAAGGTTCAATGAATTGCATAGGCAGAGCACACAGCCGATGGATTCAAACTATTTTTAAGAGATGATGTGGCAAGGCTAAGAAGATGAAAATAATTAAGAAGAAAAGTTCAGGCTCAACAACTTACGAAGATTTAACTGGGTAGTGCCTCATGGCAGTCATCAACCATTGAGCCGTAGAACGGTAAGATCAAACTGAGACTCAAGCCTGCATAACCATAGGAAGAAAAGGATCATCGACAAAGAGGACAAAGTGAATCAGGAACCAGTTTCTGGTTCCTCTAAAAAATCATTCTAAATGACAAACTGTGGGAAGAAAAAAGAACAGGTCTAATAACACAGATGTGTTAACCGGCAAACACTACCCAGTCAGGTCAAATACTCAGCTTATTTCTGTCCCTTTTCAATATTAAGAATGATTATTAAGTAACCAGGTACATAACAAAAACAAATAATGTCTACACAGTAGCTCATCTCTCTGAATACAGCTACACTGATTTCAATGTACATTTTAGGACCAATGGAAAACCAGAAAAACATAAAAAACACAATAAAGCTAAAACTAAATATTGCACGCCGTCGAGACCAATCTGGCGTGCAACATCTGTCACTACAGAAGGACATCGGCGTCAATCACAGCGGTAGGGCCATCAGCATAGCCAACAGGAACTGCAGGCCGAACCACGGTCGCAGCTACTGACTCCTAACATATTTGTGACAGTAGATATGAGACATGATTGAGAATACCTAATCAATAAAGCACCACTACCCAACCATAAACATAAAGGAAGTAATATGAGCCGAAATCTCTAATGGCATAAAAAAATTAGAGCATGTTTGACATATCATTTTGAAGCTACAAATATGAAATAAACTACAGCCAAGAAAGAAAACATTAAGTAGCTAGAGAGTATACACTGCTTTCTAGTAGGAAAGAAGGTAATTTAACTGGCAAGGTACTGCCACTGACTCCAACATGAAAGAACGAAGAAAACTTTTGTAGTCAACCTCTGCCATGCTCATGTTTCTTTTGTAATCAGTAGAGTAGTTGCAACCATGCGCATATCACTAAGCAAAAAAAAAAGGTCACGACTTACTTAATGTTTGACGGCGGCAAGAGCCACGATGGCATTGGCGGCGGTGGTGGCGTCCGGTCGCCAACAACCATGCATATATCAAGTGCCACGATTGGTTTAGTAGAAATATCATAAGCATAGAGCATATGACTGGAGAATACATAAATAATCCATTATATATATAAAAAATTAACTCAATGCAGCATACATGTTGCCTCTATTACTTTTATCCAAAAGAATAGAGCTAACATCAGAGAGAGTGTGAACTGCAGTATCCATTTAAATAGTTTATTTGCATATGATCTATAACCTGGACATACATACTGAATGTCACGTGGCATCATCTTTTTAACCAAACTAAACCTCCAATTAAATCTGGCATTAACCAAACCATGTCAGTACCCAAAACACATCCAACTACCTTTACACAATCAGATAGAAGCAAAAAGGACAACATGAGATCTGACCAAGTGTCACAAAATTATATATTGTTCTCATCCAAAATGAGCCGAGAGGATGAACAGATCTACATATTTAATCGAATAAAATCTTGATCGGATGAACAGGTAAACCTGCAAAAGAGAGAGGGGGAATGGGGAAGTGGAGAAGGCGCTCACCGATCCAGAGCCCAACCGGTCGCTGCGCACGACGCAGTGGACGGGACGGATGTGGCACAGCTTCTTATTCCCTTCTCGTGTTCCTCCCATCTCCTTCCAAACATCCCTCTCTCTATCTCGTGTTGGGTACAGGAGGATCTGGCAGGGAGAGTGGATCTAAGAAGGAAAACTGAGAGAGAGAGTGAGTGAGTGAGAGAGAGAGAGAGATGCGAACCTGGACGGAGACGACACGTCGATGCCGCCCTTCCTCCCCTGGTCGTCCTCCTCCTTCCCGCCGTGCTCCTGCTCCTGCTGCGGCTGGTATTGATCCTCGCCATTGGTTGTGGCTGCGCCGGCTTGGAAGAAGGGGGGTCGGGGATGGGGTCAGCGTGGAGGGGCTCGAACCGGACCGGCGAGAGATTGCCGACGGAGCAGCGACGGGGGAGCCCCGCATTGAGAACCTCCTGAATGTCTTGCGATGCTTGGCATCCTATATAGCCACCTCTTTCTTCAGGTTTTGGAGCATCTTAGAATATATAAATGGTATAGGTGCCCTGTCAAGGAAAAAATATATCAATACAGACTGTGTTTCTTATTTTTATTGTGGTGTCAACGGAGGAAAAAGGATGATGCACGGCTACAAAACACCAACCTACAACCTGATGGTCAACCAAATATACTACTCAACTAAATCAGAGAGGGATCTCCTGGGCACTAAGCCCTTATAAAATGATTTCAAGGTCTCCACTTTATCATCGGCCTAAAAATAAAACATATAAGATGGATGGCAAGGGAAGGACTAAAATAAAAAAGAGTACTCACTAAGCATTACCTACTTGACCAAAACGTCGGGAACGGCACCCTCGCGCCAAGGCGCGATCCTGATATTGTGTAGCAAGGTGTTCACCATTTTATCAACACATAGAAGGCCAAAGTTATCTATTCTCTGATCAGAAGTAAAAAGATATACATTATGCACCACTTACATTAGAGTAGCCCTGCTAAATTGGGAGGGGGGGGGGTCTGTTTATACCTACCATAGGAGAGAAGACAGTAATATAGGCTTGTACAAGTCACATCAAAGACAACATAAACGTGCAAGTAGTTGAAAGTGGAGCATCAAAACTCTGCAAGTAAAACATTTTGTGCTTTCGCTATTAATTTATGGCTGCATGCAGTAGGCTAGGCAGCGCCATTTAGTTATTTAGCAAATCTCTTGATAACAAAGCATATTGGAGAGAGGGAACAAACTACATGTGTCTAAGGTAAAAAAAAAAATCACTCCGTCGATAGCATATAGGCTTCAGATCTGATCGCTTTTTTCTACAAAATTGTCTTGTCATGTCCATGCAATATTATGCATCTAATCTGAGCGATTTAAGTAACCAAATTACTGTGACTAATGTTTTGACCCATATTTATTTGTTCTAATGTAGCTGAATCAAAGTCACTGAATCAAGCGAATGCTATGAGCCGCAAGGCTAAAGAGAACATGTTGACTATGCTATAACCATTTCTTTTATCATCACAGAAGCAAGTATTTCTACCCCGCAAAAAAAGCAAGTATTTCTAGCTAATACTATATCATATTAAATGAATCGGCAGTAATGAATTGGTTAGGCTGCTGCACATTGCAAGAGAAGTCTGCATAAGAATCAGACCCAGCAAAAGGTTGGGTGGTTAGGTCAACCTGAATATTACGTCATTTGTGTGCATCTCCTCTTGTCGTATGCAGCTGCTCGTGTACTGGTAACCTCCTAGTGGTAGCCGCTCACAAGTGCTCCCGCTTGTTGAAAATGCCCGAGACGAATCACTAACTGAGCCTAATGAAATAGCAGAGAAACTTTTTATGGCGGCACAAAATGTAGCACAAATCAAGTAGAAGAAGAGACGGAGAGCACAATAACTTTTAAACGAATATCAGTTCCATACAATATTTGTGGTGCTAAAACAAATATATATAGTGCAGGCTCAGGATTGATTTAATTCTTCTTTACAAAAAAGAGGTAGAAAAGTCGTGAGTTATGATATAATAAAGACTAACTAAGTAACAAACAGTGTAAGACAGCAAATTGGTGTGCAAGAGACCATTATTTAATCTTATGATCACACTCAGTAGCAAATGGCTCTAAGGATCAGCGGATCATACTCAGGAGAACACTCAGGAGAAATGACACACTAAACCCATGGCCGGCTCTGGGATTTCAAAGGCCCCAGGGCGAACTCCACCGATGGGCCCAATAGAGAGGAAAATCCAATTCAATACATCCAAAATTTATCATTTCTGAAGCTACGATAAGCCGAAACTAACAGCATCAGACCATAGAACCAAAAATCCTAATACTTGGAATCTAGCCAAACCAGAGAGCACAAAAGGCCCCCGTCTTTGGAATATAGTCTCAATCCAACAGAGAAGACAAAAAACCTACAAGCCTGGGCCTACAAACAAACAAGAACAGAGAAAGGAGAGAGAGAAGGGGGTCGACCTTCAGTTCCTTGGACGAAGACAAATCCAGTTCTGCCGCCTCGTGCGCTGACTGGCATGTGGTGGTGAAGAGGTGGCTGGGCGTGGAGGTATCTTTCGAGTGGAGAGCTCCCAATCGAAAACACATCAAGCAAAGAATTAGAAAACAGAAGAACCGAACAAAGTAATTAACATTAAAACACCATTTCCTCATATAATTAGAAACTGGAAATTAGGAGCCGACTGGATAACCAAATTAATCTAGCACATACTTTACCATACAAACTTAAGGCAGCAAGAGAGGCCCCGATAACTTGCTGGGAGCGTGTCTTTCTAGTATAACAAAGTGCAGCTTACTCTTAACCAGATTAAATCAAGGACCACAACAAACAATAAAAGATCAAGAACAACTCATATGCAATAAAGGTATGAGAGAGAAGAAATCTTTACATAAGACGACTATAAACACTGGAGCATAAATAAGCAACACCTTTAAATACAGATAAAAATGATCCAGGGTTCATTGCATAGTGGGCTCAGATCTGACTTTCCTCGATCATATAACCTACCCCCGTCTCTTATCACCAGATCAATCTGTTTATACAGTGGAGCCGCCCTGGTTATCACTCAACAAGAATGACCATCCAAGGACATAGCAACAAGTATCACATGATCAAAAAGGATTCTAGAGACAAGAGGGAGGATGCAACTTGATACCCACAGGTGCCTCGATTGCTCAAAGGCACACTTATTTCATCCACGGCTAATCATCATCGCCCCAGCACGAAAGCCACTGGAGCATAAATAAGCAACACCTTCAAATACAAATAAAAAAGGTTCAGGGTTCATTGCATAGTGGGCTCAGATTCGGCTTTCCTCAATCATATAACCTACCCCCGTCATCTGTTATCACAGATCAATCTGTTTATACAGTGGAGCTGCCCTGGTTATCACTCAACAAGAATGACCATCCAAGGACAGAACAACAAGTATCACAGGATCAAAAAGGATTCTAGAGACAAGAGGGAGGATCCAGCTTGATACCCACAGGTGCCTCGATTGCTCAAAGGCACACTTATTTCAGTCAAGGTTAATCATCATCGCCCTAGCACGAACACTACTGATCAATTTAGCAAATCCAGGAGCATAGCTATACGACCAGGGCATCCACATGTAAACCAGATCATCGCAGGAACTCCTATGATAGAAACCAAACATGAACTCAGCCTGCAAACCCTAGAATAGCATGCATCCACAACTACAGAGCTCAAGTAGGAACCGATGCATGAGTAGGGCATAGAGCATCAACCAGACTAGCACCACATCAATATAGCCACGACCATGTCCAATACAGTAGCTGAAGCAGATGAGCAGGAGGAAGATGGAGCTAACCAAGGGAGGTTGTAGCCGAGGCAGTACTCAGTGGGCACCGGGGTTGCGCCTGAACGTCGTCCAACCGGCGAGGAACCGCGTCGGAGTTGCGCCTTGCACCGCCCCGCCGACGAGCACAAACGTATCAAACAACCAAGTGACTCTGTGCACGGAATACATGTCAAACAATATAAACAATCAGATATGCTATCACAACAGGCAAATAAACATCTAGTATAACAGAAAAATGTAATCGAAGCGGGGCTAGGCAGTACAGAAATCAATGCATATTTGATAGACCAGTTCATCTATCACTGGAACTGTACAGTATTTAGATGACTGCTAATAATAGTATGTCACTGCAGATATATTTGTAAATCGAATGGAACGTGTTTTGTTAAAAAGCCAATTAATGGACTGACCTTGATAAAGAAAACAAGAAGGGCATTAATTGCCAGCAATAATAAACCAGAATGACATGAACATGAGGATAGCTAGAATCAGAGTTGCTTCAAACATATGTAAAGAAACACTGAAATACCGATAGTCATGTGCAGTACAATACAAGCCATCAACATCTCATATTATAAAGCATACACAGATCAAATAGTTATCTAAAATAGTATCCCCTCCATATATGGATGAACCTAATTTCCATATCAAAAGCATGATTGGACCAAACCCAGTTGACCACACATGCATCCATTCAAGATGTCTATTTTCAAGGATCACATGGAACAATGCACAATAATAGTCTAGGGAAATAACAGAGTAGCTAGCTGTACCACAACAGTAAATCAAACAACTGAAGGAATATATCTAATGAAGTAACACGACATGCCTCCACAAAAAACAATCTATGACAAAGAACAAATTTTATACTCTCCGTGGACGGTGAAGAAGAGCACCTGAGAAGGAGATGAACACGAACGGAACAGCCAAATCCGAAGAAGGAGCAGCCCCAACCCCGGCAATGACTGCAGGAACGAACACGACACCAAACCTAATCACAACCCTGTGCAACTGAACACAACAACCATACCATGAGCCACGGAGAGGAATTATTTGGTGGTATAGGAATTAACCAAAGGAACATAACATGGAGGAGCTTACAGCCTGGTAGACTTAACTGGGCAGTGCCTCGTGGTAGTCATCAACCTTTGAGCTGCAGAACGACATGATCAAACTGAGACTCCGGCCTGCATACCATAGGAAGAAAAGGATCATCAGCCAAATCAGGAACCAGTTCCTGGTGAAGAAAAAAGAACAGGTCCTGATTCCTATAAAAATCAACTTTAGATGACAACCCCTGGTAAGAAAAATCAAGAAGCAACAATCTTAAAGGGAGTAGCATCAATCCCTAAGCCACAAAAGCATCATACAGCAGCAACTACAACCTACACCATAGGGGGGAAATCCATAAATGCAAGGCATAAGTGGGAAAAATTGCAACAAATGCAAGGAAGCATATATTACCAGGAGTCTAAAATAATATTTTCATTCAGCAAGGTGCCATGGCTGAGTATGCTTGCACATCCTAATTGTCAATCCTTAAGACAGACTGTTTTGTGCATAACGGTGAACCTTTTTTATCTTTCTATAGTAAGAAATAAAAGGTTTATTATGGCATTTCATAAATGATTTAGTCGCGCCTCAACATATAATAACTACTTAATAAGTAACAATAAACCAGAAGAAACAATTATGTCTTTGCTTTCCCTCTATATAAAGATTGTCCTTATTATTCCTAGGAGGCATGTTGCCATCAAGTTTCTTGTTGGACTGCCTAATTTCGACATTTAACAATGATGCATATCATTTTAGAAGACTAAATATCTTACCACTACAACCATAGTCGCCGTCATCAACTTGCACATCCTAATTTTGACATAATAACCTTCAATAATCATCGGAACCGGTCTTGAGAACCTAGTCACCGTCAACCACTACAACCATAAACAACTCAAATAAATGATGTAACCAGCTCATACAAATTCGTTGCTTTTCTTCTCTGCGGAGCTTATACTAATATTTCTACATGCTAACAACACAACATAACATCATATTCAAATGTGCATTTGCTAATCTAGCAAATATCCCCATCTCAAACAGAAACTGTAGCTATTTTCACACAGTTGATGACCAAGTCGCCGTACTGAATTTAATCTAGCACCTAAAAACAACACCTGGATTCAAACAACTGCAACCACGATGTATTTGTCCTATGATTATATGGCTAAGCAAGGACCAAACTTACTAATTACTTCAAGTATCTCTAGTTACTTACCGGAGAAGTGGTTCCGACGGTCGAAAGTGCCTGAGCTCTGAGGAGCCAGGTGAGGTGCTTCGTTTCTTCTTTGCCTCGCATGGGGGCGAGGGAGGAGACGAAGAGGAGCCGCCGGAGTCCACCAGAGCCGCGCCGGCGAGGAAGGCAATGCCCAGACCGAAACCCTAGCCACGGCTGAGGGTCACAAGCGAGCGCAAGAGGCCCTCATCCTCTCTCTCTCTCCTACAGGGACTCGCCCATTGCCTGCAAGTCGTCGCCGCCGCCGGGACGGACGCGGGAGAGGAAGAGACGAGCGGCACGACTATGCGCTGGGGGGCACGGGAGAGAGGCGTAGGGGAGGAGGAGGCCGACCCCCTGGGCCACGCCGCCCGCGCCGCGTCCCATACGCCGCCGCCTTTGCCTTGCCTCGCCATTCCTCCTTCCCTCCCGTGGGACCCGGGGCCGGGGCGGGGTGTTAGGGTTTGGGCGGCGCCAGATCGGAGGGGTGGAAGGAGGAGGCCGTGAGGGGAGGAGGCCGGGCGGCGGCGGGTCAGGAGGAGAGGGAGGCGCGGGTGGGGAGGAGGCCGGGCGGCGGCGGGGAAGGAGGAGAGGGAGGCCCGGGTGGGGAGAAGGCCGGGCGGCGGCGGGGAAGGAGGAGAGGGAGACGCGGGTGGGGAGGAGGAGGCGGCGCGAGCGGGAGAGGAGCCGGCCAGGGTTCACCACGGGAGCCGGCCCTTTTATACCCCCGGTGCGCAAAATGACGAAAATGCCCCCAGCGGGGCAGGCTATTTACGCGTGGTAGCACGACCGGGACGTATACTGTTCATTGAAATGGTCTCAGTTTCGATCCGACGGACGAGATCGATCGGGAGCGACATCCGAAGGCCGAAAAAGCATCAGGAACGAGATCCGACGGCCAAAAGTGCCTGAGCTCTGAGAGAGCTCGTAGCTCGCTTCATCTCATCTTTCTCGATATGGTTAGTTCATCTTGCTGATATTTGAGGGCGAGATCTCCAAGAAATATCTCTCCACTTTATGGTGTGACTCGACTCCCGCATCAGCCGCACTGTCCCGCTTAGTTCTGTAGCGGACACCGCATCCTGCCCCGCCTGTAACCTTAGGTATTTTCGACAAAGGTGGCCTTCTGGACTTGAACCTTTCATCTAGCTGGCACTAGAATTGGTCTTCACATGAGCATAGTGAAGGTGACCTTGAAATTTACTCCTTGGTGTGAAAACTTCATCCACTAGGCGCAAAATACCCGGCTACAATCATTTGAACCCTACCCGTTTGGTGTGTTTCGGTCGTACACTTGTATCTTGGATCCCATGAGCGCTCTAGGAAGCGACCGACAAAACTTCCATGGATTGCGACCAAACATAGGTGGACTAAAAGGGAAAAAAGAGAGAAAATTGCACAAATACACAAACATTTGGCGCTGAGGTAACAAAAAACTACAACTCTAGGGGATTTTAACCAAAAACCAAAAATCTAGGACTAATCAGTAATAAAAAACACAAATTACTCTAACTAATCACTTAACGAGAAATATGAAGTGCGCACCCCGTGTGTTAAGTGACTAGAGGGACAGTTTGGCTTGAGCCAAGCCGAGCCGAGCTCAACTATCTAAAAAATTACAATCAAAGTAACTAAAGTTGATATATTTTTAAATGTTAATAAATAAAAAACTGAAAAATTTGTAGTAATTTAGTCCATCTTGGTTGATCAATCGGGGGAATTTTTCACCCAATTTTATTTAGTCGTTTTAAAGTTTGGACGGTTTTTGTATTGAATGAGTTGATCTACAAAAACTGTCCAAACTTTAAAATGGCTAAGCAAAATAGGCTAAATAAACCGAGTTTGATTAGTGAAGATGGATTAAATCACTTGAATCGTTTCCAAGTTAAAAAAAAAATATTTGTCCCATTTTCTCATTTTTTTAGATTTTTTTAGATTTGAATATTATAATTTTTTCAGAGAGCTCAGCTCGGCTCAACTCAAGCAAGTCCTCCTTCTAGTCACTTAACACATGGGACCCACACGATCATATTTCTCGTTAAGTGACTAATCAAAGCAATTTGTGTTTTTTGTTATTGATTAGTCCTACAGTTGTGGTTTTTTGTTAAAGTATCTTAGAGTTGTAGTTTTTTGTTACCTCAGCCCAAAATGTTGTGCTTGTGCAATTTCCTCAGAAAAAAAATGCAGAATCACGAAGAAGCAATTTGCGACCATGTACACTTGTTACACACTAATCGTTGGACAGAATTTTGACTGAAACCCAATTGGAAAATAGTCGACTGTTGTCTATATCTATACCTACTAATAAAGGGAGAAACGTTTCTGTCCTTTCGTCATGAAGTTGCCCCGGAAGTTGCCACAAATGACATCCAATGACACTGATAAGTGAACAAAAGATTCATTTTTTTCCTTAAGTCACTAGGCATCGACTTTTGGTTCATGTACAACTATCCCCTTACAAAATAAATGCACACAGTCGATCAAGTGGGTAGAGCCTCACTCCTCCATCTGGGAGACCTGAGTTCCAATCTCAACTACTACTCAGTTACTCTCTGCTTAACCTTCTTTCCTTGGCAGATTCAAGTAGTTTTCAAAATATTCATATCTTTTGAACACTAACTCCAAATTAAACATGTTGTATATGGAAATCGCCCAGAAAAATGTGTAGATTCCAAATATGCTATTATCTGAAGGAAATATGCCCTAGAGGCAATAATAAAATTATTATTTTATTTTATATTTCCTTATTCATGATAAAGGTTTATTATTCATGCTAGAATTGTATTGATCGGAAACTTAAATACATGTGTGAATACATAAACAAATACCGTGTCCCTAGTAAGCCTCTACTAGACTAGCTCGTTGATCAAAGATAGTTAAGGTTTCCTAACCATAGATATGTGTTGTCATTTGATAACGGGATCACATCATTAGGAGAATGATGTGATGGACAAGACCCATCTGTTAGCTTAGCATAATGATCGTTCAGTTTATTGCTATTGCTTTCTTCATGTCAAATACATATTCCTTCGACTATGAGATTATGCAACTCCCGGATACCGGAGGAATACCTTGTGTGCTATCAAACATCACAACATAACTGGGTGATCATAAAGATGCTCTACAGGTATCTCCGAAGGTGTTTGTTGAGTTGGCATAGGTCGAGATTAGGATTTGTCACTCCGAGTATCGGAGAGGTATCTCTGGGCCCTCTCGGTAATACACATCATAAGCTTGCAAGCAAATGACTAAGGAGTTAGTCACAAGGTGATGTATTACGGAACGAGTAAAGAGACTTGCCAGTAACGAGATTGAACTAGGTATGAAGATACCGACGATCGAATCTCGGGCAAGTAACATACCGATGGACAAAGGGAATTACATATGTTGTCATAACGGTTCGACCGATAAAGATCTTCGTAGAATATGTAGGAGCCAATATGGGCATCCAGGTTTCGCTATTGGTTATTGACCGGAGAGGTGTCTCGGTCATGTCTACATAGTTCTCGAACCCGTAGGGTCCGCACGCTTAACGTTTCGTTAACGATATAGTGTTATATGAGTTATATGTTTTGGTAACCGAATGTTGTTCGGAGTCCCGGATGAGATCACAGACATGACGAGGAGTCTCGAAATGGTCGAGAGGTAAAGATTGATATATAGGACGATAGTATTTGGACACCGAAAGTGTTTCGGGACGTACCGGGAAGGAATCGGGTCACCGGAAGGGGTTCCGGGCACCCCCCCGGCAAGTTATGGGCCTTATGGGCCAAAGGAGGGGACAGACCAGCCCACAAGGGGGCTAGTGCGCCTCCTCCCTTGTTTGGCCAGCCCTAGGGAAGGAAAAGGGGGAGGGATAGCCCCTCCTGCCTTTCCCTCTCATGGGAGAAAGGAAAGGGGAGGGGGGGGGGCGCCACCCTCCCCCGCCTTTCCCCGCACTCCAAATAAGGAAAGGGGGCGCGGCTTGGGAGGGACCCCAAGTAGGATTCCTCCTACTTGGGCGCCTCCTTTGGCTGCTCCTCCCTCCCTCCCACCTATATATATGTGGGAGGGGGGCGCCTAGCACACAACAGACAATTGCCTAGCCGTGTGCGGCGCCCCCCTCCACCGTTTACACCCCCGGTCATATTTTCGTAGTGCTTAGGCGAAGCCCTGCGGAGATCACTTCACCATCACCATCACCACGCCGTTGTGCTGCCGGAACTCATCTACTACCTCGCCGTCTTGCTGGATCAAGAAGGCGAAGGATGTCACCGAGCTGAACGTGTGCAGAACGCGGAGGTGCCGTACGTTCGGTACTTGATCAGTTGGAGCGCGAAGAAGTTCGATTACATCAACCGCGTTGTTAAGTGCTTCCGCTTACGGTCTACGAGGGTACGTAGACACACTCTCCCTCCTCGTTGCTATGCATCTCCATGGATAGATCATTGCGGGTGCGTAGAAAATTTTTGTTTTCCATGCAACGTTCCCCAAAAGTGGCATCCGAGACAGGTCTATGCGTAGATGATATGCACGAGTAGAACACAAAGAGTTGTGGGCGATGACAGTCATACTGCTTACCACCAACGTCTTATTTTGATTCGGCGGTATTGTGGGATGAAGCGGCCCGGACCAACCTTCATGTCCACGCACATGAGACCGGTTCCACCGACTGACATGCAACTAGTTTTGCATAAAGGTGGCTGGCAGGTGTCTATTTTTCCTACTTTAGTTGAATCGAATTTGACTGCGGCCGGTCCTTGAAGAAGGTTAAAACAGCAAACTTGATGAATCACCATTGTGGTTTTTGTGTAGGTAAGAACGGTTCTTGCTAGAAGCCCGTAGCAGCCACGTAAAACTTGCAACAACAAAGTAGAGGACGTCTAACTTGTTTTCGCAGGGCATGTTGTGATGTGATATGGTCAATACATGATGTGATATATGTTGATGTATGAGATGATCATGTTTTGTAATATCGACAACCGACAGGTGACGAAGACATGTACCTAGGGTAGGGTAATAGGCCTGACCTAGACACCCTTACCCGAAGGCACTGCCCTAAGGCCAAGGACATTCAAAGGATAGCACCATCTACCGACTAAAATCGCCACAGGGTACAACCCACTCGACCAACAGTTCACTCGGGTAACCCAATTCCATTCGACCGGGGTGTACGCACTCGACCACACCAGAAACCACTCGGAAGACAGAAGATCTAAGGTCACTCAGGATGGCAAGGGTCAGGCGTTCACTCCGTAGTCTTAATGATCACTTATTTGCCTTTATTGCTGGCGTTATCAGTAACATCCTGTCTTTATAGACATTGAACCCCTTGTAACGTGGGACGGTTGGGGTCCTGGCGCACTCTATATAAGCCACCCCCCTCCACTGGCACAAGGGTTCGCACCCCCTGTAACTTCACGCATAATCCAATCGACCGAGCCTCCGGGCACCGAGACGTAGGGCTGTTACTTCCTCCGAGAAGGGCCTGAAATCGTAAATCTTGCATGCACAACCTCATCGCAGCTAGGATCTTGCCTCCTCATACCTACCCCCTATTCTACTGTCAGACTTAGAACCACGACAGTTGGCGCCCACCGTGGGGCCGGTGTCTTAGCGACTTTCCGGTGAGGTTGCGATTTTTTCCGGTTCCCATCATCATGGTTTCGGGTGGAGGTTTGGCTGAGGGCCACGAGATCCGTCTCGGCGCGCTCGTCTTCATCGCCGACGACTCCGCCTGGCTCCAGGAGGCCCCCCTCAACGACGAGACGTTCCCCGTCCACGGGGCGACGCACTTTCGCGCATGTGTCCGCGGCGTCCTTCTGCGGCAGCCGTCGACCCAATATCGGTCGTTTCCTACGGCGTCTTCGTTCCCCGCTGTTCGCCGTCGCAAGCGATCCGGTCGATCGCGGCTTCAGCGGTGGGTGAAGCATGCAGTGGCACATCAATCGGCCACCCCTCAAGTTGCGGCAATCGAGCCCGATGAATCTCTCTACGGCCTGTTCGATCTGTCGAATGGCTCCGTCGAGACTCTGTCTGAGTGCGACAGCAGCGATCCTGCGGCGGAGGTCCTGATGGTCGACACGCCGCGTAGCCCACCTGGCATGCGTCGCAACGGAGGCGGCGACGGCGGTGGCGATCCGTCGCGTGTTCACGAGGAATACCACCCCGAAACCCTCTCTTCACAGCGAAGGGAGGAACTTCACCACCGTAACGAGGAAGCACTCCACACGCCCATCGTCGGAGAGACCTCTGAGGCTCGGGCCTTGGAGGCAGCGCGCTTGGCCACTTTGGCCGAGTGCACTCGACTAGAAAATCTTCAGCATGCACTCGACGAACGTGCTCGGCAGCGGATTCCTGAGTCCAGTCGACGACGGCAATTGTTCCCTCCTGAACCTCAGGTATACCGCACTCCGATTCAGAATCTTGCAGCCGCAGCTCGTATAGCAGAATCCATCCAGCCATCCTAGTCAGAAGCTGGACGAGGTTTGATGCAGATCCGGGCTCTGCTCCGGGCGGCAGGAGACCAAAGCACTGCAGTATCACAGTCGCGTAACAGAATCCATAGCAGATCTGTGGTGGCTGACATAGTTCAGTTGGCTCACAGCCCAAGATCGCCTCCGCGGCGTGAGGGGCGGGTGCATCGCCAGGATCAGCACTTGGGTCGGATCCACGAGCAGTACGATCATCGACTCGGCCGTGATGACCACCGTCGAGCGCCTACACCCCCTCCGAGAAGCGGATCATATGTGCCCCGGCACTATGATGACAGGCGCCCATACAGCGGAGGGCGGAGGACGCCGGTCGACCCAAGAGAGCCAGGGTTTGATGCGAGGTCAATTTTAGTGCAAGGTTTGGTCGACAGGAACCGAGCACACAGAGAGGGGCAAGGCAGGGATCGCCCGAGTGGAAGCAGGATTCATGTTTCGGGTCCCGAGTGTTTTAGCAGAGCTATCAGAGCCGCTGAGACCCCCCCCAACTTCAGGTTGGCGACTGGGGTTAGTAAGTTCACCGGTGAGTCGAAGCCTGACACTTGGCTGGAAGATTACCGAGTGGCTATCCAGATCGGTGGTGGAAATGATGAGGTAGCTATGAAACACCTTCCTCTCATGCTGGAAGGGTCGGCCAGAGCATGGCTGAATCAATTGGCTCCAGGCAGTATATTCAGCTGGGAGGAGTTAGCCCGAGTGTTTGTCAGGACATTCGAGGGCACATGCAAACGACCTGCGGGGTTGACAGAATTGCAACATTGTGTACAGAAGCCGAATGAAACTCTGAGGGATTACATCCAAAGATGGACCACTTTACACCACACAGTAGAAAATGTATCCCAACACCAAGCAGTTTGTGCCTTCAAGGAAGGCGTTCGGTATCGAGAGCTTAACTTGAAATTCGGTCGGACAGGAGATATGTCTCTGACCCGAATGATGGAAATTGCTACCCGGTGCACTAATGGTGAAGAAGAGGACCGACTCAGCAGTGGAAAGGGCAAGCCAGTCGCCCAAGACACCGGAGTGGGTCGGAAGCAGAAACGCAAAGCCGAGCCAGCAGGTCCAGGTGAAGCTGCAGTTGTAACTCAAGGAAAATTCAAGGGGAAGCCCAAGGGACCCTGGATCCCCAAGAAAGTGAAAGATCAGGCTGGGAACGATGTGTTGGACTTGCCATGTCACATTCACACCAAGAAGGATGAAGAGGGAAATCTGATTTATCCCAAACATACCACTCGACAATGTCGGCTCCTGATCCAGCAATTCCGAGAGAAACAACTCAATGAAAAGGAAAAAGAGTCTGACAAGGATGGTGATCAGGAAGAAGATGATGACGGTTTCCCTAACGTCAATTCCACTTTGATGATTTTTGCTGACATTGAGAGTAAAAGTTGACTGAAAGTCATCAACAGAAAGGTAAACATGGTTGCTCCGGCAACGACGACATATTTGAAATGGTCAAAGATTCCCATCACATTCGACCAATCTGACCACCCACTGCACATCGCCACCCCCGGGAGGCAAGCGTTGGTGGTCGACCCGGTCGTTGGGGGCACCCGACTGACCAAAGTCTTGATGGATGGTGGCAGCGGCTTGAACATTTTGTATGCAGAGACTCTTCGTGGGATGGGCATTCCGATGTCCAGGCTCAGTGAGAGCAACATGCGGTTCCACGGTGTCATTCCTGGGAAGAAAGCTGATTCACTCGGACAGATCACTCTTGACGTGGTTTTCGGTGACTCAAAGAATTACCGCAAGGAGAAGCTGACATTTGAAGTTGTGGATTTTCACAGTGCCTATCATGCTATTCTGGGCAGAACTGCATATGCCCGTTTCATGGCTCGACCGTGTTACGTGTACCTCAAGCTGAAGATGCCTGGCCCCAGGGGCGTGATCATGGTCATTGGTAATCGGCAACGAGCAGAAGAGTGCCTCCAGAAGGGCTCTAAGATTGCCGATGAACAGATGGCAGCGATTGAAATGGAAGAATACAAGAAGACTGCAGATCCAAGTGATTTGTTGCGCGCTAAGAAGCCTGCTTCCGAGTCTGCATTTCAGTCGTCCGGTGAAACAAAGCCTGTTCACATTCACCCGACCGATCCCAGTGCTGCACCGACTCATATCTCAACAACACTCGACAGCAAATAGGAAGAAGCGCTCATCCAGTTCCTCCGTGAGAACTGGGACATCTTCGCATGGAAGCCGTCTGACATGCCGGGTGTACCCAGGGGGCTGGCTAAGCACCGTTTGCGAGTCGATCCAAAGGCAAAACCCGTGAAAGAGCACCTCCGTCGGTCCGCTGCGGAGAAGAGAAAGGCAATCGGCGAAGAGGTGGCTCGGCTTTTGGCAGCTGAGTTCATCCGCGAGATTTACCACTCCGAGTGGCTCGCCAATGTTGTCATGGTTCCCAAGAAGGAAGATTCACTCCGTATGTGCATTGATTTCAAGTATATCAATCGGGCCTGCCCGAAAGATCATTTTCCTCTCCCCCGCATCGATCAGATAGTCGACTCAACTGCGGGATGTGAACGATTGTCCTTCCTGGATGCATATTCCGGGTACCATCAGATCCGACTGTATGGACCTGACGAAATAAAAACAACTTTTATCACCCCATTCGGGTGCTTTTGCTACATCACCATGCCCTTTGGTCTCAAAAATGCTGGTGCTACATTCATGCGCATGATACAGAAGTGTCTGCTAGCTCAAATCAGTCGGAATGTGGAAGCATACATGGATGACATCGTGGTTAAGTCGACCAAAGGTTCCGACCTGCTGACTGACCTTGCCGAAACCTTTGCCAATTTGAGAAGATATGATATCAAGCTTAATCCGTCGAAGTGTACATTTGGAGTTCCAGGTGGAAAGTTACTCGGTTTCCTCGTTTCCGAACGTGGGATCGATGCAAACCCAGAGAAAGTTGGTGCAATCCTCCGAATGAAACGCCCTGTGCGTGTACACGATGTTCAGAAGCTTACTGGTTGTTTGGCCGCTTTGAGTCGATTCATCTCTCGCCTCGGTGAAAAGGCATTGCCTCTTTACCGACTGATGAAGAAATCTGATAAGTTTGAGTGGACTCCTGAAGCTGACGCAGCGTTTGCAGAGCTCAAAGCCCTGCTTTCCACCCAGCCGGTGCTTGCTGCTCCAATCAGCAAAGAGCCTTTACTGCTTTATATAGCAGCCACTGGACAGGTTGTCAGTACAGTACTCACGGTCGAGCAGGAAGAAGAAGGTAAAACCTACAAGGTTCAACGCCCAGTGTACTATATTTCTGAAGTCTTAACTCCATCCAAGCAGAGATATCCACATTATCAGAAGCTTGTCTATGGAATCTACTTGACCACAAAGAAGGTTGCACATTACTTCTCAGATCATTCGATTACAGTCATCAGCGACGCTCCGTTGTCAGAAATTCTGAACAACAGAGATGCAACTGGCTGAGTGGCAAAGTGGGCGATTGAACTCCTTCCGCTGGATATCAAGTTCGAGGCAAAGAAAGCGATCAAGTCTCAAGCGATAGCAGATTTCCTTGTCGAGTGGATTGAACAACAGTTACCGACCCAGATACAGTCGGAGCATTGGACTATGTTCTTCGACGGGTCCAAGATGTTGAATGGTTCAGGCGCTGGAGTGGTCCTGGTATCTCCCCGAGGCGACAACCTCAGATATGTTCTCCAGATTCACTTTGATTCCTCCAACAATGAAGCTGAATATGAGGCACTCTTGTATGGGTTGTGTATGGCCATTTCACTCGGCGTCCGCCGCCTAATGGTTTACGGTGACTCAAATTTAGTGGTTAATCAAGTGATGAAGGAGTGGGACGTCAGGAGCCAAGCTATGACTGGTTATTGCAATGCGGTGAGAAAGTTAGAAAAGAAGTTTGAAGGGCTAGAGCTCCACCATATACCCCGACTGAAGAATCAAGCAGCTGATGACTTGGCGAAAATAGGATCCAAGCGGGAGCCTATTCCCAGCAATGTGTTTTTGGAGCATATTCACGCACCATCAGTTCAAGAAGATCCCTTCACTGAAGAGCCCCCACAGCCTAAAAGTTCCACTGATCCGACTGAAGTTGAAATCCCAGCGGTGGTCGACTTGATCATGGAAGTTTTGATTGTTATTCCTGATTGGACAGTGCCGTATATCACATATATTCTCAGGAAAGAGCTTCCAGAGGATGAAGAAGAGGCTTGCCAGATTGTCCGTCAATCCAAAGCCTTCACAGTAATGGGGGGGGGGCAACTCTATAGAGAAAATGTCACTGGGGTCGTTCAGAAATGCATCACTCCGGAAGAAGGCCGAATGATCCTCGATGATATTCACTCGGGAACCTGTGGTCACCATGCGTCTTCTCGGGCCATCGTGGCCAAGGCGTATCGAGCAGGGTTTTATTGGCCGTGAGCAAATGAGATGGCAAAGGAAATAATTGACAAATGTGAGGGCCGTCAGCTCTACTCCAACATATCCCACAAACCCGCTTCAGCCCTGAAGACCATTCCACTCGTCTGGCCATTCGCTGTTTGGGGTTTGGATATGGTGGGACCTCTGAAGACTGGCAGGAGTGGTTTCACCCATGTGCTTGTAGCAGTCGACAAGTTCCCCAAGTGGATCGAAGCTAAACCTGTCAAAAACCTGGATGCAAGTAATGCAGTCAGCTTCATCAGAGGGTTAACATTTAGATATGGAGTCCCACACAGCATCATCACGGATAATGGGTCGAACTTTGATTCTGATGAGTTTCGAGCTTTCTGTGCGTCCCAAGGTACTCGGGTCGACTATGCTTCAGTCGCCCACCCTCAGTCGAATGGACAGGCAGAAAGAGCGAACAGTTTGATTCTCAAAGGGCTGAAACCTCGATTGATGCGTGACCTCAAACATGCGGCCGGCGCTTGGGTAGATGAGCTACCGTCAGTCCTTTGGGGATTAAGAACAACACCAAATCGGTCGACTGGTCGAACCCCCTTCTTCATGGTCTATGGGGCTGAGGCTGTGCTGCCGAGTGACTTGCTTCACAATGCGCCCCGAGTAGAACTTTTTTCAGAAGCTGAAGCAGAACGAGCTCGAGAAGATGCTGTCGATCTTCTGGAAGAAGAAAGAGAGATGGCCTTGATCCGATCGACCATTTATCAGCAAGACCTTCGTCGATTATATGCCAGAAATGTGAAGGGTCGAGCATTTCAGGAAGGGGACCTTGTGCTCCGAGTGGACCAGCAACGGCCTCACAAGCTTGCCCCCGCTTGGGAAGGTCCCTTCATCGTCACCAAGGTGCTTCACAACGGAGTGTATCACCTCTACAATGTGGAGCATAATAAAGACGAGCCACGCGCTTGGAATGCGGAGCTACTCCGCCGTTTTTATACTTAAGTGTTCAGACTGATGAGATGTAATAAAGAGTACCTTTCAGTTCATCTATCAAAGACATGGTTTTACAGTCTCCTAAATGATTGTTGTTACTAATACATGTGTCCAAAATCCCCCAGTGGGTGGCTTAGCCGCGAATCCGATTCGCCTAAGTTTGTAAAATCCTACCGAGTGATGAGCAACCCTCTCACTCGGGGGGCTTAGCTGCAGTCCTGTACTCGCCTAAGTTTAAAAAATCCTACCGAGTGATGAGCAACCCTCTCACTCGGGGGGCTTAGCTGCAGTCCTTTACTCGCCTAAGTTTAAAAAATCCTACCGAGTGATGAGCAACCCTCTCACTCGGGGGCTTAGCTGCAGTCCTGTACTCCCGCCTACGTTTGTAAAATCCTACCGAGTGATGAGCAACCCTCTCACTCGGGGGCTTACTGCGGTCCTGTACTCGCCTAAGTTTAAAAAATCCTACCGATGGATGAGCAACCCTCTCACCCGGGGGCTTAGCTGCAGTCCTGTACTCGCCTAAGTTTAAAAAATCCTACCGAGTGATGAGCAACCCTCTCACCGGGGCTTAGCTGCAGTCCTGTACTCGCCTAAGTTTGTAAAAATCCTACCGAGTATGAGCAAAACCCTCTCACTCGGGGTCTTAGCTGTGGTCCTGTACTCCTAAGTTTAAAAATCCTACCGAGTGATGAGCAAACCCTCTCTCACTCGGGGGCTTAGCTACAGTCCTGTACTCGCCTAAGTTTGTAAAATCCTACCGATGATGAGCAACCCTCTCACTCGGGGGCTTAGCTGCAGTCCTGTACCTCGCCTAAGTTTTAAAAATCCTACCGAGTGATGAGCAACCCTCTCACCCGGGGCTTAGCTGCAGTCCTGTACTCGCCTAAGTTTAAAAAATCCTACCAAGTGATGAGCAACCCCTCACTCGGGGCTTAGTTCAGTCCTGTACTCGCCTAAGTTTAAAAATCCTACCGAGTGTGAGCAACCCTCTCACTCGGGGGCTTAGCTGCAGTCCTGTACTCGCCTAAGTTTTAAAAATCCTACTGAGTGATGAGCAACCCTCCACTCGGGGGCTTACTGCAGTCCTGTACTCGCCTAAGTTTGTAAAATCCTACCGAGTGATGACAAACCCTCTCACTTGGGGGCTTAGTTGCAGTCCCGTACTCGCCTAGTTTAAAAAATCCTACCGAGTGATGAGCAACCCTCTCCTCGGGGGCTTAGCTGCAGTCCCGTACTCGCCTAAGTTTAAAAAAAATCCTACCGAGTGATGCAACCCTCTCACTCGGGGGCTTAACTGAGTCATGTACTTGCCTAAGTTTAAAAAATCCTACCGAGTGATGAGCAACCCTCTCACTCGGGGGCTTAGCTGCGTCCTATACTCGCCTAAGTTTAAAAAATCCTACCGATGTGATGAGCAACCCTCTCACTCGGAGGCTTAGCTGCAGTCCTGTACTCGCCTAAGTTTGTAAATTCTGCGAGTGTTAGCAACCCTCTCACTCGGAGGCTTAGTTGCAGTCCTGTACTCGCCTAAGTTTAAAAAATCCTACCGAGTGATGAGCAACCCTCTCACTCGGAGGCTTAGCTGCAGTCCTGTACTCGCCTAAGTTTGTAAAATCCTACCGAGTGATGAGCAACCCTCTCACTCGGAGGCTTAGTTGCAGTCCTGTACTCGCCTAAGTTTAAAAAATCCTACCGAGTGATGAGCAACCCTCTCACTCGAGGGCTTAGCTGCGGTCCTGTACTCGCCTAAGTGTAAAACATGCTCCATCCTGATCTGCAAGGACGACGAGGTGCAGGTCGTCCGCGATCCTCTCCTCAGAACTGTGTCTGTTCCGAGTGAAGATACATGTTCCACTCGGAAATAAAAACAAGCATATTTAAGGGCAAACTAAGTTCGGACGAAGGAGCTTAAAAGTACTCGGGCATCAGGCCCGAAGGAGTTTTACGGTTACAAAATCACTCGGCATACCGAGGCAAATTGAACCGGATCATAAAAGTTTGGACGAAGGAGCTCAAAGTACTCGGGCATCAGGCCCGAAGGAGTTTTACGGTTACAGAATCACTCGGCATACCGAGGCAAATTGAATCAGATCATAAAAGTTTCATTCACTCCGCAGAGGGGCTGGCAGGCTCGACAAACTCGTCTAGGTCGATTCCATCTGCGATTGGAGTAGCAGCAGCAATGAAGGTCTCCATGAAAGACTGGAAGTCGAGTTTCTTGGTGTTGGCGACCTTGATTGCCGCTAGCTTCTCTTCTCTGGCTTCCTTGCAGTGGACGCGAACCAGGGACAAAGCTACGTCAGCACCGCATCGAGCAGCAGACTTCTTCCACTCCTGCACTCGACCAGGAATCTCGTTAAGTCGAGTCATCAGAGACTCGAGATCATTTCGGAGCGTGTCCCCTGGCCAGAGCGCTGTGTCGATCCGCGAAACTGCAACCTTGAGTCGAGCAAGATATTCCAAGGCACTGGCAAGGCGAGACTCCAGTCGAAGCACATTCATGGCTGCTTCATCTTTGACAGGGGAGTTGATGGGGTCCAAGTTCGTCTCGACTCGCCCAGTTTCTTCCTCGAAGTCTTGACAGAATTCTGCACTCGCACAGAAATAATGAGTCGACGAAAGCAAACCAATCGCACAGAGAAAAGTACCTTCAAGCATGAGGAATAATTTTTTGGCAAGTCCTCCCAGGTAGTTCTCCAGCTTGTCCCTCCTGCGGGTGATGTCTTCTACTTTGTCGGTCAGGGTCCGCTTGTCCTTCTTCAGACGAGTCACTTCTTTGTTGGCTTCGTCAAGAGCAGCCTTCAGCTTGGCATTCTCTCCCTCCAGCTGTCCGACTGAGGCCATCTTTTGGTCGGCAAGCGCCGTTTTGTCTTCGGCGGTTTTCTTCGCAACCGCAAGGTCAAGGTCCTTCTTCTCCAAAGCCTGTCTCATTGTTTCTAGAAAGAATAACATTCGAATCAGAAAAAGGAGGAGAGAAGATGGCAAGAGAACCGGTCGACAAGCTTTCCTTACCAGCAGCGTCATCCTTAGCCTTCTGCAAGTTGTTTCGAGCCAACTCCAGGTCAAGATTGAGCTGGATTTGCTTCTTCTCCAAGTCGGCAAACCGGGCTCCAAGATCACAAGATTTCTGTGTTCAGAAGATAGTCAGTCGGCAGACACAAAGACTACTGCCGAATCAAACATTCGCCAATAGTCTCGGGGACTACACCCAGTGGGTGCACTCAGCATGCCCCCACTGGTCCAACTTTTTCAATCGACTTGGTCCGTCCAGTCAAAAAAAAACTCAGACCATAGCCGACTGCCCGCAGTCGACTAAGGTCTCGGGGACTACACCCAGTGGGTGCACTCAGTGTGCCCCCACTGGTAAAGGTTCCACTCGGCATGATCTGCCCAGACCGAGTGGAGAAGATCTGTTAAAAGACCCCCGCCGAATCAAACATTCGACGGCGGTCTCGGGGACTACACCCAGTGGGTGCACTCTGCGTGCCCCAACTGGTTCAGAGATTCAATCAGCACAACCTAGTCGACTCAAGTGGAAAAACTACTCAACAGAAATTAAAACACCCACTGGGTGTGCAGGCTGACAATGGGTGAGCAATCAAGGTTCCAAAACGCTCATCCACGGACGTCTTGCGGATAAGGCGGCAGTTTCTAAATATCATATCCTAACAGAACAAGCGTCAAGATGGAGTTCAGTCGGGAGTAAGCTAACCTGGACATTGGCCTGAAGTGCTGAACTGGCATCATAGGCAGCTTGACTGGCCTCGTGCACCACCTTCATCTGCTCCATCATAACGCCAGCCTGGCGTATAGCCTCCTTGGTAGCACTCACTTGGTCTTCTGGGACGTGAGGGGCGGTGGGAGGTGCAGTCGGCGTATCAGTTGCAGTAGCTTGAGAGCTTGAGACATGAAGTTGGACAGGCGAAGCAAGGGCCGGCACAGTCGACGACGAAGGACGAACACTCGATAAGGGATTCGCAAAAGTAACGGAGGCACGGTTGAAGTCCCCGGATTGCTAGATAGCTGGTTCCGTCGCCGGCGTCAACTGAGGCGTCTTGCTAGCTGGTACCTTCTTGACTGAGGTCCTGCTCCTCCTACCCACGAGTTTCTGTGGCTCATCTTCATCATCGTCTTGAAGTTCAATAACATTTTGCGGAGCTGCAAAAGAATCGACCACAAGAGTTCAGTCGACTGTAGAATCGGCTAGCAAAGAAAAGACGAGATAACAGGGGTCATACCCGCTTTGGATGTGACCGCGTCCTCCATCTCCTCGTCACCATCATCTTGGTAAGCAGAAGTCCCGGAGGTAGCAGCGCTGCAAATCTCAAGGTTCACTCGGTCAAGCAAGTGAATGGGTCGACAATTGATATAAGATTCTTCGAACAAAGGGCGAAAATGAAACGCTTACACAGAGGCGACAAGAACATCAACCTTGATCTTGGGCAAAGCCTTCTGTGGTTTTGACGGCGCGGTTTTGAGCTGCTTCGGAGCCTTCTTAGTCGGCACCGGAGAAGATGTTTGAGTGTGCTTCGAAGTCTGTCCAGTCGGTGCTGCCACCTTGCCCCGGATACTTGCTGGGTCGTGCTTGTGCTTGGAACGCTTTTCCGTGCGAGGTGGAGAATCGACCTCCTCCTCACTGCTCGAGTTTTCGTGCTCTTCATCACTCTCCCCATCGGAGTTCCAGTCGCCGCTGTCACCTCCGCTCTCTTCTCCTTCCTGGATCTGCTCCCCGTTGGGCATCGAGTACATATCTGCGAAGCAAAGAATCGAACAAGCATCAGTCGGTTCCAAAGACAGTTTACAAATTAGAGTAAAAGTCACTCGACATCGAAGGTCTGACCTTGTCTGGTTTGTTATCAGCGCCGAGTGGCGGAATTCTCCTGGACCCCCTGGGGTTGTCTTTGTTTCCGGTAATGCCCTGCAGCCACTGCGCCACCGTCTCCTCGGCAACTTCCTCCGGGTGGATCCGAGCAGAATCATCGGCGCCCGAATACATCCACATAGGATGATTGCGGGCCTGGAGCGGCTGGATGCGGCGAGTGAGAAACACCTCTAGCAAATCCATGCCGGTCACACCATCGCGGATAAGTTGGATTACGCATTCAACCAGCAGATTCACCTCCGCCTTTTCTTCTGGAGTCACTTTCAAGGGAGAGGGCTTTTCAATTCGCCCCATGGTAAAGGGGGGAAGGCCAGTCGACTGACCAGGAATTGGTTTGTCCTTACAATAAAACCAGGTCGACTGCCACCCTCTGACCGAATCGGGAAGAGTCATAGGTGGAAAAGTGCTTTTTCCTCTCATCTGGATCCCTAGACCTCCGCACATCTGGATCACGTGCATCCTCTCATCACTCGGATTGGCCTTTTTCACAGACTGTGAGCGACAAGTAAAGATGTGTTTGAAGAGGCCCCAATGCGGTCGACAACCCAGGAAATTCTCACACATGGAGACAAACGCAGCAAGGTATGTGATGGTGTTCGGAGAAAAGTGATGAAGTTGGGCCCCGAAAAAGTTCAGAAAACCTCGAAAAAAAGGATGAGGGGGCAGAGAAAAACCACGGTCGACGTGGGTCGCGAGGAGGACGCACTCACCCTCCTGCGGCTGCGGCTCGATCTCATCACCTGGCAGGCTCCAGGATCCATGGGCGATCAAGCCCTCCTCGACCAGATCCTCCATATCCTCTTGCTGAATCGTGGAGCGAATCCAATCGCCCTGGATCTAGCCGGGCGGCAGGCCGGATCTCGACGACGAGCCACCCCGACTCGTCTTCTTGCCCTTCGCTGCCGCCGTCGCTTTCTTCGCACGCTCCAGGGCCGCCGTCTTCTCCTTTCCCATCGCGGTAGGCTGCGCTCGGGCGGGGCGGCGGCGTCGAAGGTGGCGGTGAATGTGGTGGTGAAACAAGAGAAGAGGAAGGAGATGGGGAGCACAGTGCCAGGCTCATCGGCCCCGACGCCTTATATGGGCCTGTTCCCGAGTGGCTGACTTGTGGGCCCAGGCAATCCAGTCAAATCCTGCAACAGTCGCGCGCTGGATACGTGGCGAAAAAGGTGGTGCAAGAATCGAGGCGTCCCTGCCTAACCCGCTCCGTCTACTGCGGTACTCTCCGTCCCGCGCGCTTCTCCAAATTTCGAATCCCGTGAGATCCGGAAAGCGGCAGCGTGACCAATCGCGCCGAGGATCTTATACCATACCAACACTCAGAGCTTATCAGCAAAAACCACTCGACGACCTCTGAATGGACCCAGGCGACTGAAAATGAAGTTGAAGTTTTTGCAAAGATCACCGGCCCGGTTAGGATGCCTCTGAAGCATATAAATCGGGTCAGAACCATCTTCAACCCCTTCTCCACTCGGACCCAGATCCATTCGGGGGCTAATGACGAAGACATGTACCTAGGGTAGGGTAATAGGCCTGACCTAGACACCCTTACCCGAAGGCACTGCCCTAAGGCCAAGGACATTCAAAGGATAGCACCATCTACCGACTGAAATCGCCATAGGGTACAACCCACTCGACCAACAGTTCACTCGGGTAACCCAATTCCATTCGACCGGGGTGTATGCACTCGACCACACCAGAAACCACTCGGAAGACAGAAGATCTAAGGTCACTCAGGATGGCAAGGGTCAGGCGTTCACTCCGTAGTCTTAATGATCACTTATTTGCCTTTATTGCTGGCGTTATCAGTAACGTCCTGTCTTTATAGACATTGAACCCCTTGTAACGTGGGACAGTTGGGGTCCTGGCGCACTCTATATAAGCCACCCCCCTCCACTGGCACAAGGGTTCACACCCCCTGTAACTTCACGCATAATCCAATTGACTGAGCCTCCGGGCACCGAGACGTAGGGCTGTTACTTCCTCCGAGAAGGGCCTGAACTCGTAAATCTTGCATGCACAACCTCATCGCAGCTAGGATCTTACCTCCTCATACCTACCCCCTATTCTACTGTCAGACTTAGAACCACGACAGCAGGAGCCTTAGGGTTGTCTCTTTATTGTATGAAGTGCAAGCACCATGTAATTGCTTTACTTTATCACTATGCGTTAGCGATAGTTGTAGAAGCAATAGCTGGCGTGACGACCTCGATGCAACGACGCTACGATGAAGATCAAGGTGTCGAGCCGGTGAAGATGGAGATCATGACGATGCTTTGAAGATGGAGATCAAAAGCACAAGATGATGATGGCCATATCATGTCACATATTTTGATTGCATGTGCTGTTTATCCTTTATGCATCTTATTTTGCTTAGAATGGCGGTAGCATTATAAGATGATCCCTTCACTTAATTTCAAGATAAAAGTGTTCTCCCTGAGTATGCACTGTTGCTATAGTTCGTCGTTTCGAGACACCACGTGATGATCGGGTGTGATAGACTCTACGTTCACATACAACGGGTGTAAGACAGTTTTACACATGCAGAATACTTGGGTTAAACTTGACGAGCCTAGCATGTACAGACATGGTCTCGGAACACTGGAGACCGAAAGGTCGAACATGAGTCATATAGTAGATATGATCAACATAGAGATGTTCACCATTGATGACTACCCCATCTCACGTGATGATCGGACATGGGTTAATTGATTTGGATCATGTATCACTTAAATAACTTGAGGGATGTTAATTTAAGTGGGAGTTCATTAGTAATTTGATTAATTGAACTTAAATTTATCATGAACTTAGTCTTAATAGTTTTTGCATATCTATGTTGTAGATCAATAGCTCACAATATAGCTCCCCTATTTTTGATATGTTCCTAGAGAAAAATAAGTTGAAAGATGATAGTAGCAATGATGCGGACTGGGTCCGTGATCTGAGGATTATCCTCATTGCTGCACAGAAGAATTATGTCCTTGATGCACCGCTAGGTGGCAGACCTATTGCAGGAGCAGATACAGACGTTATGAACGTTTGACAAGCTCGGTATGATGACTACTTGATAGTTTAGTGCGCCATGCTTTACGGCTTAGAACCGGGACTTCAAAAATGTTTTGAACGCCATGGAGCATATGAGATGTTCCAAGAGCTGAAATTGGTATTTCAGACTCATGCCCATGTCGAGAGATATGAGACCTCTGACAAGTACTTTGCCTACAAGATGGAGGAGAATAGCTCAGCCAGTGAGCATGTGCTCAGAATGTCTGGGTAATACAATCGCTTGAATCAAGTGGGAGTTAATCTTCCAGATAAGATAGTGATTGACAGAGTTCTCTAATCACTATCACCAAGCTACTAGAACTTCATGAAAAACTATAATATGCAAGGGATGACGAAAACAATTCCCAAGCTCTTCGCGATGCTAAAATCGGCGAAGGTAGAAATCAAGAAAGAGCATCAAGTGTTGATGGTTAACAAGACCACTAGTTTCAAGAAAAAGGGCAAAGAGAAGAAAGGGAACTTCAAGAAGAACGGCAAGCAAGTTGCCACTCCCGTAAAGAAGCCCAAAGCTGGACCTAAGCCTAAAACTTAGTGCTTCTACTACAAAGGGAATGGTCACTAAAAGCGGAATTGCCCCAAATACTTGGTGGATAAGAAGGATGGCAAAGTGAACAAAGGTATATTTGATATATTTGTTATTGATGTGTACCTTACTAGTATTCATAGTAGCCCCTGGGTATTTGATACCGGTTCAGTTGCTAAGATTAGTAACTCGAAACAGGAGTTGCAGAATAAACAGAGACTAGTTAAGGGCGAGGTGACGATGTGTGTTGGAAGTGATTCCAAGGTTGATACGATCACCATCGCACACTCCCTCTACCTTCGGGATTAGTGTTGAACCTAAATAAATGTTATTTGGTGTTTGCGTTGAGCATGAATATGATTTGATCATGTTTATTGCAATACGGTTATTCATTTAAGTCAAAGAATAATTGTTGTTCTATTTACATGAATAAAACCTTCTATAGTCAAACACCTAATGTGAATGGTTTATTGAATCTCGATCGTAGTGATACACATATTCATAATATTGATGCCAAAAGATGCAAAGTTGATAATGATAGTGCAACATACTTGTGGCACTGCCGTTTAAGTCATATTGGTGTAAAGCGCATGAAGAAACTCCATGCGGATGGACTTTTGGAATCACTTGATTATGAATCATTTGATACTTGCGAACCAAGCCTCATGGGCAAGATGACTAAAACTCCGTTCTCCGGAACAATGGAGCGAGCTAATGACTTATTTGAAATAATACATACCGATGTATGTGGTCCGATGAGTGTTGAAGCATGCGGCGGGTATCGTTATTTTCTCAAACTTCACAAATGATTTGAGTAGGTATGGGTATATCTACTTGATGAAACACAAGTCTGAAATGTTTGAAAAGTTCAAAGAATTTCAGAGTGAAGTGGAAAATCATCGTAACAAGAAAATAAAGTTTCTACGATCTGATCACAGAGGCGAATATTTGAGTTATGAGTTTGGCCTTCATTTAAAACAATGTGGAATAGTTTCACAACTCACGCCACCTGGAACACCATAGCGTAATGGTGTGTCCGAACGTCGTAACCGTACTTTATTAGATATGGTGCGTTCTATGATGTCTCTTACCGATTTTTCCACTATCGTTTTGGGGTTATGCATTAGAGACAACCGCATTCACGTTAAATAAGGCACCGTCTAAATCCGTTGAGATGACACTGTATGAACTGTGGTTTGGCAAGAAACCTAAGCTGTCATTTCTTAAAAGTTTGGGGATGTGATGCTTATGTCAAAAAGGCTTCAGCCTAATAAGCTCGAACCCAAAGCGGAGAAGTGCGTCTTCATAGGATATCCTAAGGAAAACATTGGGTACACCTTCTGTAGGGTAACGCAACAGAAAACAAAAAAATTCGACCTACGCACCAGCCCAGGACCACTATGAAGACTGCATACAAGGTTTGATCTTTTCGTTACCGACTCGTAGCGCAGCGGAAGTAGAGTCGATGGTGATCGGCGGTGCAGATCCCCGCAGCTAGGATTTACAACCTCCCAACCGCGAGGATGTACTCCCTCGTTTGCCCCTCGGACAGCCCTCCGGGTGGCAGTCGGACAGTCCCTCGGACGGTGTCGCAGACAGCCCTTCGGGAGGACCCACAAAACTCGGCCGGTCACTCGGACAGCCCTTCGGGAGGATACTCTCAAAACAGCCCCTCGGGCACAAAAATCGAAACTACGACCTCTCTATGGGGTTGCACACATACGGTGTCATCTATCCGGCAGGGCTTCGCCGTCCAGAACTAGCTCCTGCCGGAACCCAGACAGCCTTTCGGCTCTACGAAACTCTTTTCGTGGGAGGGAGAGAGAAGCAAAACAAGTCAATGGCATGTGTATGAGAGCAAGGAGGATCCTTTAGGCAGCCCCCTCCACCCCTATTTATAGGCCAAGCCCAAGGGTGGCTTCTCCAAGAAGCCAAGGGGTAAAATACCAAAAGGCCCTCAAGGTGGCTTCTCCAAGAAGCCACCCAAAAAGCACTTTCACTATTCATGACGACATTTTTCAGCGTCCGTTCGAACCAAAAATATTTATGTGGGCCTAGAACATTTCCAGTACCCACTAAAATAATTTTCGACGCGTTCCGGAACAATTCCGGATTAGTGATTTTCATCTGTGAAAAGCAAAAAAGAATGCATTTTCACTATTCATGAAGACAATTTTTCGCGTCCGTTAAATCCGAAAATATTTCTGTGGGTCTTAGAATAATTCCAGTACCCACTAAAATAATTCTGGACGCGTTCCGAAACATTTTCAGATCAATGATTTTCATCTGCGAAAAAACAAACAAAGCGGTTCCGGCAGCTCCGGAACATTTCCCCTTTTTTCTTCCGGAAAAATCCCAAAAGTTTCCAGAATGATTCTGGCACCCTCCAAGAATTTCCACACATGTGCCGAAACCAATTTGACTTAATGGTATACCCTGAAACAACTTTTCAGTTTTACCGAAACACTTTCGGTGTCCTCTCCGGAACGTATCCGTTGCGTCCGAAACTTTTCCGGTGATTTTCTCTCAGACTCCCTGTCTAGTATTCAGCAGATAGATGACCCTTAAGCGTGTGACCCTATAGGTTCGGTGAAGTATAGACATGACCCGGAACACTTTCCGATCAATGATCAACATCGGAGCCATGGACACCCATATTGACCCCTATACCCACACGAATGAATATTCGAGTGAACCTCCAGTTGCCGTGCGCTATTCCTGTTGCTTCACGATATATTACAAACACCCGAGGTGAGATTTACTTGCATCCCCGTGGATCAACAACTTGTCCACTATGCTAGTTACCTCGTTACCGGTTTTGTTCTCTTTTCTCGTTTCCGTATTCCGACATCCCTGTGATCAAATCACACTGTGTCTGGCCAGACGATGATGGATACCGTAACACCGAGAGGGCCCGAGAATATCTCTCCATCGTCGAAGGAGCAAATCCCAATCTTGAGCTATCAAGTTACTTGACACACTTTTCCATGAACCCGTAAGCCGCTGTAATAGCCACCCATTTACGGATGACGTTTAACAAACCCCAAAGTTCATGAAGCAAGTATGAAGAAACTCGATACTCTCATGGTCTAAGGAATTATGCAAACATTAACCATCTCTGTGTTATTAACCATTAACTTGTGACGAATGTATCTCATAGCATAACATCAATTCGGGTCGATTCAACACAAATGTTCTTCTAACATTGTGCCCTCAAAAGTTGCTGGCATAGACATGCCCATGATCAGGAAAACAGAACCATCATGCAACACTTGAGCTAGTCTTAGAGGCCAGACTAGGAATACTTCTTACCGTTTATTATTCCACACGTGCATATGAGTCTTCTTCCGAGCCTCGTGTTATTGTAGACTTGAGAACCATAGCAGTTATAGCATGGAACATAAACATAATTATGAACAGGGAGATAATCAATAACATTTATTATTGCCTCTAGGACATATCTCCTACAGACTCCCACTTGCACTAGAGTCAATAATCTAGTTAATGCTAATGCACTTTACACCCATGGCACACTGGTGTAAAATATGCTTCGCATGTGGTATAGCCTGATGTCCAATGGATCTGATGACTTCAACTCCGTGTGTATCTTTGCATATCCTCGCGTTTTCACGCTTTCACAAAATGCATATTTTGTGTGGACTTGGCTTTGTATATATGTGAATCACAGGTCGAACCTTGATTCCTCAAACTGAGCTATGGAGCAACTGTCTGCAATAGTGTCTCATTGACCAAAGCCTTCTTGGAACCATACTAAGTTCATGAATGAACTATATGATTCAACATTTTCTTTGTCGCTTCGAAAGCGGCAACATACTTTGCCTCTGTTATAGAATTCGCCACAGTAACTTGTTTGGAACAGTTTCCAACTAACTGTGCCACCATATTGTGTGTTACACAAAACCCTCAATTTAAATCGAAAATCGCATGGAGAAATGATAAAGACTGTATCGATGTAACATTTTACAATGAACTCTTCATGATCTCCGCTTGCGAGAAAACATGTCATCAGTGCTACTTTAGTACTCAATGACCTTTTTTCACTGTTGTCCCATGATCAGTACTTTTGATCACTTTGGTATCTATACTCGCAACAACTTTGGAGTATTGGACATATCTGGTTGTTTTTACATACCATGGAATACATGATTAATCCAAACACAAGAGTGTGTGGAATCTCCATCATGTATTTTACTCATCAGTGTTTCGGGACACCGAGTCTTGCAAAACTCTTTCCATGTGACTTTGGCAAGAATCACTCCTTGACGTTTTTAGTGCTAAACTGTTTTAGCATCTTGTCAATATGTATTTTTGCTTAGCCCCATTAGGTAAATCTATCTCCATAGATCATCATGCCTAATATTGAGGCTATTTAGCCCAAGCACTTCATCGAAAAACTATTTTCAAATGAAGTCCTAATTCGTGTCAAGAAATTTATTTCCATTTAACAATGTGTCAAGCACACACGGTGTTTAGAAATATTATTATGCTCCCACTTACTTTCTTGAATCCACAAGCATCTTCATTACTCATTGATGAAGTCAAACCCCTTTGACCATTCCATCAAAAACAAAGATTCCAACTCCATTTTGCTCTCTTCTGTCCATTGCTGGAACTCTGAAGTTTGCATACTTACTAGCATCCTCTGGATTGACAAAATACCTTGGACTGTAACAAATGCAAGTCCTAGGTTTCATTTCCATCAGATGGAAATCCTTTCGTCATCCATGTTTCATATCTCATGATTGAAATATGTATTAATTGCTAGTTTAACCCGAACCGATTTTAAGCATCGCTATGGTGATAAAAACTCATCACAGTCAACTCCTTGAACTTGTTATTGCAACAAGTTGAGCTTTATGGATAAAACATTTTTATCCGTATCAGTTTTTAGTTCCAATACAATCCGTTAGACTCTAAGTCTTCCGGAGGGTTTATCAAGATTTAAATCTTGAATCATTTTATGGAAACTATTTCGGATTATATTGGCATTTAGCCAATCCCGGAGTCTGGGCCCATTAACGCTTCCTTGTGTATTGTAGGTATACTGTTGTCTAACAACAATATCTCGTATGCGCACCTGAGAGGTTTGCATGAGTTTTTCCTACGTGGTTCAGCTGCAAGTTCGACCGAAGTCCATACATCTCATGTAGAGGCTTTCATATCAGTCACAGTAGGAAACCCTAGAGTCACTTCCAATGTCTCTTTCCTTTGATCTGATGATGAAGATACTGTTATCTCGTCGAGTTGCACTGTTCTCCCACTCACCTTTTTGAAAGAACCATTTTCTTCAAAAAGCATACCGTTCTTTGTGGCAAACCTATTTGCCTCAGTATAGTGAGGGAGGAATACCCAATAAATTGGGATAACCTACAAAGTAGCACTTTTCTGATTTGGAATAGGTTTGTAAATATTTTACACAAGCCCCTTATTCCAAATATTAAGAAAAGATATAACATGGTTGGGCGTACCATACCATGACGTTATTTCAACAGATATGATGGCGCTCTTTTCAGTGTAAAAACCGCAGTCTCTAAAGCATTACTTTAAAAGGGATAATGACAAATTGATTTATGTCATCTTTGATCTTACCATGTCATAAATGGTTTGAATACATCTTCACGGACATTCCACTCACAGTGGTGTTTCGAGAGGTGTAAGTTATGAAAATCTTTTCACAACTCATCAGACATTCGCTAAACTTGTAACTCAAATATTCCTTTCCGCAATCAAATTGCAGAAACATAATTTTCTTGTTACAATAATTCCTACTTCATTTTGAAAACCTTTCGAATGATTTCAAAAGATCCAGACTTATGTCTCATCAAGCAAATATCCATATATCTAATTGAGTCATATTTGAAGATAGATAAATCCACTGTTTGCAATATTATTTATTGGACTACACACATCAAAATGTATGATCACCAATAAGTTCGTTGCTCATTCCTTTTGGCCTGCGAACGGTATTTCAGTCACTTCACCTTTTGGAGGAAAGTTGCAAGTGTCAGATGATTCAAAATCAAATGACTTCAAAATCCATCATAATGGAGTTTTCCATGCGGGTTTCTCCAATGTGACCAAATGCAGTGCCACACCTGTGTGGTATTCTTTTAGTCTTACAACATTTAGCGTCAGTGTTATGGATGTATCATATTACCATCAATATTCATAACATACGTTCCATCGATGATGGAAGTATGGCCCTTATGTTATTCATAATACCGAACAACAATTGTCCTTTTATGAACAACACTCTTGCAACAAACATTATGCAAATGGGCTAGAGTGTGCAAGACTCTAAAATGAATTACGAAAGTAAATACAGAGGTAATGTATTATTATCAATATTCATGACATACATCTCATTCATAATGAAAGTATGGCCCTTATGTTATTCATAACATCGAACATCAAAAGTTCTCTTATGAACAACCTTCTTGCAAGATACCTTATGCAATGGGCTAGAGCATATAAAACTCTAAAATGAATTATGAAAATAAATACATAGGTAATACACCGATGGAAGATATAGTAACATTTTACTATGTTCCCAGCACATATCAAAACGTCATTCCTGGCCAGTCTTTCAGGCCACACTAGTTCTTGCATCGAGTCGCAACAGAATGCAATCGAGCAGGTATCTTTGTGATCAACTCACAATACCCAATAATTAGTGATTAACATGTTTAATCATAATTCCCAAGAACTATTTCTTTGACCAGTCTTCCATACATCAATAACTTGTATGACATTCATACATGAGCTGGATATTCAGTCTTCTCTCCTTTTGCCTTTATACTTCTAACAGTTTAACTTTTAGTATTTCTCCTGCTCTCAGAAGAAGCACCCAACTTAAGAGTGGCGTTAGCCCCGGACTTCCTAGGCGTGTAAGTCACACTAACACCCTTTGGACATTTCCTTTCTCTTTAAGTTGTTGTTTTATTCACCTTTCATCACATGACAGGCGTTCTTTTGGATCCCTCTCTTATCAGTCTAATGCATAGTAAACACTTTATTAATAACTAGTACAAATGCCCGTGCGTTGCAACGGGCAATATTTTTTGAACATGCTCCGTGTGGCATTACACAACACTTCTTATATCCTAATGGCATTTTTTCAGGACCTAATTCAGATCCGCGGTCTCATCCGATGAAAGAGTAGTTGTGCATGGAATAGTCAAGCTATTTTTATTTTTTCTTGCCTGCCATTATGTAGAATGAGTCATACTATGGAAACCTAAAGAGCAGACAACAAAATTACCCATTTACATAATCTAGCAAACTTTAAGCTAGTCTTGTGACCACAAGTTTATTACTATGGACATTTGCATTTGTCTACTTCTAATATATAAAAGAATTAAAGTGGTAAGCTATAGCCCATGCCATGCATTTGAGGCGCTGGTGGGTGCTCACTCCTAGGCTGACACGTTGTATGCAAAAAAAATTTACTTCTTTTAACTTTCTTTCAAGGATCTGCCGCTGAGGGCCACCGAATAATCTAGAGCACTACCCACCCCAATCCATCGCTCCTTCCCTAATAATTTTGAGAGAGAGATGGAGAGAAAGAGGAGCTCCACTGGAGTCTCTCTTCTCCTCGGCGGCATTACCTCACCCCCTCCCCCTTCCCGGCCCACCACCAATGTCCTGTCCCTCCCGATGTTACCTTCACCCCCCCCCCATCTTCTCTCCCCAATGCAACGAGAGAGGGGCAGAGAAAAATGGAATTAATCTTTTTGCCGCCTTCATCCCTCGCCACTGAACAAGCACCATTCATTGCCACCGGCCCTCGCCGTTATCGACCACCGGTGATCTCTCCACCCTTGATCGAAGTGGCCCAATGGATGGTCGGTGGCCGTCAACAACGGTGGCCCATGCCACCATGGCCGAGGCCGTGAACGAATAGCCGTCGAGCCGCAGCATCAGAGGACGTCAAAGTAGGCGCGATGTGGCTACATGCTCCTGGACGCGGCGGCGGTGTGGGCATGCTTTGGGAGATGCACGTCGTGTCGGGCCTCTCTGCCGCCTCCATCCCAAGATCATGGACGACCACGTGTGGTCTTCGCCGCCGTTAATGCCCCCTTGTCCCAAAACCTTCAATCTCCACCGAGGTCGTGCAGCGTTGGCTTCATTGCCGTCCGTGTCCCGGTGGCCCCAATATTTTGTCTCCGTCGAGGACGGCCCATGTGCACGCGAGAGGTATTCCGGGCTGCAGTCGACGCGTTCGTGCCCACCTCCCCGTCATCACAAGTACACACACAACAAACTCTCTTTCTAGGGCGGCGGGGGCAGATGTTGCAATCAAACGGGCAGGAGCAGATTTTTTGCAAGGTTCAAAGAAGTTTTGCCTTGATGTATTGGTCAGTTCTTAGAGCATCTCCAACAGCCGCACAAAAATTTCGCGCCCAATAAAAATTATAGCGCGCCACTGTAGCACTTTTAATGTGCCGGGACCAACATTGCTTTAGCAGACGCCTAAAAACGGGCGCCCAAAAATGCACGCAGTGTAAATTGTGAAGCGCGCGCAATTCGGAGCCCAAAATATGCTGCGCGCGATAGTGTTTTTCAGCGCGTGCCCAAAACTTTTTAGCGCGCGCAATATTTTACAGCATCTGTTGAAGCTGTTCGGCGCCAAAAAAAATGAATTTTTAACGCGCGGAGCTCTTTTTAGGCGCCTGTTGGAGATGCTCTTACAACTGAACTTTCATCCCAGAAAAATGACAGTTCCTATAGTGCACTACGATCTTATTGTGAGTTGAAGGTTTATACAACTTTCATCCCAGAAAAATGACAGTTCCTATAGTGCACTACGATCTTATTGTGAGTTGAAGGTTTATACGCAGGAGGACAGTTTGGTTTTGTTTACCGAAAAATGCTTTTGCCCCGTTTTATATATAAAGCAATGATCATCAACACCAGGTATAAACGTACGCCACCACAACACACGCACACACCCAAAGCAAGATACATAGGCGCTGAACGCAGCAACACCACCCTTAGCAGTAATGCCACCGCGAGGAGATGAAGCCGCATACAATGAACCGTGAGCTCAAAGGCGGCGCCTTCAGGAAGGTTACGACACCGGAACGCCGCCACCGCCCGATCCGAGGATCAGAGTTTCCCCCAGAGCAACACGACAGGCAATGAGAGCCGCGACGACGCCTTCAAGAAGGGAACGAGTTTCGCCGCCGCCGGTCCGTCCTAAGATAGAACAGGTTTTCACCCCGACCAACACTCACCGCCATCGAACGCCACACCCCAGCTACCATGCTGCCCACGCGGCCATGGCCACCGGGCAGGACCAAGCTACGGGCTTTGCCCAAGAGCACCGCGCTACCACGCCCAGGGCCGCCGCCCCGGCATCCCAGACCTAGACACCACCTCACCCGAGATCCGCCGCTACCCCAACCAAAGAGACAAGCGAAAAGGTCACACCTTTTCGCACCCCTGGGTGACCCCCAGCGCCTGGCTTCCATCGACCCGTCCTGCGGCACCGGGCACGAGACGAGCTTGGTCCTGCAGCATCGTGCGCGAGACGAGGTTGGTCCTGCTGCACTGTGCGCGAGACGGACTCGGTCCTGCTGCACCGTGCGCGAGACGAGCTCGGTCCTGCCGCACCAGGCGCGAGACGAGTGATTGGCCGCAGCTGGGAGAAAACCAGCCCTTCGACGAAAGTAACGGCCGAACGACGAGGAGAAGGATCGAAGGCTGACACAGACCGCTTACGAGCAAGCCGATGCCGAACAAGCCAGCCGCCGCTGCAACCGACCCGCCACCTCACGAGCCACTCACCGACGGCCGCCGCCGGAGAAGATCAGCCGCCGCCGAGGAACGACCCGGACCACCGCCATGAGCCACCACCACGCCGTGGCAGCCCACATCCACACCGGGACCCCGAGGGCCAGCCCCGAGCTGCCCACCGGCGGCCATGGGCCAGATCCAAGTTGATATGGCCGGCACCACCGCCACCAGCAGCAGCAGCTGGCTCGCCACCGAGGACCACGGCCATAGCCATGACCCCACCAGGTCACAGCCCGCCCCCGCGCCGCCCGACGCCCACGAGCCCGCCAGATCGGATCTGACGGAGCCGCCGCCGCCAAGCGCACACCACCGTCACTTCCACCGCTGCCGCAGCCCTCGTCGCCCGTGGGAAGAAGAAATCCGGAGGACTCCCGCCGCCACCACGCACACGCCCCGCCACCACACAGCCAGCTACGCCACCGCCGAGCCCACGCCGTCGCCGCCTGCACGCCGCCGTCCGGGGCTACTGCCGCAGCGCCGCCAGGCCCCGCGCACACCTGACGCCTCCAACGGGCAGGCCGCCCCGCGCCACCTGCGACCGTGCGGAAGAGGAAGGGGCCCCCACCGCCAGCCACCACCTCCGGATCCTCTTGCTCTCTCGCCCCCGCGCCGTCTCCCCCGGGGCGGCTCGGGCGGCGCCGCCACCTCCCGTCCCTAGCCCCCCTCCTCTCCCTTCTCCCCGCCGCCGCCGATCCGGGACTGTATTGTCTTCGGTTTTGTTTTGAATAGGTACATCTTACAGCTTGCACAATGCGTACACTCCTGAATTATTTAATCAAGTTACATGGAAATTCAGTAACAATAGTGAAAAAGGTCCGCCTATATTGCTTCTAATTGCCAACAATTGAACTTTATAAACAAAATATACATTCAGGAAAAATAGTAATTTTTGTTTTGCAATTTGCCAAATATTTTGTACATGCCAAAAAACTATAGATATGCATGACACACCTCTTAAAGGACATTAGCCGCAATTCTGATCTTCCGACGGTCCTTGGACGAATTCCTAGGGTATGAGAATTCACAAGACAAAAAGCAGGAACACTATCTGAACTGGTTTTAGTCATGATGGACTGTCAGGTTAGATCAAACACATACCTTATATTTTATTATGTTTTGTTTCATGTAAAAAGCTTAGGACTGTGTCTAATGAAAAATTAAGTTATTCCGACAGGGAACTACCATGGAGTAAATGGTGCCACAACATAAAACAAACAAGTTCAAGAATAAACTGAAAGCAAGGCGCTCTCTACCGAATTCGAAATTTTGATCTTCAGGATGCCAAGAAGATTTACAAAGCAGCGGACTTTCTGTTGAGAATTTGCTTGCTAAAAAATTATTGGCAGTACAGATGCAGTCTCAGCTAGAGAACTTCCCCATCTTTGCTTACACTGCCTTCAATTTTTTTAGTATTGGCAATGTGAATACAGCAAAACACTTTGCTGTCAGTTAAATATTTCTGCAAGCAATTCAAGTAGCACTATATGCAAGTAAAAATGAGAGCGGATATGCAGTTATTGTTTTTCTCTTGTGAAACCAACAACAAGCATTAAGATGGGCTGTTTCACGCCGCGCCTCTGCCCGCTAGTATAATCATATAATGGGCAAAGCACAAGTTTCCAGTATAGGATATGCAAACACACACAAATGTGGATCAAATTTCATTGGCTAGAAGCAATATATCATGTAAATGCAGAATAAATTGATCCAAGGTCAAAGAACCATGATATGCATCATGTGACAGTAGCATCATTTAAGGGAAAATACTCTACCAGGAGATTGAGAGCATACAAGCTGATGACCACATTGACCTTTAGCGAATTAGCATCACTCTTTTTCAGTTTTGACGGCAAAATAACAGGAAGAAAGGTCCCAATGTGAATAAATGAAACTTACAGTATGCATGTCGGTATCATCCAGCGTCATTGGTGCAATGTCCAAGAGCCAAACCTCCTTGGCCTCCACCTGAGTTGGATCGGACACCTTTGGCACGTGCACGCGCACACACAGCAGAGACATCAAAACCAGGCCAAATCAAACTGAGGTCACACCAACATATAATTCTACAAGGAGGAGGGCAATCATCGTGATGTTGCAACTAAGTCCCCCTTCTTCGTCCTTCCTTTCACTGGTGATAATGCACAGCACAATCAGCTAGGTACAAATAAATCTACTGAATCACGTGAGACTGTCCCCTCTTAAATTTGGAGATGAAAACAGGTTTAGTCAGAATTGGCAGTATTTGTACAGATTAATGCACAGGCATTTGTTACAATATCAAGCCAAAGTGAATATATAGTTTCAGTTTTGTATAAATACACCTCTATGCCAATTTGCCTTAGATTATTTCACTAACTAAAAGAGTTGTACAGAAAGAGGGTAAACAAACTAACTAAAAAGACAAAAAGATGAAAAATCCTACAGGTAAGCAAAGCAACCCCTAAGAGAGAAAATACCCTCTTTAAGAACATGACTCTTTATCATATAGCATCCAGTTCTTGTCACGTTGACAAAACATGGAAAACTAAATCAGTCTGCCCATGATGTAATGCAAGGAATTGTTCGATTTTACGGTTTCTTTGGGAGAAATTAATGCTATGTTGCAACAACACATGCAGAAGTTTTGAATCTTTTGATCCTACCAAGTGCATCATTCAACTCACACATGCAAATATTGGCAATGTGATGTATACATGCAACGAAAAAAATACTTTATGGGAAAGAAAAAGTAACCCATGACACAAAACACTACATCTCTGAAGCCACCCATGGCAGAAAATACGATGGTATAGCAGCAGACCCTTTGTCCTTTACAGCAATATAATGTTAATCTCGGCCTGATGCTTCTTAGTTATAGCCTCATCGTATTTTCTTCAGAGTACTTATCCTTCCATGCTAACACAATTATGTTATTCCAGAAACGCTATACTTGAGTTTACCTTAACTCTGATGTAATACGAAGCTTCGTAAAAGATAAGCAAACACGTATGACCACTGCTACTCTAAGTAGACTTATGCAAAAAAATAAAGACCAGAGCAGTAACTATCAATCAGATTTATACCAAAGTGAATCCCTACCACCCCCTAACTGAAAAAAGTAAATCTATATTACTGAAAGTATAGTACATATAAGCTATATATATACTTTCAGTTTTGCTACTCTATGTTCAGGAAGTAAACATGGGTTCAGGAGATAAACTCATATGTCCGGAATAGATCCAACTGGGAAAGGCTTGTTACACTTCAAATATATGTTGAAAAGCATACATTATCCAACATAAGTTGTTTGTAGTACATGCTGAGATATCTATTCATGTGTATGCCACTACAAAGCTAACTGATAACTGAAGAAGTGATTCTTTCAAGTGATTAGCTTTCAAGGGTAGAGATGTCTGCAGTACGAATGATTTTTCCATGAGGCCAAGCTCATGTCAGAAATTCCTACAGCGTAAAAGAGCCTAACAATTTCCATTTGCACAGCAACCACAGCTATTTGTTAACAAAGTTTTTACAAATCCAACAGATCAAATATGAAGATATCCATGCAAAGAGTTGACACTTGAATAGTCCAATAAAACTAGAATCGATATGTACATTTCGGCAAGGATACAACTCACTTCCCTAAGAAGAAACCGTGGCTTGCTTTCCTACTGCAAGTCCCAGATCGAGCTGCAACCTATGCTTTGGCCATCGCAGGAGCAGCGGCCAAAGTTCAGTCAAGCTAGCAAACAAATAGTGTTATGTATGCAATGCAATACAAGCAGGGACCATGGATGATATCTTTGTAGAGCTAGTGGTAAAACCATATAATTAAACTATACTACTTTGCAACAACATAATACAAAATATATGATGCCCACTGCCCACTGAAAAGGAACCAGAACTCTAACTTCTTCCATTAACTGAATTCTGAAATCTGTAAAGCTTGCTCTACTTGACCAAATCAAGCAAATGAGCACATTACGGATATCATCAGGAAATTCATGTTGTGACGAAAAACTGGTTCTGCCTGTAATAAGTAGACTAATTCTTGCAAAACATAAATCTGCTTGGACAGAAAATCCTCTAAGACTAATAAGCATAACTGTTATTTGGGGATATCTTGACCATCATTATTCTGAATTGCACAAACTTAGTACCTTTTAATGTAAAAAGGGGATTCCATCCATTGAATATCAAGGGGATACCTCTGGTGTAGCCGCCGCAGGCGACATTGGACAGCTGGACAGATGTTCTTGTTCCTCCGACAAACTCGGCGCTTCTTCCTCGAGCGAACTTGGCTGCGTCGGAGATTGAGAAGAATACGACGGAGGAGTCCGGAGAGGACTGGAGGCAGCGTAGAGGTCACAGGCCGGCGGCGAGCTCGCGGAGGCATGGAGGTCCGGTGGCCGTGGCTTCCTGTAAAGGAGAGAGAGAGGGAGGTGAGAGATAGAACTGGAGGGAGGGGGAGAAGGAGAGGAGGGCAGGGTGGCGTGTTGGTCGGGCAGCGGCGCTCAGGTGGCCGGCCAGCGCGGGGCGGCGGTCCGGCGGCCATGGCTTCCGCTTCCTGCGAAAGAGAGAGAGAGAGAGAGAGGGAGGTGAGAAATAGAACCGGAGGGAGGGGAGGGAAGAAGGAGAGAGGGCATGGCAGCACGTTGGTCCGGCGGCGGCGCTCCGGTGGCCGGCGGCGCGGGGCGGCGGGGAGGCACGAGCGCGAGCCCGCGCGTGGAGGCGCTGGGTGCGGTCGGCGGCGGCGGCGGACACCAGCAGATGCAGGGTGTTTTTTGTGAAAACTATTTTATCAGATTCACTTAAAATAGTACTACGGGTTTAATACGCAAAATCATAGGGTTTTTTTTGCAAAAATGCTGACGACGGTGAGCGGGCAGAAGCGATAGCCGCTTTATTATTTGGGAAAGATTTGCAAAACAAACATTGCTTTGGATATCCCATATCTTCTAGGCTTTGTTTGTATCTGAAACTAATTTTCAGTTCCACGAATATCACATAACTATCCCAAACCTTTGAAGTTTGGGTCTTATGGAAGCAAACATATTGCACTTGACCAAAACGGAATTCTAGCTTTTGGATTGAAGGACGAGAGTCACATCATCCATAGCATTAGCGGGAGAATACAAAAGGCATGCGATAGGACAAAGTCCTTCTCGGCACTCTTGAGGACAATTCTCACATTACGTTACCAATCGTAAAGTTTTAACCAGATATTTAACGGCTATTCAATTTTAATAGGGAGGGTGGAAATGCGAGCCATTCTTCTACAACTATTATGCTTATAACACTTAGACAGCGTTCATAATTAATTGCACTGAGAATTAAACAAGTTAATTCTACAGGGTGCTCCCACTCAAATCAATATCTCTCATAATTGATTGTGAGTGATTCAAGACCCATTACAATTCAACGCCAAGGATGTATCCATCTCAAGTGACGAGAATTGCAATTGGTAGGCCAACTTGCCAATCACATCTCTATGTGACTCTTATTCATCTTTTGATGAGTGTGTTCCGAGCTCATGACTTTCATGCCTGAACATCAAGACAACCAAGTGATCTCGCTGCGAGGTCTCAACTCACCCGCCTCACACTTCTCTAATCGTTCGTACCCATGTATCCATGTGATACCCCGAAGAGATAGGTGTCGTGACGGTGCTACACTTGGGAGAACACTAACTACTTGATATTGTTGTGAGAGATCACCCTAATAAAAGCGACTACTGCGCAATCAAGAAGGGTGCATCATAAGGGATAAACATCTCAGGCAATTCATAATAGCATGATATGGTATAGCCCTTTCTGACGGAGAAGTCTTTAATTTCTTCATCTTCGGCATTTGCGTCGGTGTTCACCTTCGCGAAGTTTGCCACCACCTTGTCGATGCACCAGATAATATTGCTATCTCCATAGCTAATAAAATAAGTGCATTACTTAAGGTTGACACGCAGGTCATTAAAGTGACAATCATATGGCTCCAGCCATCATGCCGAATCATGACATGCAGGTCATGTTAATTTATACATCATATAGTCATCTCATACATAATCAAATTATTATGAGCACCGCTATACCACATCACATGCAAACCATCCTGCAAAACAAAGTTAGACGCCTCTAATCGGTTCATACAAGATTCATTTTACGTGGCTTCTAAGGTTTCGAAACAAACCGAAGCTACCTACGTCCATCATCAAGTATGATCATCCAAATCGCTAGATTAACATTGCGGCGTGTATGAAACATGACCCCCGTGCAGATCATATCTGCATTGCCCTTTTGTCTGTGAAATTTCATCTTTCTTTCTATAACTATGGTGGATTTCAACGAACTGTTAGCACTTCGTTGATCAATCAGGATCGCGGATTGCCAGAACATTGAAATTCCACCATGCCATTATAAAGATAAAAAATATGTAAATTCCAGGGAAGCAACAAGAACATCGGGTAACAGATTTCATCTGCTACCCGCACAAATAATTATCAGCAGTAGGACTCATCTACTACAAAATATATTGTGCAACACCCATACATCTCTATGTATTCTAGATCGTAACCTGCATCTACACATAGCACGGCTCATGATGCCACTGTAGGGTAACGCAACAGAAAACAAAAAAAATCGACCTACGCACCAGCCCAGGACCACTATGAAGACTGCATACAAGGTTTGATCTTTTCGTTACCGACTCGTAGCATAGCGGAAGTAGAGTCGATGACGATCGGCGGTGCAGATCCCCGCAGCGAGGATTTACAACCTCCCAACCGCGAGGATGTACTCCCTTGTTTGCCCCTCGGACAACCCTCCGGGTGGCAGTCAGACAGTCCCTCGGACGGTGTCGCGGACAACCCTTCAGGAGGACCCACAAAACTCGGACGGTCACTCGGACAGCCCTTCGGGAGGATACTCTCAAAACAGCCCCTCGGGCACAAAAATCAAAACTACGACCTCTCTACGGGGTTGCACACATACGGTGTCATCTATCCGGCAGGGCTTCGCCATCCAGAACTAGCTCCTGCCGGAACCCAGACAGTCTTTCGGCTCTACGAAACTCTTTCATGGGAGGGAGAGAGAAGCCAGACAAGTCAATGGCATGTGTATGAGAGCAAGGAGGATCCTTTAGGCAGCCCCCTCCACCCCTATTTATAGGCCAAGCCCAAGGGTGGCTTCTCCAAGAAGCCAAGGGGGAAAAATACCAAAAGGCCCTCAAGGTGGCTTCTCCAAGAAGCCACCCAAAAAGCAATTTCACTATTCATGACGACATTTTTCAGCGTCCGTTCGAACCGAAAATATTTATGTGGGCCTAGAACATTTCCAGTACCCACTAAAATAATTTTTGACGCGTTCCGGAACATATTCCGGATTAGTGATTTTCATCTGTGAAAAGTAAACAAGAATGCATTTTCACTATTCATGAAGACAATTTTTCACGTCCGTTAAATCTAAAAATATTTCTGTGGGTCTTAGAATAATTCCAGTACCCACTAAAATAATTCTGGACGCGTTCCGAAACATTTTCAGATCAATGATTTTCATCTGCGAAAAAGCGAACAAAGCGGTTCCGGCAGCTCCGGAACATTTCCGGTTTTTTCTTCCGGAAAAATCCTAGAAGTTTCCAGAATGATGCTAGCACCCTCCAAGAATTTCCAGACATGTGCCGAAAGCAATTTGACTTAATGGTATACCCTGAAACAACTTTTCAGTTTTACCGAAACACTTTCGGTGTCCTCTCCGGAACGTATCCGTTGCGTCCGAAACTTTTCCGGTGATTTTCTCTCAGACTCCCTGTCTAGTATTCAGCAGATAGATGACCCTTAAGCGTGTGACCCTATAGGTTCGGTGAAGTATAGACATGACCCGGAACACTTTCCGATCAATGATCAACATCGGAGTCATGAACACCCATATTGACCCCTATACCCACACGAATGAATATTCGAGTGAACCTCCAGTTGTTGTGTGATATTCCTGTTGCTTCACGATATATTACAAACACCCGAGGTGATATTTACTTGCATCCCCATGGATCAACAACTTGTCCACTATGCTAGTTACCTCGTTACCAGTTTTGTTCTCTTTTCTCGTTTCCGTGTTCCGGCATCCCTGTGATCAAATCACGCTGTGTCTGGCCAGACGATGATGGATACCGTAACACCGAGAGGGCCCGAGAATATCTCTCCATCGTCGGAGGAGCAAATCCCAATCTTGAGCTATCAAGTTACTTGACACACTTTTCCATGAACCCGTAAGCCGCTGTAATAGCCACCCATTTACGGATGACGTTTAACAAACCCCAAAGTTCATGAAGCAAGTATGAAGAAACTCGATACTCTCATGGTCTAAGGAATTATGCAAACATTAACCATCTCTGTGTTATTAACCATTAACTTGTGACGAATGTATCTCATAGCATAACATCAATTCGGGTCGATTCAACACAAATGTTCTTCTAACATTGTGCCCTCAAAAGTTGCTGGCATAGACATGCCCATGATCAGGAAAACAGAACCATCATGCAACACTTGAGCTAGTCTTAGAGGCCAGACTAGGAATACTTCTTACCATTTATTATTCCACACATGCATATGAGTCTTCCTCCGAGCCTCGTGTTATTGTAGACTTGAGAACCATAGCAGTTATAGCATGGAACATAAACATAATTATGAACAGGGAGATAATCAATAACATTTATTATTGCCTCTAGGGCATATCTCCTACACCTTCTACCACAGATCCAAAGGCAAGATCTTTGTTGCTAAGAATGGGTCCTTTCTAGAGAAGGAGTTTTCTCTCGAAAGAAATGAGTGGGAGGAAAGTAGAACTTGATGAGGTAGTTGCACCTTCTTTCAAATTGGAAAGTAGCACATCAGAGAAAACCGTTCCCGTGATGCCTACACCAACTAGAGAGGAAGCTAATGTTGATGATCATGAAACTTCAGATCAAGTTACTACAGAACTTCGTAGGTCGACCAGAACACGTTCCGCACCAGAGTGGTACGGTAATCTTGTCCTGGAAGTCATGTTATTAGACCACGGCGAACCTATGAACTATGAAGAAGCTATGATGAGCCCAGATTCCGACAGATGGCTTGAGGCCATGAGATCTGAGATAGGATCCATGTATGAGAACAAAGTGTGGACTTTGGTGGACTTGCCCGATGATCGGCAAGCCATTGAGAACAAATGGATCTTCAAGAAGAAGACTGACGCTGATAGTAATGTCACTATCTACAAAGCTCGACTTGTCGCAAAAGGTTTTCGACAAGTTCAAGGAGTTGACTACGATGAGACTTTCTCACCCGTAGCAATGCTTAAGTCTGTCCGAATCATGTTAGCAATTGCCACATTTTATGATTATGAAATCTGGCAAATGGACGTCAAAATTGCATACCTTAATGGATATCTTAAAGAAGAGTTGTATATGATGCAACCAGAAGGTTTTGTCGATCCTAAAGGTGCTAACAAAGAGTGCAAGCTCCAACGATCCATCTATGGACTGGTGCAAGCATCTCGGAGTTGGAATATACGCTTTGATGAGGTGATCAAAGCATATGGTTTTATACAGACTTACGGTGAAGCCTGTATTTAGAAGAAAGTGAGTGGGAGCTCTGTAGCATTTCTGATATTATATATGGATGACATATTATTGATTGGAAATTATATAGAATTTCTGGATAGCATAAAAGGATACTTGAATAAGAATTTTTCAATGAAAGACCTCGGTGAAGCTACTTACATATTGAGCATCAAGATCTATAGGGATAGATCAAGATGCTTAATAGAACTTTCACAAAACACATACCTTGATAAGATTTGAAGAAGTTCAAAATGGTTTAGTCCAAGAAGGGGTTCTTGCCTGTATTACAAGGTGTGAAGTTGAGTAAGACTCAAAGCCCGACCACGGCAGAAGATAGAGAGAGAATGAAAGTCATTCCCTATGCCTCAGCCATAGGTTCTATACGATATGCCATGCTGTGTACCACACCTGATGTGTGTCTTGCCACTTATCTGGCAAAGAGGGTACAAGAGTGATCCAAGAGTGAACCACTGGACAGTGGTCAAAATTATCCTTAGGTGCCTTAAAGAGGACTAAGGAAATGTTTCTCGGTTATGGAGGTGATAAAGAGTTCGTCGTAAAGAGTTACGTCGATGCAAGATTTGACACTGATCTAGATGACTCTAAGTATCAATCTGGATACATACTGAACGTGGGAGCAATTAGCTAGAGTAGCTCCATGCAGAGCATTGTAGACATAGAGATTTGCAAAATACATACGGATCTGAATGTGGCAGACCCGTTGACTAAACTTCTCTCACAAGCAAAACATGATCACTCCTTAATACTCTTTGGGTGTTAATCACATGGCAATGTGAACTAGATTATTGACTCTAGTAAATTCTTTGGGTGTTGGTCACATGGCGATGTGAACTACGGGTGTTAAATCACATGGTGATGTGAACTAAATTATTGACTCTAGTGCAAGTGGGAGACTGAAGGAAATATGCCCTAGAGGCAATAATAAAGTTATTATTTTATATTATATTTCCTTATTCATGATAAAGGTTTATTATTCATGCTAGAATTGTATTGATCGGAAACTTAAATACATGTGTGAATACATAAACAAATACCGTGTCCCTAGTAAGCCTCTACTAGACTAGCTCGTTGATCAAAGATGGTTAAGGTTTCCTAACCATAGACATGTGTTGTCATTTGATAACGGGATCACATCTTTAGGAGAATGATGTGATGGACAAGACCCATCCGTTAGCTTAGCATAATGATCGTTCAGTTTATTGCTATTGCTTTCTTCATGTCAAATACATATTCCTTCGACTATGAGATTATGCAACTCCCGGATACCGGAGGGAATACCTTGTGTGCTATCAAACATCACAACGTAATTGGGTGATCATAAAGATGCTCTACAGGTATCTCCGAAGGTGTTTGTTGAGTTGGCATAGATCGAGATTAGGATTTGTCACTCCGAGTATCGGAGAGGTATCTCTGGGCCCTCTCGGTAATACACATCATAAGCTTGCAAGCAAATGACTAAGGAGTTAGTCACAAGGTGATGTATTACGGAACGAGTAAAGAGACTTGCCGGTAACGAGATTGAACTAGGTATGAAGATACCGACGATCGAATCTCGGGCAAGTAACATACCGATGGACAAAGGGAATTACGTATGTTGTCATAACGGTTCGACCGATAAAGATCTTCGTAGAATATGTAGGAGCCAATATGGGCATCCAGGTTCCGCTATTGGTTATTGACCGGAGAGGTGTCTCGGTCATGTCTACATAGTTCTCGAACCCGTAGGGTCCGCACGCTTAACGTTCGTTGACAATATAGTGTTATATGAGTTGTATGTTTTGGTGACCGAATGTTGTTCGGAGTCCCGGATGAGATCACGGACATGACGAGGAGTCTCGAAATGGTCGAGAGGTAAATATTGATATATAGGACGATAGTATTTGGACACCAAAAGTGTCCTCCCCCCCCCTCCGGCAAGTTATGGGCCTTATGGGCCAAAGGAGGGGACATACCAGCCCACAAGGGGGCTGGTGCGCCTCCTCCCTTGTTTGGCCAGCCCTAGGGAAGGAAAAGGGGGAGGGCTAGCCCCTCCTGCCTTTCCCTCTCATGGGAGAAAGGAAAGGGGGGAGGGAAGGGGGGCGCCACCCTCCCCTGCCTTTCCCCACACTCCAAATAAGGAAAGGAGGGGGGGGGGGCGCCACCCTTCCCTGCCTTTCCCCACACTCCAAATAAGGAAAGGGGGGCGCGGCTTGGGAGGGACCCCAAGTAGGATTCCTCCTACTTGGGCGCCTCCTTTGGCTGCTCCTCCCTCCCTCCCACCTATATATATGTGGGAGGGGGCGCCTAGCATACAACAGACAATTGCCTAGCCGTGTGCGGCGCCCCCCTCCACCGTTTACACCCCCGGTCATATTTTCGTAGTGCTTAGGCGAAGCCCTGCGGAGATCACTTCACCATCACCGTCACCACGCCGTCGTGCTGCCGGAACTCATCTACTACCTCTCCGTCTTGCTGGATCAAGAAGGCGAAGGATGTCACCGAGTTGAACGTGTGCAGAACGCGGAGGTGCCGTACGTTCGGTACTTGATCGGTTGGAGTGCGAAGAAGTTCGACTACATCAACCGCGTTGTTAAACGCTTCCGCTTACGGTCTACGAGGGTACGTAGACACACTCTCCCCCCTCGTTGCTATGCATCTCCATGGATAGATCATTGCGTGTGCGTAGAAATTTTTTGTTTTCCATGCAACGTTTCCCAAAAGATCCTGCATATTAATTATTTCTAAAATTATGCTTAGGATGCAACCTTAATTAATATATTTTTCTTTTTACGATGTATTTTGAAAATGCCTACTACATATGATTTCTACTCATTTAAATTGACTAGATAGGATACTTTGATGCTCTCAAAAATGCTTTTATTGGCACCATAGGCACTGTACTCCCTCTGTTTTGAATTATAAGATGTTAAACTTTGTTTGAATCAAATGTATATAGACGCATTTTACTATGTTTGTTCACTCATTTCAGTAGGTAAATAGTCCATATTGAAATATCTAAAACATCTTATAATCTGGAACAGAGGGTTTATATGCTAAAGGTTACAACATGCACATAATCATCCTCTGTATTTCGCTCAGTGCACAATAACCAACCCATATACGATGACGTACACTAGACTACTAATATGAGCTTTATGTAAACCAATGGCTTAATACTGATTTTCATATTATTTAAAATTGTGCCCATAAAGATTTTTTTAAAGAACTAGAATAATGCCCGTGTGTTGCAATGGAATATAAATATTCTAGTACGTCGGCTTGTGATTTACCTGTCTATAATAATGCGATTGCGTAAATAGATGATCATCAAATTGTGCCCATGAATTATCTTATATTTTGATCTGAAGTTTGGTAAGTAAATTAAAGTGGAACTGGTTCAGAAGGTAAGTAAATTAAGTTGATTTATTATCATATAAGAGCATCTTCAGCCACGTACTTCTAATCCGACCCCTCAAACGCCCGCGGATGCGCCCGGTCAGTGACCGGGCATGTCCGTTTTGAGCCCCTATTTATCCATCCGTGCAGCCACAATTCTCATTTTCTTCCTCATATGTCCGGTCACTTGCACGGATTGGTGGAGATGAAGAAAGAGAAAGAAAAGAATGACTAAAGAAAGAGAAAAGGTGGTCCGGGGTGGGGCCGCGTCTTATGTGGCGGATTGACCGGGCGCGCCCGGGCGTGTCCGTGAGCCCTCATATCCTCCTCATATTTGAGATGGATATGAGGGTTCGCGGACAGCCCGGATATATAGAGAAGATATAAGGGGTCCGGTTGGGTCACTTTTTTCCTTCTCTCTCATGTCTGGTCACTGACCAGGCGTGTCCGCGGGCATATGAGAGATGGTTTGAGGGATCCGGCTGTAGATGCTCTAAGGAAGGTTGGACGAAGGGGTGGTGAGAAGAAAGGTGAAATGAGAACTTTACGTTCTTTTTAAGTAGTAGAGATATCAATGTTGATATGCAACCTTGAACATTCATTATGCATGTCTTTACGGATTGATTATTTTTGGTGGAAATGTCTAATATGTGCTCTTATGCACATGCTATGATTGAGAATTAAAATGTACTTCTACATTTATCCTAATGCGCTATCTTTTGGGCATTACTGAGGAGGAACACCAGCAAAGGCTTGAATTGATACCAAAATCTAGACAGATATTTTTTTTGTTGTCTAATAAATTGGACACACCTTCAATACACTGAAAAAAATCGTCTAGCCTTTATGTTTTTGCACAACATCACTTATCATGTTGTTTCTCGTACGACATCGTGAAATATTTCAAGAGATTTGCTGATGTCGTCAACTGTGCGTATGAGGGATGCTTTTTTTTTTTTGCAACGGAAACGTTTGCTGGTGTATTATAACTCTTGCATTTTAGGATTCATGTGAGTCACCCCCTTTGTCTACCTCTTTTGTGCAACTACTTGAAAGAAAGTTGTGATGTGCCTCTTCTCCCACCCTCACACACACCATCTTCTCTCGCGTCCTTTTTTTATAAGCTCCCCTGCCTTCCATACGTCTCTGCCATCCGGCCCCGTCCACTCCACCAAACCACCAGATCACCCGAGCCCATGGCCGGCCCCTCACCGTCGCCGTCCGGCAGCAGCCGCCGCTTGTCGGAGCTCCTGGAGGAGCAGCAAGAGCCGTTTTCCCTTCACCTCTACCTCCTCGAGAAGGGCTGCTCCCCCACCACCCTGGACGCGGCCGGAGGCTGCGGCGTTGCGTCCTTACCTTGCTGGCCGAGGAGCAGAGGCACCTCCCCGGCGCCGAGGCGGGTGACGGCCAGCAAGAGAACACCCGCCACCGCCAGCGGCCTCCTCTCCAAGTTCCTCCACGGCACGGCGGCGCCTGCATCGACGAAAAGAAAGAAGAAACTGCGGCCGGCCGCCATTGGCCCGTGCTCCGTCGAAGGCGAGAAGGCGGCGAGCAAAATAAAGAACGCCGTCGAGGCACACGGGGCTGAAGCAGAGGGCGACGAGGGAGGAAGCTACGACGACGACGACGACTCGTCGAAGCAGCTGAGCCCTGTCTCCGTCTTGGAGCGCCGGACATTCGAGAAGCCGCCGCGGGCGTACGCCGAGAGTAAGCAAGCACGCAGCCCCCATATCTCTTCCTCCGCGCCATTGGTCGTCGATCATGCACTGTCGCACTGAGCTCACGCAGCAATACTTGGACCATCGCAGAGGCCATGGTCGTCTTGAGGGAGCTCCTGGACGCGGCACGCTGGCCCGCATTGCTCCAGCGGAAAGTTGCCATAGAAAGCAGCAAGTCCGGCGATGTCCTCACGGAGACTTCAACAACGACGACGGTGGCGCCCGCACCGACGCCCACGAGAACCGACCGTGCTACCAGCGTAGCACATTTGGAGGAGATGTTTGAGGCCAAGGGGCACGACCTCGTACCGTTGGACATGCCCGGCGAGAGGGGGGATGCCCGGCTGGGGCGGTGGGACGTCGGTACCGAGCTAGCGGTTGCAGTGCTGGAAGCGCTGACGGAGGAGGTGGTGGTGGAGCTGATGGTGATGGGGATGGTCCACCATGAAGATGCCAATGCCATCGACGCGAAGCAGTGTTGGTTGCTACCGAACTGCTGATGTTGTGGATATATTTGTCATTATATGCCTTGATTGATGTTGGTCTTCTGATTATGATGTTTAACACACTAGTACTGTACTTGCTAATATTACTGTAAATAAAGATTTTCTAACCAGTCTTCAATAGAGTTAACTCTATATGATTGAATGAAAAAAGAGATCTTGCTAAAATTTTGAAGGTCACCATATATTGACTAAGAAAACATCATACAATCATTCGCTACAAATTTTGTCACATAGGATTGAACATTCCTAGCAAGCAAACCATCCGCACTAGAAACTAAGCCATATCTAACAATCTCATGGGCCACTCTATTGCCAACACGATTCACCTTTGCGAAGGTACATTGGGGAATAAGGTTCAAGACACCCCAAGTCTCTCTCTTCAAACCGACAAAAGTTGACCTATCTAGGGGAACATAGTCAGTCTCGATGATGATTGGCTTGTGCATGGCAATGGCAACATATGACCTGCTAAAGAGGCCCGAAGCACCGCTTCCTCCACACCCGAGCAAATGGGATGGTATTCTCATGAAGTTAACAAAATTTCTCCCTGGTGATATCTAGCCACAACACCGGTGCTAGCAAAAGCTTCTTCCATCACATAGCTAGCATCCGCATAAATCTTGATGATTCCATCGTGTGCCACCACCCAACCTACACGAGGTAAAACAGACCGAGGGGTACCAACATAGTGGGCAATACTTGTACCTTTAGGCCCCGCTCGGATGGCCGTTTTTTAGGCCCAAACCAGCATAAAATACGGTTCTGAATTGTTTTTCCCCACCAGCTGGAGAAAATGCACTTGGTTGGTCGTTTAAGCGCAGCTCAAAATGATCGTTTTCAGGTTTACAGCCGTAATGTCTCCAGGGCTCCGTATTTTTTCCGGTGGGATTTCGCCGGTGGCCGGTAAGATACAATTGTATCTTAATACACGCGGAAAGCAAAAACGGCAATCCAAGCGGGGTCTTATCGGTTGCCGGAGAGACTGGGATCCTCCTAGGAGCTCCAGTGAATATCATCACAAATTGTCCACAAACAAATTAATAGGAGAAGCCGCAATTGAAGCGTTACCATCACCAAAATTCCCATTATCACCAAAAAAAGGTCTTGACATACATTGTTTCGTTAAACCCTCTAAGATTCTCTGAGGCCCAGTCTCTTTCAACTTGGATCGATCACTAGCGGGCAACGTGCATGGCAGCGCCAACTTGCGCTGTACGGCTGTGAGCACACGTTCGAGCCTTTGGCTTAAAGGAAGCCACATACGGAGACACTGCTCTGCTCCACGAGAAGGTCGCGTACGGGTGTACGATGAGCTGGGCGCACCAAAGTAGTACTGCTCACCACTTACTGCCCGGGCGCGATGTATCAACAGCAAGCAAGGAAACCGAACCAAACCCTCCGTGCCATGCCGTTCCGTCGTCCCGTCTTCCACCAGTGACGCGTCCTCTGTCGCTCGCTCTCCGCGATCCGGCCGGCCGGCCGTCGAGAGGGACGCCGGAGCTGCTAAACTAGCTCTGGTACGTGGCTTAGACCATTAGATGTTTCGTTACATCATTGGACGTGTTCCCTTTCGCGCCACTTTGATGCTTTCCATCTCTTTCATGTGCCCGTGGATGGAAGACTCCCATCAAACAATAATCCCCTGCTCCTTCTCACCTCCCTACTCCCATCAAACAATAATCATGTGTCTCCTCCTATGATGACAAACTCGGAACTCTAGGATTCAAACGACCATGATATTTTTCCAAATTCCTGCGAATCAGAGGCCCAAACATTCTAGGTAAAAGGATTGCAAGAGCTCCTGACTCTAGTCAAGAATGTCCTTCTATCACACAATACCAACACACAACTTCACAACGAACGATTTATCTTACATACATATATATTAGCATAGCATTCCATACGTCAATCCCCTAAGCATATGATCCTTCTAGTTCCGCTTTCATGCAAGTCTCGCGGAACATAATAAGCGCCACCGTGCGACACAGCACGTAATGGCTTCATTACAATACTAGCTGCGTGGAGTTTGAAGTTTAGCTTGGTGGTGCAACACCCAATACATATGCACCAAGTACCTAGCAGGTCCAGAAGGATCACCTGCATGCACATCTACCGTTAGCGTTACTCGGCAGCAGCTTCCGCTTCCACTGCTCCGTCTTCTGCCATGAGAGTCCTGTAAACCCTTCTAGAGCATACTGGTCCCAGCCTTCGGCTTTCCTCACCTACGCGGTCCTCGCACTTCAAGTCCTGGAGCAGAAGCTCCTTCTCACGAACCTGTTACATGCACAGGTTAAGAGTTAAGACTTGAGAGCGCGCAAGGAGGAACCAGTCAAGCTATTGCAGTATTTTAGAACGTGGTAAAAAGGGCAGCACTCACGGTTTTAGTGGAATCCATATATACTTTCAGAAGGGATCTCATGGTACTGTACTTCTTCCAGATTGCCAGGGCAAACCTTGGCTGGACTTTAGGGATAGCTATTAGAGCCTTCATCCTGCCACAAATAATTTATGTGAAGAGTTAGATAGGAGAATGCAATTCTGATTTGAAAGCTGGAATTAAAAACACTGTTCTACACATGGATGCCTAGTTGGATGCTTCAAAAAATGAATGACTTGACTAGAAACAATATAATATAGAATTACCATCACCATGGCCAAATAGTTTCATCTAAAGAGCAACTGCAATATTACAATCCTGTTGCTCAGATTTGGTTAAACAGCATGATCATTTATAAGGTGGCTTCTTTAGTATAACACTTAGCACGAAAAATAAAAAATCAAGCCAGTCCAACCAAGAGGTCCAAGGCTGGCTTACATGTACGAGTTGAAGCCAACTCACCCACATATATAATTTTGGTTTTTTCCATTTCATAGGATTCAACTTGCTAATTTTGATGGGGAGCACGAGCACTAGCCATAATACTAATAGAGTTTAGAACTCTGGTACTGAGACAGACTAGGCTACACAGCAGAGGAGACTCGTCGGAACAAGCAACTCATGTTTTATTACTCTACGACTCTAATGAAACTCCTGCAGAAGGAAAAATAAGGCAACAACCAAACTAAGTTTATGGTATATGCAAAAACAGGAACAATTTCCAGTTTGATAAAATAGAATAATCAAGAGGAAGAAAACCGAATGGAGATCTGATTCAGTATATTTTCAACTTACCAGGTATCTTTCTTAGCCAGATCTTTATCAATGAAATTTTTAGGGATCACTGCACCATTAGCATGGACAGATAACCATGACAGTGGTTTCCTGCACAAGTCCATGGGGAAAACATTAATGAAAATGGAGCTGCTTCTAGATTCAGTAAGACTATACATGTCCAACAAATGGGGACCAAAATAGAAATCATATCACTGAATATGTTCAACATTAATAATGATGGTCATTGAGGACCAAGCCTAGACCAACAAGCACACCTCCGGTCAAGGCTTTGCCTCCACGGTGCGCGCTCATATTCAGTTGGGAAATATCCCCAGTGACACTACAAATATAAATATTCATTGGATAAAACTACATGACAACTATTTTATAACATATTAGGCATTAGGAGGTAGATACACCATAATATCATTATATCATTGGATTCGTATTTGAAAGAACAATGATATTATTTTTGTAGAATATATAAATAATATTTTATAAGTTAAATTCATGGTCAAAATTGAGCTCAGATTTCTAGGGGGCTTTTGTTGTGGACTGGGGGAGTATTTTTGCTTCATATACCAATGATCAATGTTATAGGCTACTGTTCAATTTCAGTCCGAATTCAGTATAAATGACTGCACAAATCAATTAGCGTACAGTGGAATAGAACCAGAAAAAAACAGAAAAGGCGACAAAAAGAAAGCAGAGACGACCATTGGTGAAATCATTATGATCTAACAAATCTAGCTCACCTGAATCTGCAATTTGCAAGACTAGATGTCAAGCCAACAACATGGTCGGCTACTTCAGCTTCATCTGCGCATTGCCTTGAGTGAACTTTAACATGGTGTGTTGCTAATTTGCATAAAACCTGAAAAACCAAATCCATTACACATTCTAAAAAGGATAGTTCAGGAAATTTTTGATAAGGTTGAAAATAGACCTCTTCCACTGGTGGGCGTTTCCAGCTATTAAAATTGGGTGCATTCCTATACTGAGCCCGCTCGCTAACACGCCAGAAAAAAGAAAGGACATTTTAGCATACTTCAAATACAAAAGATGAATACATTTCCTATTGCTTACAAGTTGTAACATCACCGGAAAATTAAAAATATTATGCAGAACTATCATGCAAGTCAGATTTTTCTCGCATAATGTTCCAGGCGTGTTTGTGTGTTGGTTACGGCTTACACAATAAACAGGACAAGAGGACATCACAATGTAGAAGTGAGTGGCATGTAACAGCAGTCGGAAATTCTGCAGTGGGCATAGTTTAGGTGAACGACAATAACGAGTAGGAAAAAATAGCATGCCAAAGCTATAAATAATGTTGTCGGCTAATTAGCACTAGTGCACGAAGAACAAAAGGGCATCCGGAGACAGTGAACATAAGACGATCAACAGAAAACAGCAGAACAGGGTAATTCAGACTTTAAAGAACCAACCATTTATTTATGTAGTTCATCAATTTATTAGTGATGTAGCAAACAGTGAATGTTGGATAGCGATCTTGAACAAGGCGAACATGATCCCAGAAGAACCCACTGCTGATAAGATCGCAGAATTCCTCAGCTTGAAGCACAAATAGAATATACGGTACTTCTGCCACTGAAGCTGGGTCCTGCACACAATAATGTCACTTAGGAGTTAGGATATATACAAAGTCATGGTGCTGGTTATGCAGAAAGATATGACACTTAACTACTTAAGGATATTTATAGCGTGGTACTAGACTAAATGTGCTGCCCTTTGTATGTCACAATGCCTTGGATCTATATCTTACAGTAACTTTGTGTCATAAAGATACTTTTTTGATTCCTGGAAGCTTAACAGAAATGACACATCAGGAAAGTGCTTTAACTTACACCCTACTTCTCCATGGCTTGGAATGTATATAGATATTTCCTTTATATTATGGCATACTATATAACATTGGCAAATACTAACAGTGTAGCACCCCTGTTGATAAGCTAAAGGCCAGCATTTTCCCTCATGTGTGTTTATTTGTAGATTTTCAATGATTTGGTGACAATACACTAGCAATTGGGCTGCTCCAAAGAAGTTGTTCAATCAATTTTTCCCTTTTATCATCATTTTTTTCCAGGAATTCAAGTTGTCTCACATAAAAAATTATAGTTGAATGCTAAGGGCCCCTTTGGAACAGAAGAATTACGGAGAGAAAATGGAGGATTGCAATTTCTAAAGGCTAAACCAAAAGAGAGGAAACATTCATCACTAATATGACAGCTATTGTTGTGACCAACAAGCACCTGGCCAATTTGAGGAACCTCCATCTTCCACAAAATCGATCCCTTGATTGGATTAGCCTGAACTCGATACTTAAGGCCCTTCTCCGCAAACCTTGTTAGAAGGGTACCTGTTTGCAAAGGTCCAAATACCTCAGCAACAGAGAAAGATGGAGACAATATCACGATAACTGAGACTAAAATGATAATTTGATGCAACTAATTAATTGGCTGGGGTTCAAATTTTAAAATACCTCCAACTGACCCAGTTTCAATGATTGTTGAGTCGATCTCAGTCACTATAGATTTTAAAGCATGTTTTCCTGATTCCCACTCGTCTTTTTCTTTTGCATATTTCTTCTGCACTGCCTTTTGAGCTTTAATGGCTTCTTTCATGAGCTTATTTTCCTGCAGAGTAAATAGCACCCTCTTATATTCTGTATTCTCTATCATGCACCACAGCAAACATTTCTTTTATAAAAAATGCTTAACAAGACAGACCTCCCGCTGTCGTTTCTTTTCTTCAACCATTTTCGCTTTCCCTTCCTTTATTAGTCTCCTCTTTTCCTATATAATGAAAGAGAGGTTTATTGCTTAAGTTGCATCTATTGTGAAACATGAACTGAGAAGTTTGTTTATTGTCAGGCTTTGCCACTCAGCCAGACCTGTGTTGTCTTTCCTTCTTCTGTGTTGTCGTTTTTCTCCTCTTCCTGCATGGACTCTTCACATGGTAAAATCGAATTGTCCGATGGCTCTTTGTACCCAAAGTCACCCAGCTCATCATCACTGTCCAAAGATATCGGGGAAGAAGTTCCTGAAAAGGCACAAATTAGAGTTAATCAGTTACTCCTACCTAGGTGAATCCAAGTTATAATGAGTCCAGAACATGGTCCATCTAGTAAATAGTAATTAATGGGGTGGCATAGGGTGCCTCCACATAAGAAACGGAGAATATAAAACTAAACCGCTCTAAGACGCAATAGCTGAAGTTCTTGATTTTCGTGTTAATAGAAATTCATCCCTGAAGAAGTCTAGCATAAACACTATATTAGTTAGGGCTCGATATACAGTGAAAGTGTTATCTACGAACTGGCATGTTATCCAAAATATTAGTTGACATGAACTTGAGCGGTAGAGAAGTCATTTGTTCTACACAAGCTGAAGGACCAAGATTATACCGTTCTCAATAAATAAAGGTTGCATTTTGCTTTGCAGTTCGGAATTTCAAATGTTCTTGGTCATTTAAGTCAGCAAAGGAATTTGCAGCTTCTCGGCCTGTTCTACAACAGACGCTAAACCAAAAAAACAACTAGCAAATCGTCTCAAATTGCACAAAACAACACCCATCTTGTCAATCTTTTCTAGAAAAGACACCTACTTCGCTTCTCTTGACACAAAGTTAAACGACTTGCAGCTTAAGCATGACCAGAACCATTTCCCATGTATCTTCTTGACATGGAGCAAATTTCATAGATGAAGCCAGTGTACAGAGTGTTCACTTCTTGGCAAGATAACCATTGTTCAGCTCTCGAGCCTAAAACAAAAGGCAGCTACAAGCCTACTAGTTAAGAATTTCACCAAAGAATGTATTTGCAGGGGCAGCAGAAGAGAAACCTCGAAAAGTGGAGGGGCCTGCCACATCCAAGCGCAAGTTGGTGAAGAAACGTGTCTCAGCGTTGGGGCCGATAGATCCGGGGAAAGCCGGCCCATGGATCCCCAAATCAGCCGCACCAAAGTCGAACGAGCGCGGTAGAACAGGCGTATTAGGAACAGCAGCACCACGGGATTGGGGGTCGAGTGAGCACGGAACGAACGACGGAGGAGTCCCGATTGGGACGCTGGAAGGCCCGGCCGGGCGCGAGGCGGTGAAGCCCGGGGTCTCCAGGACAACAATGTCGGGGTCGGCAGAGCCGGGGGAAGCCGACCCGGGCATCCCCACATCAGCAGCATCGTCGAAGTCGATATTGCGCCGGAGAACAGAATCAGGCGTGCGGGGACCATCGCCGCCGGAGCGGGGGCTGAGCGAGCACGGGACGAACCCCGGGGAGGCCCCGACCCGGCGCACGGGGGTGTAGCCCGGCGTCTCCAGGACAACAATGTCCAGGTCGACAGATCCGGGGGCAGACGGCCCAGGGATCTCCAAAGCAGCGGCGCCGAGCCCGACGCGGAACGGGCTCGGGAAGAAAGAACCGGGAGCGGCGGCGCGGGGGCGGGCGGCGAGCGAGCACGGGACGAACGACGGGGGAGTCCCGGTCCCGGGTGCGGCGGATCCGGGCTCCCGCCGCTTCGGCGGGGGAGGAGGGGTGTCGTCGTCAATGCAGATGGGGGACATCGGCAGCCGCCGCTTGGGGAAGGCCGGGGAGGAGGAGGACGCGTCGAGGAGGCCCCGGGAGGCGCGGGAGCGGGGGGCGGGGGTGGAGGCGGCGGTGTCGTCGTCGTCGTCCTCGAGCTCGACGACGGCGATGCGGGCGGCGGAGACCCGCGAGGCCATGGTCGGCGCCACGGCGCTGTCTCCCAGGGCGTCCTCCAGCGAACTCATTTCGGAGTGGGCAGTGGGGTGGGGAATCGAGGGTTTCCGCCGGAGACGGGCGAGGGTTTCGGTTTTGAGGTCTGCCGCAACGGGAAGTTGTTCCCCATGGGCTGCATTTAGCGCGGCTCATCAACTGGCCCACTTTTTACTTCTTTTCAAAAAAACGAAATTACTAATATATCAAGTTTCATAATAGGAAAATTACGTGTCCCAAAACATATATACACACAAAATATGTCCACGCGTAACCAAGACATATGTTCATATATATATTAGGAAAACAATTGTGACATGCTAATAAAATTTTCATATATTTACAAAAAATGAAACATATTAATGTAAATAATAACTAAGTACAATTATTAATGATAATAAATATAGTTTTCATGTACTATAGAAGTAATATTCATGCATATAAGAAAATATATTCATACATTTAATTGTTTGTTTATTTCGAAAAAATATTCATATATTTTAGGAAGGAATAAAAGGGAAGAAAAATAATTAGAATGAAATGATAAAATGCAAAATTTTAAAAAAAAGGAAAGGAGAAATTCATAAATGTAAAACAAAAACCGAAGACAAACATAAATGTAAAACGTATTGTCCAGCCCACCGAAGAAATGTTTCAAGCGATGCTCTCCTATTTTGCCGCAACGGGTAATGGATGCATTGCACAAGATGGTAGTTTGGCCATTCTAGCCCGTTGTTTTTCTGTGCAGCGCGCACTCACAATGCATAATTCTTTTTTTAGGTAATATCATGGTGAGTCACAAAACTTGCACTGAATGTTCAGTTTGGTGCTAGAATTTTAAAAATACGGATTTGTGGTCATCTAACTTGACTCAAACATGCATATACGGTCACAACACATGTATGCGGACTCATCTGTGTGTATGGGCAAAACCTGTCAATGAGTGCATGATTAATTTTTGCAAAGAACACCCTTGTATTTTTTGCGAAAAAAACAGTGTAACGAATTTGTGCATGAAAACCCCTCATTTTTTTATTCGTAGGAAAGACCGACCACCTGTACTGCACATAAATGAGCAAATTATAACACAAAAAAGGGGCCGGCGAGGTCTCAAACCCGCGACGAACGACTAAAAAAGCAGCCGCTATAGCAACTTTTTGTTTTTTTAAAGCAACTAAGCCACTAACGATTACTGTCTTCTATGGATAACATCTTTTACTGAAACAGGCCGCACGCGAAGCTTAAACGGCTGCAGATACTGCGGCCCAATTTTCCATGCGCTATTTCCTTTAACATAATTGTAAAACGTAGGTTCGGCTCGATTTTTTTGTTTTGTTTTGTAAAACATAGGTAATAAAGTTATGCTCAAATGTTTATGTGTTAAAATATACTCCCTCCGTCCCATAATGTAAGTTACATTATGAGATGGAGGGAGTACATACCAGTGTTGCTTAGTACATAAAACATTTAAATATAAGCCAATCTATTATATAAAAAAGTTAGTTAGTACGGATGTTTGAAATTTTTATCAAATGAATATATTTAATTTATAAAAAAAATGTTTAGTTAATAGAGATTTTTTTACTCATGCTTATATTAAAAAATATTATATAATTTATATATTGGACATGATAGAATACCCATATCAACAGTTTAAAATTTAAATTATGAATATTTTTTATTATGTACAATAATTGAAATGTTTGTATAATTAAAATAATATTTTAATTGTAATTTTACAAAAAACTGTATTATTTTAAATTATACAAATATTTTTAAAAATAATACGTGGGCAAATTAAAAGTAAGTTATTTCGTTTGTAGTTACAATATTTGTAACACACGAATATTTAAACATTATTTTTATTACGGAGACCATAATTGACGTGCTATCTACAATTTTTTTCCCACAATGGTGCAAAATGGGGTGCACTGACCATAGCCCAGCCTACGTGTTTTAAGAAAAGGAATATAAGAGGTAAAGATTCAAATTAAGCATCCTATTTGAGTTTTTGTGGTAGTTCGAGAGGTGAGCGCACAAGCTGTAGGTCCCAGGATCAAAACCTGCCCCCCTTTCAGCATAATTTTTCTCTTTTATACTCTTCACTGACAGGTGGGTCCCACCTAGGCTTTTTTATTTTGATTAAGGTAAATCTAGGGCGTTATCTGAAAATTTTCTACTCTTAGCCACTGACATGTGGGCCATGCCATGCTGGCAAAGTCAAGGTGTACGCCTGTATAGTAGAAAGCACCGTATTTGAACCAAACAGCAAGTTAGATGACCACAAATCCGCATTTTCAAAGTTTTGGCACCAAACTGAACATCCAGCGCAAGTTCTATGACTACCGGTGATATTACCTCTTTTTTTTATCGTTGACATTCAAATCGTTACGGTATTAATGGGAATTAAAGTCTATAATATTTGTCTCTGTCTTCTTTTATCCTTTATATGATGGATAGTGGATACTGGAGAGACATTGGTGTTTTGACACGTCAAATTGACTAGTCAGCCCTCGCTTACCCGGTGGTGGCAACTTAAACATTTCACTGAATGAGTTTGTTCGTAGGTCATTGTGAGTTAAAAAATCTTCTCGCAAATAAAAAGAGTTTAAAAATCGGGTTTCTCGACCACGTGTGCTCACTATTGACCTGTCCCGGGAAGAGACAATAAATTAAAATTAAGTGCTAGGAATCAACGAGCTTGATTACTTTCTTTATAGTATATATAGGTCTGACCCTTTCGAATTCTAATAAAACATCAACAATTGGAACTATCTCCGGGAACAACGCGGGGCCACCATGCAAAACAACAAAAGTATTCCCAGCTCCTCATGTTTCATCTTGAGGTACCTCGGAATTCTCAAAACTATGAATTTATTGTATATAATTCGTAGTGTAAGCTAGAACTTGCAAATTGACATCCATCTAAAAATTTGGTTGCATAAAAATGTCATTGTCATATTACATTATGCATAGGTCACGGATGCATTGAAGTCTTCCAAATCCAAATGTCACAACTTTTTCCGTAATATTTCAAAAAGATAAAAGGATTTCCAAATGATAAAAATCAAGAGCAAATATATACTCCTAAAGAAAAGTAAAAGAGAAGAAAAGAAAGAAAAAAATGTACTGTCACTTTTGTCCCTTTCCTTTTTTTGTCTTGAGCGAAAGGAGGCTCAACATAAATTTCATTCAATGAATCACAATCAATTTACAAGACCATCACATACACATTCCTTGCAAAAAAAAAAAAACTTGACATTCATCCTAGTAAGCACCAAACCATAAGCAGATGGGAACCAGATCCTCTAACTTGGAGGAGGCAAGTCAGTCTACAATTCACTCTTTGTATAAAACGGGGAAGGCAAGTCAGAGGAACATGAATCGCTATAGATTCATTATTGTTTATAGACCACTCTAGATAGCTATTTTTATAAATCATTGAATTGGAGCGCAGTTTATGAAAATCAAGCCAAGGGAAGTCAGGGCATCCCTAATTTCCCTCCCAAAGTTAGAGGATTTTAATCCATGCAGATGTTGGGGGGACGAGGCAATGACTCAGGATGCATTTGGTAGACTGTATGGATTTTGGGCACTTTGCATCTATGGCCCGACTCAGACAGGCTGAATGAAAACAGGCAAAAAACACATGTTCTGCACATAGTTTGTGTGCCCACGTCCCTTCCGGTCTGGTTGAGCAGTAACACGCGCAATGGTGTTTGGTTGCAGGCTTGTTCTAAGTAGATGCAAAGTTTTGCTTGGTTACATGAAAGACTTGTGATCTTGTAACCTCTTCTTAGAGTGGTGGGGTTACCATCACAGACACATGCACGTCATAGGAAATTAATAACATGCATGGCATAAACCAGTCTTACTCATATGCAGTTAAACTGACAAATAGCTGCGGCAAAGTCTTAAACTAAACATCCAATGCAAAAGTCTTAAACAGAGGTAACACCCAAACGATCACTGGCAAATGCCTCATGTTGCTCCTTGCACTTGGCCACCACATCAACGTCATCGTCGTTGAAGACAATCCCTTCAAGATGTCGGGAGTCGCCAACTTGAAGGTGACGGGTACCCGATCTTGATCCGGCGAGCAACGACGAAGGGGGGCAAACCCTTATCGGGGGTGAGCCTGTTGTTCATCATCCGGATCACGGCCTCCAAGCGCTGCCGGTGTTCGTCTTCCGCACAAATTCTGGTGGGACGCTGGTCAAGCGCTTAGTGAAGTCAAGGGGCATTGGTAGGCACTCCAACTTGGGTGTAAGGCCTTCTAGAAGTGACTTGCATTGACGTCCTCATGGAAATGGTCGTAGTTCTTAGGCCTCTTCGGGGCGCTGCCGAGCTCCACCATCGTCTTGCCCTTTCTTGTCCAACACAACCACCTTGCCCTTGGAGGAGTTCCGCGAAGTAGCATTTGTTGATTTGCATTAAGCATATGAACAAGAGGTTGATGAAGGTACAAAATGTAATACATATATGAACAAGATCAATGGAGGTTTAAAGAAAATCTTCAACACTCATTCATCCCCACGATTGATGCATTGTTTGACCACACTTATCACAACTCCAAACCAAACTTCAGCATTCATTCATCCCACCCACCTACCACTTGAACCTCCAAAACTCATATTTACCTACCACCACACCCCTAATATCTTCCACCCATCTCACTCTCTATCGTCTATTGTCTCCTCTTCCACATCGCCCTCTCCCTCTCACCACCGCTCCACCGTCATGAAACCCTTCCCCATAGGCCCTGGATGGACGACATCCATCCTTGGGTGCTTGCTCAATGACCACGTGAACTTTGTGAAGTCTATGGAGGTGTGCTCTCGGTTCAAGAACGTGGGCGAGATGCTAAAAGAGGCAGAGGTTACGCCGTCGAAGGTGACAAAGAAGACGCTGATGCTTGACCCAGCCAAAGGTGTTATGTCAGTGGACATACTGCCGTGGGTGATGGAGGAGACCGAGTCGGTCGATCCATGTGAGATAGCTAGATGGGCCAAGTACATGTCTGTCACAGCTCTTGCTGACCAGGCAGCCGTCACGATGGCGCCGACCACCATTGTCTCAGAGGGCGATGACCAGGAGGAGATGGTGGATGCTAGCAATGCGAAGCGGTCGAGATGGTGGATGCTGGCAATGCGGAGCAGTCAAGATGGTGGTCAAGGCTCCTGAGCCAAGCTACTCTACAATGCACATGTAGGTCAACAATTAGAGCATCTACAGTCGGCGCCTCAAACCCACCTCATACGCCCGAGCAAGCGGCCCGGTCACTGTTCGGTCGCAAAATTTTGACCCAGACGGGCGCCTCAAACGCCCGGGATGACCGGCACTCCTCATATCCAGCTCAAATATGGGGCGGATATGGGGGCACCCGGGCACGCCCGTCACGTCGGACCCGGCCCACGCTGGCCCACCCGACCCTAGATATATTCCTTCCCATCCGCTCGCCGGACCAAACCCTAGCCACTTAACTCCACTCCCCTCCGCCGCCAAAGCTCGTCTCCGGCTCCGTCCGGGCGTCTCCGGCATGGCCGGTAGCGGATCCGAGTCCTTCACCTCCAGATCCGTCGACCCTGAGCTCATCCCACGCGGCCCCGAGGAGGAGATGGTCGTCCGGCTTGCGCTCTGCCGCACCCGGGAGGAGGCCCGTGCAAGGCAACGCTCGAAATCCTTTGATACGTCTCCAACGTATCTATAATTTTTTATTGTTCCATGCTATTATATTATCTGTTTTCGATGTTTTATATGCATTAATATGCTATTTTATATTATTTTTGGGACTAACTTATTAACCTAGAGCCCAGTGCCAGTTTCTGTTTTTTCCTTGTTTTTGAGCTTCGCAGGAAAAGAATACCAAACGGAGTCCAAACGGAATAAAACCTTCGCGATGATTTTTCTTGGACCAGAAGACACCCAGGAGACTTGGAGTGCAAGTCAGAAGAGCCACGAGGCGTCCACAAGGGGGGAGGGCGCGCACAGGGGGGTAGGGCGCGCCCTCTGCCTTGTGGGCCCCTCGGTGACCCCCTGACCTAGATCTTCCTCCTATATATTCACATATATTCCCAAACCACCAGAAGCATCCACGAAAACACTTTTCCACCGCCGCAACCTTCTGATCCCGTGAGATCCCATCTTGGGGCCTTTTCCGGCATCCTGTCGGAGGGGGATTCGATCACGGAGGGCTTCTACATCAACTCTATTGCCCTTCCGATGAAGCGTGAGTAGTTTACCTCAGACCTACGAGTCCATAGCTAGTAGCTAGATGGCTTCTTCTCTCTCTTTGATTCTCAATACAACGTTCTCCTTGATGTTCTTGGAGATCTATCCGATGTAATCTTCTTTTGCGGTGTGTTTGTCGAGATCCGATGAATTGTGGATTTATGATCAGCTTATCTATGAATATTATTTGAATCTTCTCTGAATTCTTTTATGCATGATTTGGTATCCTTGTAATTCTCTTCGAAATATCGGTTTGGTTTGGCCAACTAGATTGGTTTTTCTTGCAATGGGAGAAGTGCTTGGCTTTGGGTTCAATCTTGCGGTGTCCTCTCCCAGTGACAGTAGGGGCAGCGAGGCACGCATTGTATTGTTGCCATCGAGGATAAAAATATGGGGTTTACATCATATTGCTTGAGTTTATCTACATCATGTCATCTTACTTAAAGCGTTACTCTGTTCTTCATGAACTTAATACTCTAGATGCAGGCAGGAGTCGTTCGATGTGTGGAGTAATAGTAGTAGATGCAGGCAGGAGTCGGTCTACTTGACACGGACGTGATGCCTATATTTCATAATCATTGCCTTGGATATCGTCATAATTTTGCGCTTTTCTATCAATTGCTCGACAGTAATTTGTTCACCCACCGTATTATTTGCTATCTTGAGAGAAGCCTCTAGTGAAACCTATGGCCCCCGGGTCTATTTTCCATCATATTACTTTCCTATCTACTATTTTGCAATCTTTTATTTTCAGATCTATAAACCAAAAACCCTAAAAATATTTACTTTATCTTTTGTTTAGTTTTATCTATCTCTATCAGATCTCACTTTTGCAAGTGACCATGAAGGGATTGACAACCCCTTTATCGCGTTGGGTGCAAGTGTTTGATTGTTTGTGTAGGTATTGGTGATTTGTGCGTTGTCTCCTACTGGATTGATACCTTGGTTCTCTAACTGAGGGAAATACTTATCTCTACTTTGCTGCATCACCCTTTCCTCTTCAAGGGAAAAACCAACGCAAGCTCAAGAAGTAGCAGGAAGAATTTCTGGCGCCGTTGCCGGGGAGATCTACGCCAAGTCAAGACATACCAAGTACCCATCATAAACTCTCATCTCTTGCATTACATTATTCGCCATTTGCCTCTCGTTTTCCTCTCCCCCACTTCTTAAACGATTTTCGAAAAGATTTGCCTTTTTATTCGCCCTTCTTTCGCCCTTCTTCCGTTCGTCTTTTTCGTTTGTTTTTTGCTCGTGCGTTAGATCGCTTGTCTTGCTTTCATGGCTAGTCCTCCCATCATTGTTAGCACTCCCGATAATGAAGTCCTCAATTTTAAACAAAGGGAGGGAGAAAATTTAAAAGATGCTTGGTATAGAATTTGCAATGCTCAGAATAGATCTACTCGAAAGCAATCTACTGCCGTTCTTCTTCGCAATTTTTATGTGGGCATTACTCCTTGGAATAGATATGTTCTAGATACCATTACCGGGAGGAATTTTTTGGGGAGCCATACTTTTGATTCTTACAACGCTACGATAGATTTGTTAGGCCCACCACCTCTTTTGATCGATGGAACTATTTTAACCTTGGAACATGTGATGCAAAGGCTTGATATTATTGAGAATAAAATTTCTACCGTAGAGTTGATTGAAAATTTGGATAAAAAGATTCATAATCAGATTACTCAATATGGATCTAAGGTAGGAGTTACTTTAAAGAATCTTAGAGAAAAGGAACCCATAGTTAATGAAAAGATAGATCAAGATTCTATTAGAATTGGCAAACTAGAAGATATTATTACCAACTTGGGTTTCGCTTTTTCCTCCGTTAAAACTACTCAAAATCTTCCTCCTACTAAGACTGCTAAGTTTATTTACGTTCCTAAGAATAAGGGTGAATCTTCTAGTAAAGAAAATGAAGATCTCAAAACAATAAGTGTTCACCCAAATTTTTTCGATATTATTAAGGAACCAATTGCCACGAGTGAATTTCTTGATTTCTTGCCTAGGAGTTTGATCATTGATAAAACCAAAGAATCTCCTAAGGATTATAAGTGTGCAATTGAAGAATTGCATACCAAAGATGACAATACCTAGGTCTATGTGTTTTTATGCCTAGCTAAGGGCATTAAACTGTGACGACCCCGGCTTAATCGTGCACTAATCATACATGCAAATGCACACGATCAAGCCTAAGGACTCACTTGAAGATATCACAACACAACTCTAAAACATAAATAAATTCATACAAGCTTTATATTACAAGCCAGGGCCTCGAGGACTCGAATACATAGCTCGATGGCATACAAGTGTCAGCGGAAGCATCAGATATCTGGGTACAGATATATTACAGAAAAGGAGATAAGCCTCTAGAAAGGCGGGGTAAAATAAAATACTACGATCGAAAGGCGTAGGCCTCCTGCCTAGGACCCTCCGAATCCTACTCCTGGTCGTCTGTCGGCTCCTCGTAGTAGTACTCACCGGGAGGGTAGTAGTAGTAGCCGTAGTCGTCGACAGGGGCAGCTAACTCAGGGGCTCCGTCATCTGGCGGCGTCAATTGGATATGGGGAGAAAAAGAAAATAAAGCAAACGTGAGTACTCATCCGAAGTACTCAGCAAGCGAGGATCTATACTACATATGCAACATTTTCAAAGGGTGGCTGTATATGTGGACTGGGCTGCAGAAATGCCAGAATAGAGGGGGAGAGCCTACTCCTATCGAAGACTAGCATCTTCAAGCATCTTCATCAGTCTTGCAGCATTAGAAGAGTGCAGGGTAACATAATGTAAAGTAGTAGTAGCATCATCAACCTCGGCCAGAGATTCTTCCTCGACTCCCTGCGAGAAAGCAATCCCAGAGCCATACTATTCATTTCATCTCAAGTCCATAGTTCTAGTTGTACCGATCGGGATACAACTCCGAGTGTCCGTTACCGTAGGACAGGCTATCGATAGATTAGTTCTTCCCTGCAGGGGTGCACCAACTTACCCACCACGCTCGCTTAACTCCGGCCGGACACACTTTTCTGGGTCATTCCCGGCCTCGGCTAAGCAACACGCCGCAACCGGACCAAATACTTAACAGAGAGGTCAGCACGCCGGACTAACCTATTCCCCCAGGGGTCTTGGGCCATCGCCCCGGACGCTCCTGCACGTTGCGTACACCGCCGGTGAGCAGACCTAGCAACCCCTTATACAAGTGCGGTTGCGTTCCCAGTCCAACCCAGCGTGTGCCGCTCAGTTGCTGACGTCTATTAAGCTTCGGCTGAAGTATACGACGCAGAACGCCCATACTATGCCCACGTGATGGTTAGTGCTATTAGGCCAGAGGCCCCTCGGATCAAATATCCAAACCGTTTAGTGGATTAGGAGCGCGCGGTAACGAGCAGAGACTCACGATCGATGTGACCCCATCGCCCCGTCTCGAGGACTTGCGGCAAGGGCTAGGAATGCCCGGCCACGCCTCGTGTTCAACCCTCGGGCACCATCCATGTCCACCCGATTCCACATCACTCGCTAATAAGCTCGCGCAGGTACCCCTCAGGGCCGACCCATCTTTAGTATCATGGTTCAGTGTTCAGTCATAGTAACCAAAGTATATGTGTGTCTGACACCAAGGGGGAACCCTGAGGAATCACCCTCGATGGAATTCCCTCTGATGTTATCGTCAAGGTGAACGAAGGAGGAATCACCCTCGAGGTCCACACTTGAGAGGTTGCGCGACGTCGTCGTTATCGGGGGTGGTGTAGGAGGAATCACCCTCGCTTACCACGACCGATTAACTAACCTACAAGGTTATCATCCGGAGTGCTGACGAGGTACCACCATCGGCACTCGATGGTAACCCCGTAGTGTCGGCAACTAAGGGGGAAGTGACGTGCGGTGTCGGGACCTGGTCTTCAATCCCGTTGCACGGGTCTTCTGATCATCCAGCGGGGCAGTCGGGATAAGTGGGGTCTCTGATGGTCTCTACCCAACCTATTCTAAGCAGTTTAGGATAACAGATAAGTATCAACAGCAGGTTACAAGTAAACAGGCTATGCAGCAGATATAGGATAACAGTAGCAGCAGTAACTTCTAATGCAAGCATAAGAGAGAAGAGAGTGGGCGATATCGGAATGCTCAAAAGGGGGGGCTTGCCTGCAAGCTCTGGGGCAAGTGGCTGGTCGTCGGGGACGTAGTCGCACTCCGGAGCGGCGTCTGCCTCAGGAGCTACGTCAACGTCGGGGTCTAATCGAGAGAGAAAAGGGGGAGGAAACAGGTAAACATAATGCAATCAAATGCAACATGGGGCATGCTATGCTACAATGCAGTGCAGAGTTGCCTAAAGATATGTCTAAGTCATTTTGGTTATTTTAGGATTAAAGTTGGATTTATTAACCGGTGGTTATGCACTATTCATCTATCGGAATCGGGTTCGGAGTTACGAGTTCTTCTACGTAGGGGGTTCCGACAAAAAAACAGACGACACGATCAAATTTGTCTCGTCGTTCTGAGCAAGTTTCATGTTTTAAATTTTTCGATCTGAGTTACGGTTTAAAAGTTATGAATTTTCAAAGTTTAAATGATTTTCTTGAATTATTTTATTCAACAGAAAAAATGATATATGACATCAGCATGACTCAGAGATGATGTCAGCAGTCAATAGAGACGCTGACCTGGTCAAACCTGACATGTGGGTCCAGTGGGACCCACATGTCAGTCTCTGTTGGGCTAACTGTGGATTAATTAAACTAACAGAGTGATTAGTGAGGTGGGCCCCTGATGTCAGCGACTAATTATCTAAATAATTAATTAACATGTTTTAATTAATAGTTTTATTTATTTTTAAAACATTTTAAATGGTGGGGCCCGCATGTCAGTGGGCCTGAGTGCCCAGTCAGCATAGTTGACTAGGTCAATGGGGTCAGCGGGGCCCACCCGTCAGTGACTCAGGGGGACCCACACGTCAGGCCACATCGGCGCCGGCCGGAGACAGCTCCGGCGACCTCAAACGCGGCGGCGCGTCGCCGAAGTGCGTCGGATTTGCTCTACACATCACCAAATCACGCGCGGTAACTTGCGTTCGAACGGCCGTAACAATCCGCGTCGACTGGCGGCGGCGTCGGACCGAATGGTCGCCGGAAAAGTGGCCGGCGACAAGCTTAGGCGGCAGCGCGATCGGGACCTCGCCGGGGACTAGGTTAGGAGGCACGGGGAGACACGCGCTCGTGCTGGCTGGGCTCCTGGGAGCACCAAGAGCACATCCATGGCCTCGGACGAGCGTGACAGCGCCCTTAGCGGCGGCCACAAGCTCGACGGCGGCGAGCTGAGCACGGACGTGTCAGCGGCTAACTACGGCGCACGACGAGGCCAACAGAGAGGAGCAGTAGATGGAGAGGCTCACCAAGCGGCACACCGATGGCCCTTGGAAGATTAGGAGCTGCAGAGGCGTCGCCGGCGAGGAGGGAGATCACCGGCGGCTGAGGAAGAAGACGAGGTCGATCCAGCTCCTCAGTGCTTCCCCGCTCCAACTGAGACCACCGTTCGACGGAGTAGGCGATGGCGGAGCTCCTCGTCAAGTTGGCGTAGCGAGGTGGCAGCTGTGGCCGCGGTGATGGGCGAGGCACGGTGGAGACGGCGCTCGGACCAGAGTGGGGAATGGCGAGCACGAGCGAGAGAGGGAGAGGAAGAGTGACGGGGAGGAGGCCAGGGGGAAGGAACGGCTTGCCCTTATGCTCCCGCGCCCCTGTAGTGTCGGCGGGCGTCGCCGTGTCGACGTCCGGCCGGTGCGCGCGCGCGGCGACCACCGGCGCAGTGACACGGGGAGGAGGGAGAAGGGAATGGGCTAGGTGGGCCGGTGGTCGGGGCACTGTGCACTTAGGCCCAGTGCACAGTGCCTCGTTTCCTTTTTCTGTTTCTGTTTTGATTTTTCTTTTATTTCTTTTCTGTTTTGAATTAGTTAGGCCACTTGTGCACTTTTATAAAATGTGAGAGTTGACCCAAATATTATTTTGCAATGTTGGCTTTCATAAAAAACTGGTTTGGTCAAAGTTGGATTTCTTTAGGATTTGAATTTAATTATAAATGAATTAAATAATGATGTTTTGGTGCTGTTTCATGTGGTTTGAGTCATTTAGCTAACTCCAACTTCATTGTTTATATTTTTATGAGTGCTTCTGGAATATTTGCTATTTAAGGAACATTTTTTCAACAGTGTTTGAGCAAATTTATTTTTCCCTTTGAATTTGAGGTGATTTCCAGAATAGAGTTTGAATTGTTTTGGTTAACCACTATGACTAGGCACTGCAAATGATATGACTTGGCATTATTAGCATGTAACCACAGTGGCTATTACACAGGGGGTGTTACATAAACAATAGCGCTTGTTGGGAGACAACCCAACTTTATTTTTGTTCTTTGCTTTTTGGTTCTGTTTTTCAATAAATAATTCATCTAGCCTCTGGTTAGATGTGTTTTTGTGTTTTAATTAGTGTTTGTGACAAGTAAGACCTTTGGGATGGCTTACGGTGATAGTTGATTTGATCTTGCTGAAAAACAGAAACTTTTGCGTCCAGTCAAAGAATTGTTTAGAGTAACTGGAGCGTGTAAAAACCCTGAATTTTTTACACAAGATTTATATAAAAATTTCCTATGTTTTACTAATTTTTCAGTATTTTTTGAGTTACATAAGTATTACAACAATTCAGATCTTCGCAGACTGTTCTGTTTTTGACAGATTCTGTTTTCTATGTGTTGTTTGCCTATTTTGATGAATCTATGGGTAGTATCGGGGGGTATGAGCCATGGAGAAGTTGGAATACAGTATATATTACACCAATATAAATAAATAATGAGTTCACAACAGTACCAAAAGTGGTGATTTGTTTTCTTATACTAACGGAGCTTACGAGATTTTCTGTTGAGTTTTGTGTTCTGAAGTTTTCAAGTTTTGGGTAAGGATTTGATGGACTATGGAATAAGGAATGGCAAGAGCCTAAGTTTGGGGATGCCCAAGGCACCCCAAGGTAATATTCAAGGACAACCAAGAGCCTAAGCTTGGGGATGCCCCGAAAGGCATCCCCTCTTTCGTCTTCGTCTATCGGTAACTTTACTTGAGTCTATATTTTTATTCACCACATGATATGTGTTTTGCTTGGAGCGTCTTGTATGATTTGAGTCTTTGTTTTTTTAATTTGCCACAATTATCCTTGTTGTAGACACCTTTTGAGAGGGACACGCATGAATCGCGATTTATTAGAATACTCTATGTGCTTCACTTATATCTTTTGAGCTAGGCAATTTTGCTCTAGTGCTTCACTTATATATTTTTAGAGCACGGCGGTGGCTTTATTTTGTAGAAATTATTGAACTCTCATGCTTCACTTATATTATTTTGAGAGTCTCTAAACAGCGTGGTAATTTGCTTTGGTTATGAATTTAGTCCTAATATGATAGGCATCCAAGAGGGATATAATAAAAAAATTCATATAAAGTGCATTGAATACTATGAGAAGTTTGATTCCTTATGATTGTTTTGAGATATAGAGATGATGATATTAGAGTCATGCTAGTGAGTAATTGTGAATTGGAGAAATACTTGTGTTGAGGTTTGTGATTCCCGTAGCATGCACGTATGGTGAACCGTTATGTAACGAAATTGGAGCATGAGGTATTTTTTGATTGTCTTCCTTATGAGTGACGCTCGGGGACGAGCGATTGTCTTTTTCTACCAATCTATCCCCCTAGGAGCATGTGCGTAGTACTTTGTTTTGATGACTAATAGATTTTTGCAATAAGTATGTGAGTTCTTTATGACTAATGTTGAGTCCATGGATTATACGCACTCTCATCCTTCCATCTTTGCTAGCCTCTCTAGTGCCGCGCAACTTTTGCCGGTACCATAAACCCACCATATACCTTTCTCAAAACAGCCACCATACCTATCTATTATGGCATTTCCATAGCCATTCCGAGATATACTGCCATGCAACTTTCCACCGTTTCGTTTTATTATGACACGTTCCATCATTGTCATATTGCTTTGCATGATCATGTAGTTGACATCGTATTTGTGGCAAAGCCACCTTTCATAATTCTTTCATACATGTCACTCTTGAGTCATTGCACATCCCGGTACACCGCCGGAGGCATTCATATAGAGTCATATTTTTGTTCTAAGTATCGAGTTGTAATTTTTGAGTTGTAAGTAAATAAGAGTGTGATGATCTTCATTATTAGAGCATTGTCCCATGTGAGGAAAAAATAAAAGGGAGGCCAAAGAAGCCAAACAAAAAAAAATGAAAGAAAAAGAGAGAAGGGGCAATGTTACTATCCTTTTTTTTCACACTTGTGCTTCAAAGTAGCACCATGATCTTCATGATAGAGAGTATCCTATGTTGTCACTTTCATATGCTAGTGGGAGTTTTTCATTATAGAACTTGGCTTGTATATTTCAATGATGGGCTTCCTCAAATTGCCCTAAGTCTTCATGAGCAAGCAAGTTGGATGCACACCCACTTAGTTTTCTTTTGAGCTTTCATAAACTTATAGCTCTAGTGCATCCGTTGCATGTCAATCCCTACTCACTCACATCGATATCTATTGTTGGGCATCTCCATAGCCCGTTAATACGCCTAGTTGATGTGAGACTATCTCCCTCTTTTTGTCTTCTCCACAACCACCATATTCTATTCCACCAATAGTGCTATGTCCATGGCTCACGCTCATGTATTGCGTGAAAGTTGAAAAGGTTTGAGAACACCAAAAGTATGAAACAATTGCTTGGCTTGTCATCGGGGTTGTGCATGATTTGAATACTTTGTGTGATGAAGATGGAGCATAGCCAGACTATATGATGTTGTAGGGATAAACTTTCTTTGGCCATGTTATTTTGAGAAGACATAATTGCTTTGTTAGTATGCTTGAAGTATTATTGTTTTTATGTCAATATTAAACTTTTGTTTTGAATCTTATGGATCTGAACATTCATGCCACAATAAAGAAAATTACATGGATAAATATGTTAGGTAGCATTCCACATCAAAAATTCTGTTTTTATCATTTACCTACTCGAGGACGAGCAGGAATTAAGCTTGGGGATGCTTGATACGTCTTCAACGTATCTATAATTTTTGATTATTCTATGCTATTATATTATCTGTTTTGGATGTTTTATATGCATTAATATGCTATTTAACATTATTTTTTGGACTAACTTATTAACCTAGAGCCCAGTGCCAGTTTCTGTTTTTTCGTTGTTATTGAGCTTCGCAGGAAAGGAATATCAAATGGAGTCCAAACGGAATAAAACCTTCGCGATGATTTTTCTTGGACCAGAAGACACCCAGTAGACTTGGAGTGCAAGTCAGAAGAGCTACGAGGCGGCCACAAGGGGGGAGGGCGCGCCCCCCTGCCTTGTGGGCCCCTCGGTGACCTCCTAACCTAGATCTTCCTCCTATATATTCACATATATTCCCAAACCACCAGAAGCATCCACGAAAACACTTTTCCATCGCCGCAACCTTCTGTTCATGTGAGATCCCATCTTGGGGCCTTTTCCGGCATCCTGCTGGAGGGGGATTCGATCATAGAGGGCTTCTACATCAACTCTATTGCCCTTCCGATGAAGCGTGAGTAGTTTACCTCAGACCTACGGGTCCATAGCTAGCAGCTAGATGGCTTCTTCTCTCTCTTTGATTCTCAATACAACGTTCTTCTTGATGTTCTTGGAGATCTATCCGATGTAATCTTCTTTTGTGGTGTGTTTGTCGAGATCCGATGAATTGTGGATTTAAGATCAGCTTATCTATGAATATTATTTGAATCTTTTCTGAATTCTTTTATGCATGATTTGATATCCTTGTAATTCTCTTCGAACTATCGGTTTGGTTTGGCCAATTAGATTAGTTTTTCTTTCAATGAGAGAAGTGCTTGGCTTTGGGTTCAATCTTGCGGTGTCCTCTCCCAGTGACAGTAGGCGCAGCGAGGCACGTATTGTATTGTTGCCATCAAGGATAAAAAGATGGGGTTTACATCATATTGCTTGAGTTTATCTACATTATGTCATCTTACTTAAAGCGTTACTCTGTTCTTCATGAACTTAATACTCTAGATGCAGGCAGGAGTCGGTCGATGTGTGGAGTAATAGTAGTAGATGCAGGCAGGAGTCGGTCTACTTGACACGGACGTGATGCCTATATTTCATAATCATTGCCTTGGATATCGTCATAACTTTGCGCTTTTCTATCAATTGCTCGACAGTAATTTGTTCACCCATCGTATTATTTGCTATCTTGAGAGAAGCCTCTAGTGAAATCTATGGCCTCCGGGTCTATTTTCCATCATATTACTTTCCGATCTACTATTTTGCAATCTTTTATTTTCAGATCTATAAACCAAAAATCCTAAAAATATTTATTTTATCTTTTGTTTAGTTTTATCTATCTCTATCAGATCTCACTTTTGCAAGTGACCGTGAAGGGATTGACAACCTCTTTATCGCGTTCGGTGCAAGTGTTTGATTGTTTGTGCAGGTATTGGTGATTTGTGCATTGTCTCCTACTGGATTGATACCTTGGTTCTCTAACTGAGGGAAATACTTATCTCTACTTTGCTGCATCACCCTTTCCTCTTCAAGGAAAAAACCAACGCAAGCTCAAGAAGTAGCATCCTTCCGTCGGGAATCCATTGCATCCGCCCAAATGGCGCATGGATCCGGCGCTAGGGCAGCCGTCGCTGCCTCACCGGAGGCGGTGCGGTCCGGCTGGTGTCCGATCGCGGTGGCGGACGCGCAACCCCTTCGTTGGCGCGCCGAGGCCATGGACGCAACATGGGCGTTGTCCGACGCAAACATGGCACGGCGTGCCAGCCGTGCGCGGCTGCGGGCGCGGGATGCGGCGGCAACGCTCGCCGTGGTGGACGTCGACGAGGTGGAGTCGCGTTCTCTGGCGCCCCGTACGGTGCACCAGTCCGGGCGCCACAACAGTGTCGTGGTGGATGTCGCTGGCTCGTCCCAGGATTGATCCATCACCGATCTGACGTCCGCCGGCACCCAACGAGTTTCGGGTTCCGACGAGGAAGAGTAGGGCATGGGAGACGGCGGCACCTTGAGTCCCGTGAGCCGGCTCGTATCCCATGCTCTACTCTACCTTGCCGGCAACTGGACCAACACTCGGAGGGGCGCAGCCGGCCGCCGGCCGGACATGGCCACGGCAGAGCCGGACGAGCAGGGAGCGGAACCGGACGAAGCTCCGCTCAAAGATCCCTGCGTTGCATGTAATAATATGGATTTGAGGTTTCTAATTTGGGGTATCCGGATGTGGAATGCATTTTTTAAGGCGTGACCGGTCACTATCCGCAGACGCGCTCCGGCGCGTCCGCGGGCATTTGAGGGGTCGGACTTGCCAAGTCCGACTGTATATGCTCTTACAGGGCTCAAGGCTACCCTCACTCCAAACGCCTCAAGGCTCACCACGGCTAGGCTCTACTGCTTGTTGGGTCTCATTGGATTTGAATGGGTATAAGTGGATTGTGCTTGATTTAGCCCACCTGTTAGTGAAAATCCTACGCAATCCCATTCAAACCGGCCAAAACCCTAATCAGATATCCTTTGTTCGGTCCTGGATCGAAGCCTAGAACTAGAATCGATGCCTAAATTGAGTCTGTGGACGGTATAATCGATGCGTAAATCGATGCCATCGGGGACAGAGGGCTTACCGCCATGGACGAACACGTGGCTGGGGGGTGATGAAGCATGTGTTGGACGTCGGTGCTCGCCGTCCAGATCTTAGCTCCGATGCTCGCTGTCCAGATCTTGTACTTTTCGCCGCCGGTAGGAGAGTGGAGAGAAGGGGGAGTGAGCGGTGAGAGAAGTGTGAGGGATTCTATGACGCCGCTCCGGGAAACAACGTAACGTCACCGGCGTGTCCTCTCGCGTGCAAGCGCCTCCGCCACAGGCCTCGAGTTGCATTGCTCGAGTCTGGCTCTGAAAAAACCGTCATTTGAACGTTTCTTTACAAACAGCCAGGCCGAGAGGTGCTTTAAGTTCCTTGCGAGCCGAAATCACCATGCTGACCAGGCATCCAAATAAACAAAAAGAAATCCAATGGGTCTGGCTGAGATATATACAGTTTACCGAACGTCCTAACGCTTTCCTCCCCCACTTCCCTTCAATTTTCTTTGTCGCTGGGCACGCGTAGAGGAGCACATCACAGGTTGCCAATACCGTCGTGTACACGTCGTCCCACGCAAACCGTGCCAGCAACGCCCAAGTTCGCGCGGCGTCGCGGCCGGCACGCACAGCGCCATTATAAAACTGAGCACATAGGCAGTGGCACTGAGCCACTGACAACGTAAGCGGTGCAGGCAAGCAACAGAACAGAAGTCGCTCAGAGAGAAGGTGCCAAGGCACGTACCTACCTCTACGCAGCAACGCACAGTAAAGCCAGCAACAGCTTTTGGGGTCAAGAGCCACGGGCCGGCGCCGAGACAACGCGGAACAGAAATTAAAAGGCGTCGACAAAGCGTGGTGCATGCTGCCCGCGGCGCCTGTGGAGGGTGGATGGAGGCCAAACCTCAAAATGCCAAAGGCGTAGGTGTAGCATGCATGCACGTCCGCCCAGGCTTTTCGTGCGGCTAAATAATTGCACCTCACGGCTTTCCACGGGTCTCGGCCGTGGATGCGACCATGGTCATGGTGGTGCTCTAGGTTTGGATCGCCCTCTCCTTTCCGGGAACCCGAGATATGCCATGCCGACGAGCACGCACGGCGCACCGCGCACTCTCTTTCTTCGGCCGTCAGGCCAACGCCGACGCATTTGGTCCGTACGTGTCCGGTTGAGTCGAAGCAAAAAGAAACAACGGTTCGCCGCGCTATGCAAACGGACGGAAGTCTGCTTTTCTGTCTGCCCCGATTCATTTTCGATCCAAATTTGGGTCAGGAATGCTTCGGGGCGGACACGCGTGACCCCCCCTCCCTCCGACCCGTCCGTCGGTGATACATCCACCCCATTTCCCCCTCTCTTCCAAAACCCTCCCGCCCCACCCGTCCGTCGCCCATGGCCGACCAGCCAAACCCTGTTGCCGCCTCCTTCCTGGTCGCCACGGCAGACATGCATGGCCGCCCACCTCATGCGCCCAAAGAAGGAGCTCATGCTAGAGCAGAGGGCCAAAGAGTCGGCGAACAGTGATGGCCGGAGGAAGGTCATGGCTAAACAAAAAGAAGCCGCCGCCACAACCACGCAGTAGGAGGTCACTGCTGCGGAGAACGAGACCATCGTCGCCAAGCCCACGCACAGGCCCCCCTCATGCTAGGGCACCGTCGCGGCGAACCGGCCATTCCTGTCGCCGCCACTATGGTCGCGGCGAGCACAGGCTCGCGGCTGCTCGCCTGCCACGTCCGGAGTCACTGCGCACATCCACAGCGCCGCTGATGTACGGGTTCCTTCCCCAACACGAACCGGCAGCGTCCCTCTTCTCCACATCACCTGGGGATCACTATTAGAAAAAAGGCTGTTAGTGGCGCACCAGTTTTTACTATTAATGGCGCACTATAGGTGCGCCACTATTAACACGCCACTAGTAACAAATAGTAATGGCGCATCTCTGGTGCGCCATTAGTATCCCAGATAATAGTGGCGCACCATATAGTGCACCATTACTATGTCCAACAGTGCGCCATTACTATGTCCAACAGTGCGCCATTACTATGCCTCATAGGGGGCCATATTTACCTTCACGTATGCCCCCAAGTGCGCCATTACTATGCCCCATAATGCGCCACTGGTATTTAGCCTTGGTGCGCCACTAATGCTCAATATGGTGCGCCACTACTATGAATATTAGGAATTATTATTTTTTGCTTTTCTGGTATTTGCACAGGTTACAAAATACGTTATAGCACAGAATATAAACATCACACAATAGAATTCATCATATTAGTCTCCAAATTCGAAATAGCGAACAAAGTTCAAACATTAGCCAAGTTTAGGTCTCGAGACATTAGCAAAGTTCATCATATTAGCCGAGTTTGTCGTCACATTACAAAGTCGATATCGATCATCTAAACTACCATCACATAGAAGAGAGTTGCGGTCACGATGAGCATCATCGCGATGAAACTGGTCTTCATCCGGTTCCTCCTCCGCTCCCTCCTCTCTCCCGCTAGATAGCGCGCGTATCTAGCTTCCGCCTCCGCCCTAGTGGTGTACCCTTTGTAACTGTTACCGCTGAAACGGTGAACCTGTCTCTGACACTCCTCCCAGTCGTCGTAGACTCCGGAAACCTTACCCTTGTACACGACATACGACGGCATCTTTATGCACTAGACAAACAAAACGTTAGTAGCAATTCACAGATAATATATAAGCAATATATAAGTATGCAACAAAAGGATCGGAAGAGAAAAGCAACACATTAATAGCACGATTCATGGTCCTACTAATAAATAGCATCGATTACATATAAGTTGAACGACTGTCCAAACTAAAGAGACATACAAGTTCATTAAAGTTTAATTACAACATGAGCTAATCGATATTTCAGAACTACATAGCATCAATACTTTCGACTCGACTAAGGGACCGAAGCGTGGATGAAGCCGCCGTCTTTCGTGATGGTCATGAATGTGCGGTCGTTGTCAGCCTGCATTTGTAGCGTTGTTTCTATTTCACTGTTGGACGGTTGATATTTGAGGTAGAACTGCCCCGAGGTACGAAGGACATCTTGATAGATGATTTCCGCAAACTCCGACTAGATGCGAAAGAATTCTTGTCTGATGTCCTCGTCCTGGATTGCCGACAAGCGTGCGGCCCAATCTTTGAGATTATTTGGTAGCATAAGGTGATTATGGTCCCGTACGATCGCCCGCATGTGATGGAGGGCGTAGTAGGCATCCTTCTGACTGCCAGGCGGCTGCTTGACGCAGGGGAACGTCGTTACGCGGGTGAACACGTGCTTGCCGTACCTACAAATTGGCCTCCTAAAGGTGCCTTCAGATTTGGCGTAGCCGGGGAGAGCATCATCAAGAACTTTCTTCATATTTGTGTAGTCTTTCTTCGACTGACGGTCCGAGTCGAAATACGTGGCCATGGAATATTTCGGGCTTAAAAGGATGAGTGTGCAATATGTGTCACTGCACAAAACACGGAATGTTAGAAAAAAAAAGAACGATCGAAATCTAAGAAATCATATGTTACGGGGCGGTGAGGGGATGACTTACTCGGAAAAGTAAGGCACGAGGAAGTTATCCTTATCTGGGTTCGCCAGAATGACGCCTTCGAGGTATGAACTCGCGACTTGCCGGTCCCCAGCGCTGCCCAAGATCTTGGCACGCATGTAGAAGGGGTCGACTATCACGATGTCCGGGGTCTTGTCTCTAATGATCCGCATCTACATACTGGGCGAAAATAGCCGAATGAAGGTGTAGTGCAGCGGATGAAGGTTAAACATAGCGAAGATGTCATCAAACCGCAGGACGATCATACGCCCGATGGTGCTATCGACAAAGCCCTTGCCCTCTGGCACCTTGGCCACGAAAACCGGGTATGCCACATCATTCTCGGAGAGACGCCGCTTCTCCATAGAAAGAACACTGTCATGCAGACTCCGCATAGCACCGGTTGCAGCATTGAGCAGATTAGTCGGGAGCATCGGCCTACCCGCCACATGCACCCTCCTCGAGATATCCTTAGGTATTGGTGGCCCGTCCTGAGCACGGATCGTACTCGGTGCCGGCTGGCTCGCACCCTTGTTATTTTTTCTTTTCCGTCCCTTCTGCTTCTTCTGCTGTAATGGGATCGAGTTCTGCTCAGAGACCACCTTCTTGAGTGTGTTGGGGCTGATAATATTTCGCACCTCGGCTATTTGAGTCTCGGTGAAGGCGGCAGCTGGAGGCGTCTCCTGAGAACTGAACGCCAGACGATGCCTGTTGCAATTGGGTTTCTCCGCGGTACCAGCTAGATCGCGATCGTCTTTTGCAGGGTTGGGTTCTTGAGAAGGAGACCCCAAGAATTCGTCACCGTACCCATGTTCGTTGAAGTACTTATCGACGTTGGAAAATGTACCATCGTCGTCGTCCGGATCCTGTGCCATATGCATGTCCGGATCAGCTGACGGCGGTAGCGTTGCGGCGGTCTTGCCATGGCTTGGCGCCGGCACGACTGGCGGTGTTGTCTGTGGGGTGGTGTCCCCCGCCCCCAAACGAATCTGGCTCTTCGGCCAAAGCATGGACCAGCTTAAGCAGGCGCTGAGGGTCATCACATCATCTTCGTCGGCCCCAGGGGGTCGAAACGGAGGTAACAAGTCGTCGCAGCCCCGCAGCACCCGAACTAGTTGAACCCTATACACGGTGGGTGGCATCGGATTACCGTGGAACACGCGGTTTCCCGGTTGAACGATTTTGGCCTTGGCGACATCGATCAACTCGCCGTCCACGAAGTGCAGGAGAGTGCATGGAACGTCAGCGGCGCCCTGCGAAAACATGTAGGGCGTCAGGGATGCCCAGTCAAAGGCAAGGAGATGAAGTCATCGGCCGAGGCTTAGTTACCGTGATGGCGTCGAGCTCGGCTAATGTCGAGGCACCGCCAACGGCGGGCGTGCAAGTGACGGAGGGGCCGCTTGCTGCCGAGGTGCCGGCCGGCGTATTCTTCCCACACCCGGGTGCATTAAGCTCCAATGCCGGCGCCGACGCCGGAGACACCAATGCCGCCTCCGCCGGAGACACCAATGCCAGCGCGTTGTGCGAGTTGCTGCCCGTGAAGCTGGGAATCGGGGGCGGCCCCTGTTGGCCGCCCGCAATCTACGCCTGCAGCCCCTCAAGCAAGGTAGGCATAATGGCGGTGATCGTCGCTCCCAGTTGGTCTCGCACTTGCTCTTGGACTATCTCCGGAATCCGCGCCACTTGTGCCTTGAGTTCTTTAACCTCGCGCTCCTGGCTTTCCGAGTGGTCTTTCTCTCCTTTCGCCCAGCCTTATAGTATTCCGACCATTTCGTGGACAAGCCTTTGCCGGCCACACGACCAGCTGACGACGGCTTACTGAACTTATCCTTGTGTTTCATTACGTTCAACGCCCTATTTAAAGTGGTGTCCCAAGGGGCCGACGGGGAGCTCTGAGACCCCGCGCTACTGCTTTCAGTTTCCTGCGGAAGGAACGTGAACCATTTAGAAATTTGGCTTCATTAATTAGAATGCAACCATATGGAGCTAATTACGCGGGGGTGTATTCCTTACCAGAACAAGCTCAAGCGCCTTCACCTTCGGATCCGTGGTAAGCTCCTTTGTTACCGGGTCCACCTTGTACCGGGCCCTGACATAGTTCCTGGTCTGCTTTTCATGGTATTTATCGAAGAGGGGCGGTAGGCCTTGCTCGGCACGCTCCGCGTCCTCCTTGTCCCATATAGGTTCCGCCACTCTGTAACCGCCGGGACCGAGTTTGTGGACCCCTAAGTTCAAGTCCCGCATATCTTTCCCCCACTGACTTGATTCCGCGGATGCGTTGCTCTCGCACTTGATCTTGAACTCCAGGTAGTCAGCTTCGCTGATCGAAGGATTTGTCTCCTTGATCTTCTCATAACTATCACCACTTAGAATCCTTCTCTTCACCGCGGCTCTCCAAGTAGCCAGGGTCGTGCTCATCTTCGTGAGGGCGGCACTGTTCACTTTATTCCCTGAGAGGCGTGTGTTTGCGAAGTCACCGGGGAACTTGTATCGTTCGTGCAGCTTCATGAAGAGGAGGTTGCGCAAATTCCCTCGGTCACGATGCCTTAGGTTCTCGGTGTTGATCGAGACGGTGCTCCGGAGAATGCACCCGAGTTGTCCCGCGTACCCACTGACTAATTCTTTGGGCGCCGTTGGATGCCCACTGGAGGACACTTCAGTAAATTCCTCCTTGACGGTGCCAAGCACGTTCGGGCGCCGGTCCTTCCATTGCCTCTTCGGTTGGCTGCCATCTGTGCGTGCGCTGCCATCATCAGTGGTGGCAGCCCCGGCAGCACCATCAGTGGTGTCATCCCCGACGCCACTAGGGGTTGTGTAGTCGGGATCGGTGTCTTCCGCAGCGGCTCTGGCGCCTTTCGCTTCTTTCCCGGCGGTGGGCATTCTTTCCAATTTTTCAACAGCTCGTCTATTTCCTCGCCGCTCCTCGTACGCGGGCGTCTTCGGGGTTCGGTTTCACCATCGAACAGATCCTTGCATTTTCTCCATGCGTCATCGTCGCGAAGCCACCTTCGATGTCCCATGAACATGGTTTTCGAAGACCCGGGATCTCTATCTAGCTGGCGATACGTTGTGTCATCCATGCACCTGACGCATGCACAAAATCCGTGGACCACCTGCCCCGCGACATATCCGTAACCGAGATAGTCGTGCACCGTCGTGAGCAGTGCGGCTCTCATAGGAAAATATTCTTTCGCTGCGGCGTCCCACGTATTGGCTGGCGTTTTCCACAACATGTCTAGCTCCTCTTTCAGCAGCCCCAGATACAGATTGATGTCGTTCCCTGGTTGTTTCGGCCCTTCAATTAGCATACTCATGTGAATGTACTTCCTCTTCATGCACATCTGTGACGACCCCGGCTTAATCGTGCACTAATCATACACGCAAATGCGCACGATCAAGCCTAAGGACTCACTTGAAGATATCACAACACAACTCTAAAACATAAATAAAGTCATACAAGCTTAATATTACAAGCCAGGGCCTCGAGGGCTCGAATACATAGCTCGATGGCATACAAGCGTCAGCGGAAGCAATAGATATCTGGGTACAGATATATTACATAGAGAGAATTAGGCCTTCACAGAGGCGGGGTAAAATAAAATACTACGATCGAAAGGCGTAGGCCTCCTGCCCTGGACCCTCCGATCCTACTCCTGGTCGTCGAACGGCTCCTCGTAGTAATAGTACTCGCCAGGCGGGTAGTAGTACTGGTCGTCGGTTGGGGCTTCTGGCTCAGGGGCTCCGTCGTCTGGTGGCATCAAATGGAATATGGGGGAAAAAGAAAATAAAGCAAACGTGAGTACTCATCCGAAGTACTCAGCAAGCAAGGATCTACACTACGTATGCAACATTTTCAAAAGGGGGCTGTATATGTGGACTGGGCTGCAGAAATGCCAGAATAGAGGGGGAAAGCCTAGTCCTATCGAAGACTAGCATCTTCAACATTCTTCGACAGTCTTGCAGCATCAGGGAAGAGCCGATGAACATAATGTAAAGTAGTAGTAGTAGTAACATCAACCTCGACCTAAGATCCTTTCTCGACTCCCTGCGAGAAAGCAATCCCAGAGCCGTACTATCCAGTTCTCACCACATGTTCTAGTTGTACCGATCGGGATACAACTCCGAGTGTCCGTTACCGTAGGACAGGCTATCGATAGAAGTTTCTTCCCTGCAGGGGTGCACCAAATTACCCACCACGCTCGCTTAACTCCGGCCGGACACACTTTTCTTGGTCATGCCCGGCCTCGGCTAAGCAACACGCCGCAACCCGACCTAGGCTTATAAGAGAGGTCAGCACGCCGGACTAAACCTATGCCCCCAGGGGTCTTGGGCCATCGCCCCGGGAACTCCTGCACGTTACGGGGCCACCGAGAGCAGACCTAGCAACCCCTTATACAAGCGCGGTTGCGTTACCAGTCCAACTCGGCGTGCGCCGCTCCTTACTGACGTCCAACAAGCTTCGGCTGATGTGTACGACGCAGAACGCCCATACTATGCCCACGTGATGGTTAGTGCTATCGGGCCAGAGGCCCCTCAGATCAAATATCCAAACCGTAGTGGATTAGGGGCGCGCGGAAACGAGCAGAGACTCACGATCGATGTGACCCCGTCGCCCCGTCTCGAGGACTTGCGGCAAGGGCTAAGAATGCCCGGCCACGCCTCGTAGTTATCTCGCGGGCACCATCCAGGTCAACCCGACTCCACATCACTTCGCGTTAAGCTCGCGCGGGTACCCCTTAGGGCCGACCCGTCTTTAGTATCATAGTTTAGTGCAAGTCATAATATCCAAGGTAACTGTGTGTCTGACACCGAAGGGAACCCTGAGGAAACACCCTCGATGGAATTCCCGCTCGATGTTATCATCAAGGTGAACGAAGGAGGAATCACCCTTGAGGTCCACCTTGAGGAGTTGCGCGATGACGTTGTTATCGGGGGTGGTGTAGGAGGATTCACCCTCGCTTACCACGACCGAGTAACTAACCTACAAGGTTAACATCAGAAGTGCTGATGAGGTATCACCCTCGGCACTCGATGGTAACCCAGCAGTGTCGGCAACTAAGGGGAAGTGAGGTGCGGTGCCAGGGTCTAGTCTTCAATCCCGATGGTCGGGTCTTCTGATGTCCAGCAGGGCAGTCGGGATCAAGGGGGGCTCTCTGTCGTGTCTCTACCCAGCCTATACTAAGCAGTCTAGGATAACCAGTAAGGTAGCAAGGCAGGTTACAATAAACAGGCTATGCAACAGATATAGGAAACAGTAGCAACAGCAGTTCTAATGCAAGCATAAGAGAGAAGAGAGTAGGCGATATAGGCATGCTCAAAATGGGGGTGCTTGCCTGTTTGCTCGGGGGCAAGGGCAAGGTCTTCAGTAGTATCGTCGGGGACGTAGTCGTACTCCTGTGCGGCGTCTGCCTCGGGAGCTACGTCAACGTCGGGATCTACCGAGAGAGAAGAGGGGGAAGAAACAGGTAAACATAATGCAAACAAATGCAATACGGTGCGTGTGATGCTATGATGCAGTGCAGGGTTGCCTAATTACGCATCTAAGTCATTTTAGTTATTTTTAGAATTATTCTGGGATTTAACATCCGACGTGTGTGCACTATTCATCTGCCGGATACGGGTCCGGAGTTACGAGTTCTTCTACGTAGGGGGTTCCGATAGAGAAACAGACGGCACGATCAGACTCGGCTCGTCGTTCTGAGCAACTTTCATGTTTTAACTTTTTCGATCCGAGCTACGGTTTAAAAGTTATTAATTTTTAAAGTTTATTTGAATTTCTGGAATTATTTTATTTATCCGAAAATGAATTATGATGTCAGCATGACGCGCTGCTGACGTCAGCAAGTCAACAGTCGGCTGACTAAGTCAAATATGACATGTGGGTCCAGTGGGACCCACATGTCAGCCTCTGTTTAGGCTAATCAGTGGATTAATTTAATTACCAGGGTTAATTAGGGGGTGGACCCCACATGTCAGTGAGACAATTAGTATATCTAATTAACTTTTAATTTTTAAAATGTTCTAATTAGTTTTAATTTACTGGGGGCCCACATGTCATAGACTGGGGCTGCCCAGTCAGCAAAGTTGACTGGGTCAACCCAGTCAACGGGGCCCCCCGGGGCCCACTGGCAGCGACTCTGAGGCGGGGCCCACCAGCGCCACGTCAGCCGCGTCGCCGGAGCGACGCCGGCGACCACACTCGCGGCGGATCCGCGCCGGAGTTGGCCGGAATCCCGCTACGGTGAGCCGTTTCGCGCGCGCCTTGGTTCATTCGAACGAGCACTTCAACCCGCGTCCATCCGTGATGGTCGGAGCGGCGGGGGTGGCCGGAATCTCGCCGGCGTCGAGCCACGGCGGAGATGAGCTATGGGAGATCGGGGAGATGGAGTTAGGAGGCACGGGAGGCTCGGGCTTGAGCTCGCCGGGCTCCTGGGAGCACCAGGAGCTCAACAGTGACCTCTGTTGGCGATGACGAGGGTCACGTCGGCTGCACCGAGCTCACCGGCGGCAACCAGAGCACGGCCTCGGGGACGACTAGCTATGGCGCGCGAGATGGATCATGGGAAGAAACAGGGGAGAGAGTAGCTCACCGCGCGGTCACGTAAGACCCGTGGATGCTTAGGAGCTGCAGAGGAGGTCGAGGACGCCGGAATTCGACGCGGTGGCCGGAGATGGGGAAGTGGCCGAAGACGGTGAGGACGACCTTCCCTGCTCCAGCTGGTGAGCGGGGACGAAGGAGTGGACGTCTGCGAATCGCTTGGGCTTGTCGGAGAAGCTCGAGGATGCCGGTGGCCACGGCGGTGCCGACGCGCGGCGACGGCGGCGTTCGGGCGCCGGATCTGGAGGGGTAAAGGGGGAACGGCGCGCGAGGGGGGGAAGAGGTCTGTGGGGGTTAGGGTTTGAGCCAGGGGCTCGGCCGCTCTTATCCTTGCCGGGGCGTCGCGGATGGGCGACAGCGCGGCGGCCGGTCGCCGTGTCGGCGTCAGCGCGCGACAGCGCACGGAGGAGGACGACGGGGAGATGGGCTGGGCCGTTTGGACCTCTAATCGGGGCACTGTGCACTAAGGCCCAGTGCACAGTGTCCCGTTTATTACTTTCTCTGCTTCTGTCACATTTTCTTTTATTTCACTTCTGTTCTGAAATGTTTGGGATAGTTGTGCACTTTTGAAAAATATGGAAGTTGACCCTAATATTGCAGTGCAATATTAGCCCCCACCAAAAAGTGGTTTGAACTAATTTGAATTCCATTTGAATTTGATATCAATTTAAATAGATTGAATAATCTGTTTTGGGTGCTGTTTCAGCTTGTTTGACTCATCAATCATATTCCAAAAATGTTGGTTATGATTTTGCCATGACCACTGGATTATTTGCTAATTAAATAACATTTCTCCAGCAGAGTTTGATCAACCTTATATTTCACTTATGAATTTAAGTTGATTTTAAAAATGGAGTTGATTTACTTTGGTTAACCACTATGTTTAATCACTGCATATGATATGACTTGGCATTATTAACAGCTGATCATGGTGGCTATTACATAGGGGTGTTACAAGTTCTCCTCCACTAAAAGAAATTCTCGTCCCGAGAATTTAGGAGGTAGAAGGAAAGAGTCCGGGATATTTTTCCCGAAGATGATCCTCGCGTTCCCAAGTGGCTTCATCTTCAGTATGATTCGACCATTGCACTTTTAGGAACTTGGTCGTCTTCTGACGAGTACGACGCTCAGCTTCGTCGAGGATGCGGATCGGATGCTCCTTATAGGAAAGATCATCTTGTAGCTCGAGCATCTCATGATCCACTGCATGGTGCGGGGATTCCTTGAAGCACTTACGGAGTTGCGACACGTGGAAGACATCATGAATATGGGAGAATTGCGGTGGCAACTCCAATTGATATGCCACCTGTCCACGTCTAGCCACGATGCGGAAAGGACCAATATAGCGAGGAGCTAGCTTGCCCTTGATTCCGAAACGACGGGTGCCCTTCATTGGAGTGACACGAAGATAAGCTTGATCACCAGGTTGATAGATCACACCCCATCGCTTGCGATCATAATTACTCTTCTGACGGTCTTGAGCTGCTTTGAGATTCTCCCGGACAATTCGGACTTGTTCTTCGGCATGCTGAATAATGTCCGGTCCAACAAGAGGTCGTTCCCCAGTTTCTGACCAATTCAGAGGGGTTCGACATTTACGTCCATAAAGAACCTCAAATGGGGCCATTTTTAAGCTGGCTTGATAACTGTTGTTATAAGAGAACTCGGCATACGGGAGAGATTCCTCCCATTTCTTACCGAAGGATATAACACAGGCTCGAAGCATGTCTTCAAGCACTTGATTAACGCGCTCAACTTGGCCTTGTGATTGGGGATGATAAGCTGAACTCCAGGTAATATGAGTTCCCATTGCTTTCTGGAAACTTTCCCAGAAATGGCCAGTGAAAATACTGCCACGGTCTGAACTGATTTCCTTGGGAATACCATGGAGTGAAACAATTCTGGAGATATATAGCTCTGCTAACTGACTAGCAGTAATAGTCTCCTTAACTGGCAGAAAGTGTGCAACCTTGGAAAGTTGGTCAACGACGACAAGAATAGCATCGTGACCCTTCTGAGACTTGGGAAGACCAGTGATGAAGTCCATTTGCACTTTATCCCACTTCCATAGAGGAATAGGGAGCGGTTGCAGAATTCCAGCAGGTTTTTGATGTTCTGCCTTCACGCGACGACAAACGTCACACTCGGCAACATAACGAGCAATATCTTGCTTCATTCTAGACCACCAGTACCTTTGACGAAGATCTCGATACATTTTGGTACTACCCGGATGGATAGATAGCGGTGTATCATGGGCCTCCTTCATGACTTTGTCAGTCATCAGCTCGAAGCGAGGTACTACGATGCGGTCTCTGAAATATAATGTACCATCTTCAGCAACTGAGAAATCCCGATACTTAGCAAGGTGAAGCTCTTTCTTCATCAAGTCAATTTCAGCATCTTTGGCTTGCGCTTCTTTAACAGCCTTCATTAGGTCTGGCTGTACCACAAGGTTATTAAGAGAACCCTGGGGAACAATTCGCAGATTCAGCTGAGTCAGTTCTGCGTGAAGACGAGGTTGAGCTTGCCTAACCATGAGGTTGTTGCAATATGACTTGCGACTCAGGGCATCGGCCATTACATTAGCTTTGCCCGGGGTATAAGAAATACCACAGTCATAATCCGCAATAGCTTCTAACCATCGTTGTTGTCGGAGATTAAGATCCGGTTGAGTGAATAAGTATTTCAGACTTTGGTGATCGGTATAAATTTCACACCGATTACCCAGAAGGTAGTGTCGCCATAACTTCAATGCATACATCACTGCTGCAAGTTCAAGATCATGCACTGGATAATTCTCTTCATGTGGACGCAATTGACGTGAAGCATATGCAATTACTCTCCGCTCTTGCATTAGGACGCAGCCTAATCCCTGACGAGAGGCGTCGCAATATATGACAAAGTCCTTGCGAGAATCAGGAGGAGCAAGCACTAGAGCAGAAGTGAGCTTGTCCTTGAGGGTTTGGAAACTTTCCTGACACTTGTCTGTCCACTCAAACTTAACGCCTTTGTGGAGCAGATTAGTCAGGGGCTTGGCGATCTTGAAGAAGTTCTCGACGAATCGGCGACAATAGCTGGCTAGACCGAGAAAGCTTCGGACCTGCTTGGCATTCTTCGGAGGGGTCCAGTCAAGAATAGCCTGAACTCGCTCCGGGTTAACTGCAATACCATCCTTGGAGATGACATGTCCAAGGTAGGTTACCTCGGAAAGCCAGAATTCGCACTTAGAGTACTTGGCATATAATTGGTGCTCTCGAAGTCTCTCCAGAACTAGTCGAAGGTGCTCAGCATGTTCTTCTTTGTTCTTCGAATAAACCAGAATATCATCCAGATATACCACGACGAATTTGTCGAGGTAATCCATGAATATGTAATTCATTAGGCGGGAGAATGTAGCTGGAGCGTTTGTTAAACCAAACGACATGACTGTGTACTCGTAAGAGCCATAACGAGTAACGAATGCAGTCTTCGGAATATCCTCTTCGCGGACACGGATCTGGTGATAACCCAACCTCAAGTCGAGTTTAGAAAACACCGAAGATCGATCAACTCGCAGGATCCTACTCTCCGTGTGCACTCTGATGCAGAATCCGGTCTCAAACTGTAAGAAGAGGTCCACGTGCAGGCGTGTGACCTCCCACTGCAGGCCAATCAATTCCTGGCGGCATCTCGGTCCTGCGTGGGTATAGAATATCCTCCGGATGTATCCCTGCACGAACAGCTGGTAGCAACTGTGTCATTGCCTCGTAGTAGCGTGCTCGAGTGGCGAACAACTCGACGGCAAGAGCCCGAACAGTGCGATCCAGAGCCTGAGTGCACTGAATCAGAACCTGCGGGTCGTAGCGTCGAGACTCATACGGGGCACAGATAGCTGTGTAAAATCCAGTAGCATCTCCAACAGGTGCATACGGAATGTACCGAAACACAGTATCATCCAAGTTAGCATTATGCTCTCCTCGGAGACGTGCGACAGCAGAGTAGGCGGCATCATGTACTGCCATCTCAATCGTCACGCCTAATCCATGAAAAAGATGTAGCTCAGTGTCTGAGTTGTTCTGCTGATCATAAATCCGAACTTCAGCATAGTACTGTTCCTGGTTGAACTCGCGGTAAACCTCATAGACCATGTACTCGGGATACCAGCGGTAACCCAGTCTACTCAGGAGGGTGATCAGAACAACTGGAAATCCAGGTGCGTCACGAGCCCAAGTGCGAAGCACAAGCTGGGTCGTAGGCCGCGGTGGAAACAGTCGATCCATCTGAAATAGAGAAGTTCAGGGTTGTCATAAGACAATGAGAAGCATAACCGATCCCGGAAGGAAAGGTTAAACAAAACAATGGAAAGGAAAATGATTATCAGACTAATCAGATCAACGTCAGGGAAATCGCACTGAATCCAGCTCTCCGGGTGGATAGAATTAACGAGAACCTAAATGTCGGTGTTAGTAAATTTTATTAAACCCGAATAGATGAGAGATTAGAATTCCAGATTAAAGACGAGGAATAAAAGATCCTAATACCACCCAGTTGGCGACGTGGGCCCGTAAGCCACACAGCCAAGTTAGTAAAACAGTTTTTGACTTCTAGACTCAACTTCGGCCAAGGAATTGGGAAGGGGGACTCCTAGAGGCAGTCGGCTCTGATACCAACCTGTGACGACCCCGGCTTAATCGTGCACTAATCATACACGCAAATGCGCACGATCAAGCCTAAGGACTCACTTGAAGATATCACAACACAACTCTAAAACATAAATAAAGTCATACAAGCTTAATATTACAAGCCAGGGCCTCGAGGGCTCGAATACATAGCTCGATGGCATACAAGCGTCAGCGGAAGCATTAGATATCTGGGTACAAATATATTACATAGAGAGAATTAGGCCTTCACAGAGGCGGGGTAAAATAAAATACTACGATCAAAAGGCGTAGGCCTCCTGCCCTGGACCCTCCGATCCTACTCCTGGTCGTCGAACGGCTCCTCGTAGTAATAGTACTCGCCAGGCGGGTAGTAGTACTGGTCGTCGGTTGGGGCTTCTGGCTCAGGGGCTCCGTCGTCTGGTGGCATCAAATGGAATATGGGGGAAAAAGAAAATAAAGCAAACGTGAGTACTCATCCGAAGTACTCAGCAAGCAAGGATCTACACTACGTATGCAACATTTTCAAAAGGGGGCTGTATATGTGGACTGGGCTGCAGAAATGCCAGAATAGAGGGGGAAAGCCTAGTCCTATCGAAGACTAGCATCTTCAACATTCTTCGACAGTCTTGCAGCATCAGGGAAGAGCCGATGAACATAATGTAAAGTAGTAGTAGTAGTAGTAACATCAACCTCGACCTGAGATCCTTTCTCGACTCCCTGCGAGAAAGCAATCCCAGAGCCGTACTATCCAGTTCTCACCACATGTTCTAGTTGTACCGATCGGGATACAACTCCGAGTGTCCGTTACCGTAGGACAGGCTATCGATAGAAGTTTCTTCCCTGCAGGGGTGCACCAAATTACCCACCACGCTCGCTTAACTCCGGCCGGACACACTTTTCTTGGTCATGCCCGGCCTCGGCTAAGCAACACGCCGCAACCCGACCTAGGCTTATAAGAGAGGTCAGCATGCCGGACTAAACCTATGCCCCCAGGGGTCTTGGGCCATCGCCCCGGGAACTCCTGCACGTTACGGGGCCACCGAGAGCAGACCTAGCAACCCCTTATACAAGCGCGGTTGCGTTACCAGTCCAACTCGGCGTGCGCCGCTCCTTACTGACGTCCAACAAGCTTCGGCTGATGTGTACGACGCAGAACGCCCATACTATGCCCACGTGATGGTTAGTGCTATCGGGCCAGAGGCCCCTCAGATCAAATATCCAAACCGTAGTGGATTAGGGGCGCGCGGAAACGAGCAGAGACTCACGATCGATGTGACCCCGTCGCCCCGTCTCGAGGACTTGCGGCAAGGGCTAAGAATGCCCGGCCACGCCTCGTAGTTATCTCGCGGGCACCATCCAGGTCAACCCGACTCCACATCACTTCGCGTTAAGCTCGCGCGGGTACCCCTTAGGGCCGACCCGTCTTTAGTATCATAGTTTAGTGCAAGTCATAATATCCAAGGTAACTGTGTGTCTGACACCGAAGGGAACCCTGAGGAAACACCCTCGATGGAATTCCCGCTCGATGTTATCATCAAGGTGAACGAAGGAGGAATCACCCTCGAGGTCCACCTTGAGGAGTTGCGCGATGACGTTGTTATCGGGGGTGGTGTAGGAGGATTCACCCTCGCTTACCACGACCGAGTAACTAACCTACAAGGTTAACATCAGAAGTGCTGATGAGGTATCACCCTCGGCACTCGATGGTAACCCAGCAGTGTCGGCAACTAAGGGGAAGTGAGGTGCGGTGCCAGGGTCTAGTCTTCAATCCCGATGGTCGGGTCTTCTGATGTCCAGCAGGGCAGTCGGGATCAAGGGGGGCTCTCTGTCGTGTCTCTACCCAGCCTATACTAAGCAGTCTAGGATAACCAGTAAGGTAGCAAGGCAGGTTACAATAAACAGGCTATGCAACAGATATAGGAAACAGTAGCAACAGCAGTTCTAATGCAAGCATAAGAGAGAAGAGAGTAGGCGATATAGGCATGCTCAAAATGGGGGTGCTTGCCTGTTTGCTCGGGGGCAAGGGCAAGGTCTTCAGTAGTATCGTCGGGGACGTAGTCGTACTCCTGTGCGGCGTCTGCCTCGGGAGCTACGTCAACGTCGGGATCTACCGAGAGAGAAGAGGGGGAAGAAACAGGTAAACATAATGCAAACAAATGCAATACGGTGCGTGTGATGCTATGATGCAGTGCAGGGTTGCCTAATTACGCATCTAAGTCATTTTAGTTATTTTTAGAATTATTCTGGGATTTAACATCCGACGTGTGTGCACTATTCATCTGCCGGATACGGGTCCGGAGTTACGAGTTCTTCTACGTAGGGGGTTCCGATAGAGAAACAGACGGCACGATCAGACTCGGCTCGTCGTTCTGAGCAACTTTCATGTTTTAACTTTTTCGATCCGAGCTACGGTTTAAAAGTTATTAATTTTTAAAGTTTATTTGAATTTCTGGAATTATTTTATTTATCCGAAAATGAATTATGATGTCAGCATGACGCGCTGCTGACGTCAGCAAGTCAACAGTCGGCTGACTAAGTCAAATATGACATGTGGGTCCAGTGGGACCCACATGTCAGCCTCTGTTTAGGCTAATCAGTGGATTAATTTAATTACCAGGGTTAATTAGGGGGTGGACCCCACATGTCAGTGAGACAATTAGTATATCTAATTAACTTTTAATTTTTAAAATGTTCTAATTAGTTTTAATTTACTGGGGGCCCACATGTCATAGACTGGGGCTGCCCAGTCAGCAAAGTTGACTGGGTCAACCCAGTCAACGGGGCCCCCCGGGGCCCACTGGCAGCGACTCTGAGGCGGGGCCCACCAGCGCCACGTCACCAGGGGCTCGGCCGCTCTTATCCTTGCCGGGGCGTCGCGGATGGGCGACAGCGCGGCGGCCGGTCGCCGTGTCGGCGTCAGCGCGCGACAGCGCACGGAGGAGGACGACGGGGAGATGGGCTGGGCCGTTTGGACCTCTAATCGGGGCACTGTGCACTAAGGCCCAGTGCACAGTGTCCCGTTTATTACTTTCTCTGCTTCTGTCACATTTTCTTTTATTTCACTTCTGTTCTGAAATGTTTGGGATAGTTGTGCACTTTTGAAAAATATGGAAGTTGACCCTAATATTGCAGTGCAATATTAGCCCCCACCAAAAAGTGGTTTGAACTAATTTGAATTCCATTTGAATTTGATATCAATTTAAATAGATTGAATAATCTGTTTTGGGTGCTGTTTCAAGTTGTTTGAGTCAATTATCCCACTCCAAATATTTTGATGTTGATTTTGGAAATGTTCCTGGATTATTTGTCATTTAATGAACATTTTCCCAACTGTGTTTGATCAACTTTATATAATTCACCTTTGAATTTGAGTTGATTTTCAGATGTGAATTTGAATTGGATCATTAACCCTTATGACTTGGCACTGCAAATGATCATGACTTGGCAGTTTTAACAGAGTGTCACAGAGTTTATTACAAGGGGGTGTTACAACATCCAGGAGGGAAGGTTGTACATCCACACAAACACAGGCCAGGTGCTATGTGTGCTTCTCTGGCTGCCAAACGGATTGACTCCATCGGTGCTCGCGCCCAGCACGATGTTCCTTGGATCGTCCCCAAATTCTGGGTGTTCGAAGTTCAACGCTTGCCACTGGCTCGCATCCTTAGGGTGACTCAGCATCTTGTCTTTTTTATTTATCTCCGGATCATTTCCGTCATCTTCTCGCTTCTTCTCCTCCCTATCCGCGTGCCAACGCAGGAGCTTTGCTAGCTTAGGGTCCGCGAAATACCGCTGTAGACGAGGAGTGATCGGAAAGTACCACACCACTTTTCGAGGAGCTTTCTTCCTCTTCTTGTATCGAGTGACGCCGCACACCGGACATATGGTAGACTCCGCGTGCTCGTCCCGATAAATGATGCAATCGTTCATGCACACATGGTATTTCACGTGCGGTAAATCCAGAGGACACACGATTTTCTTCGCCTCCTCGAAACTGGTCGGGCACTTGTTCCCCTTGGGAAGACGTTCGTGCCAGAATGACATGTTCTCGTCGAAGCATGCGTCAGTCATTTTGTGTTTTACCTTCATCTCCAGAGCCATGAGCGTTACTTTCAGGCGGGTATCCTCGGGCCTGCATCCTTCATATAATGGAGTAACCACGTCTATCTCCAGTTGATCCAGCTTGGCTTTCTCTCGGGCGGCAGCTCTTGCGTTACCCGTCTGCTTGAGAAGCAGCTCTTGAATATGAGGGTCCTGCACCCAGCCCATCGATGGTTCATCGTCGTCTGCTCCGGCATCTTCATCTTCATGATCATGCCCTTCGTCTTGATCTTCCTCATCATCATGTCCGGCATCTTCTACATGATGACTGTGTCCTGCATCTACTTCGTGATCATGTCCTGGAGATTCTTCGTCTTCTCGCCCGCCCTCGCCGCTATTGTCTTGCTGCCCTTCCTTATTTCTTGACCGGCCCCCATGGACGACTTCATAATCATCTTCATCACCTTGCCACCGATAGCCATCCATGAAACCACGCAAGAGCAGGTGGTCCCGCACCTGTCTGGAATCCGGGTCCATAAGGCTCTTCAATTTGCATCTTCGACACGGACATCTTATCTCCGTCTCGTTCTTTTGAAGCATCTCGGCCTTCGCGGAGCTCAAAAACCTATTCACGATGCCTTCGGTCATCGTGCGGACCATGGTCGCCTGCGGGGTAGAGCAAAACGATATTTTAGAACCAAAAAAAAATTTGGCATGACTTTGCCTAAAAATAGGACCAAAAAGAATGCATAGTGCCAAATTCTCGCCGAAACGGAAATGAATCAACATTCTGGCAAAATATTGGCAACTATCGCATTTCAAATACCGGTACCTGCAAACACAAATATATGCAACACCACAAACATACGTAGATCTAGGCCATAAAAAGTGTGTACGTTGTTGGAGGGAGAAAAAAGTAGATCTAGAACATAAAGAAAGCTTTCCCCTTACTTACCTATCAAAAAAAGGAAATTTAACCACTTAATTTGGGTGAATCTATGGTGCAAATGAGGTGAGGAGGAGGAGGCAGCCGAGACCAAGCTTGGTAGAGGTGGAGAGAATGAAGTGGGGAAAATGAGTGTGGTAGGTGGCTGTAAAAAATATCTAGCTGCTCTCAGGTTACCAATGGCGCACCTCCTAAGAATGCGCCATTGGTAACCAGGGTTACTAATGGCGCACCTGGTGTGTGGTGCGTCATTACTAGTTTTGAAAAAAAATATTGAAAAGTAGTGGCGCACCGTGGGTGTGGTGCGCCATTACTAGTTAAAACTAGTAATGGCGCACCAAACCACGGTGCGCCACTGGTAAGTCTGGGGAGGGGGTGTGCCCAGGAGAAACTTAGCGGTGGCGCACCACACACAAGGTGCGCCATTAGTAATATAAACATTAGTGGCGCACCCATGTGTAGCAGTGGCGCACCATATACATAGTGCGCCACTAATGTCTATATTAGCTATAGCCCTTTTTCTAGTAGTGGATGGCTCGCCGGAACTCGCACCTCTCGTGCTGGCCTTCCTCGTGGCGGCATCCCTTGACCTCAATGCCACACCTGTGGCCGCCATGTCCACCGAAACACAAAGGAAGAGGTCAGGGGAGATCCTTCCGGGCAACTTTCCCGACGCTCGCAAGTTGTTTGATGATATGTCGACCCCGATGCCGACACATGAAGACCCAACCTACTACAATGGTTTCATGGAGGATGTCATCTTTGAGGGTGGCCAAGATTGCGATGCCGACGAGACCGAAAGCCAAGACTTTGTGACCAGTACATGCAAGGGCAAGAAGACACGTATACAACAACCAAGAAGAAGAAGATGGTGTGGACATCTAGGAGGAGCCATTGTTTCACGATGAGCTCTCTCAACAAGCCAATGCACAAAGACGGCAAAGCATTCGGATCTGAGGATACACCAAGGATGAGGACAAGTTGCTTTGTGAAGCATGGATGGAAATTGGGCAAGATCTTAGGACCGGCGTCGAGCAAAAAGGATCAATGTTTTGGGCGAGGGTCCATGCATACTTTCATAAACGCAGGAAGTTTGACCCTATAAGTTTGAGAGCAACCGTGGCGACGTGTCAATCGCAAAGAGATTGTGTGTGTGTGGGGGGGGGGGGAGGGGTCATCCAACTAGAGTGCAACAAGTGCCACCCTTGAGAGCAGTGGCGAATCTAGCATGACGATGGAGGGTAGGCTCAACATCAAGTTTCTAAGTCTAATTTGCAAGTGCATTGCAATTGTTGCATGTGAAGCACCACAGTATAACTGCCAAGTGGTGTATTTAGCTGAAATAGGATTTTGGAGGGTAGGCTAAAGCCTATTGAAGCACCCCTAGTAGAATTGCCACTGCTTGAGAGCATCACCGGCCATTCCATGAGTGGCCTAGGCATCAAAGACATGGTATACAATTCCTCCCCTTGTTCATACGTGTGTATCTTGTTGATTGATGCTTTCATGTCCATTTGCATATGAATGTATATTGGTGTCTTCATCTTTATTTGTAGGCATTTCGGTCTTTGGAAGCATTCAAGGCCTGCCATGGGAACAAGCCATTCACCTTGCCCATTGTTGGACGATGATTTGTGAGTGCTCAAAGTTCAAGGATCAATATGCCGCACAAAACAAAGGTGGTGGGGGGGGGGGGGGGGGGAGGCTGCGGTGGTGGCCGAACCAAGTGGTGAGAAGAGGCCGAGGGTGAAACCAATTCCAAGGTGGATGACAAGTGTGATGCAGCGACAATCGCCTTACAAGAAACTTTGAAGGGGTTCATGACTCAAAAGAACGCGAGGGAGCGGAGGAAAAGCCAAGAGAGAGGAGCAAATGAAGACCTACTTCGACACACAAAAGAAGAAGCTTGAGATCGGAAAGAGCGTGCAAAAGAAGAAGCTCAAGATAGAGGAGAGCATTGCCCGGACAAAAGAAAACAAGGTGAGTCGCACTAATGGCGAAGGAAGTGGAGATCATGTCGGTTGACTTGAACAAGGTGTCGCCAACAAAAATGGTTTGATTCGAGAACATGCAAAAGGAGATGCTCGAGCGAGACGAATGAACTATGGCCGAGACGGTGATCATTTTATATGCTAACATGAACTACGACCGAAATGCATGAACTATGGCCGAGAGAAACATTTTTTTGTGTGTTGGCATGTATGACGGCCGCTCGCAAGTATGCCAGCATGAACTATAGCCGAGAGAGGCGTCTTTTTGTGTGTTGGCATGCATGTCGGCCGATGGCAAGTCCGCCGTCATGAACTATGGCTGATGGCCCAGATTCTAGCTTTATTTTGTGAAAAATATTTGTGTTCCACAAGATTAAACCGGGTAGATCAAATGAGTCGGCCGTTGGACGCACTGGCCAGATTTGCGTGACGCGACCGGACAATGCGCCTCCAGTCAACTCAAATGAACAAAAAGCGGATCAAATTCGCGTTCGTTTGAATCGGCGCACTGGAGTTTGGCCTCATAGATTTCTAGGCAATGGCCAGCGGGAGCAGTGTGGTAGTAGAGCATGATTGTTTGATCGACAGAGGGTGAACATTTTGAGAATCAAGTGCTCTTCTTCACCAATGCATTAGTATTATTCAGAGGAGTGTTTCATAGAGTAAAGCTATACACTGCGCCCGGTCAGGGAACAGTTTTACGCCGCTGGATTGGATACCAAACCCCGCTGACAAAGCAACAGCCACTCCGGTCGAGCTCGAGCATCACAACGGCTCCCTACTGTACCAGTCCTCGGACTCTCTCTGACACCAGCTCAGAACAAAAGCTACTATTGAGCTCTGAAGAAGAGCAGTGAAAAACTGAGAACGCTCGCTAAATAATACAGTACTAATATATCACTACAAGGAAGGGTTGTTATCTTTCTTTATCCATGAAGAAAAGAAAGAAATATGAGCACTGATCACTGGCATTATCAAAGCATTGTTTCGCAACTCGACGATCTGATTCAGAATTCAGATCTTGATTTTTTCCTTTGCCAAGAGGAAAATAAGAACTTGATTTCTCAGCACTTTGGCTCAGAGTGAAAGTAGTCCAAAGCGCCCGTGGGTTTCTGTACTTCAGCACTCGTGTACGTAATAGTAGATCAAACATGGAAGGACAGAGCTTGATTTTGCAGCCGGAAAAATGGTGATGCATCATCCAGCCATAGATCAATCAAGTGGGGGTACACTTCCCTGCCAAGAACAAGTGCAAAAACTAGCAAAATCCAAGGAGCCAGAGCAAAACGATGAATGGAATCAAGATCCGGCTAGCAACTACATCAGCCACACTCTACTGCAGTTGTTACTCGAATGGCGACGACTAGGAAGAGAAGAAGCGCGCGGTGAAGTTGGACGACGACGAGGAGGCCCGGTTGGCGTCGGCGACCGTCCCGGGCCACAGCGTCGCCGGCGGCCGGCCGTCGAAGACCGCAGGCGGGGGGCACGCCAGCACGCCGAGCGGCGGCAGCTTCCTCATCATGGACAGCGGCGGCGAGAACGCCCCGCCCTCCCGCCCTTCCTCCGTGATCCCGCACCGCGACGGCGAGGCCTCCGGCGTATCGAACGGCGTGTCGTGCTCGTGCCCGGCGGCGGCGCCCCGCTCGTACACCGGGTTGGAGATGTACATGAGGCCGTCGCTGTGCGCGGAGGAGGAGGAGGAGCCGCGGGCGGTGGGCTCGTCGGACCGCGGCGGCGAGGGCGAGGGCGAGGAGCGGCGCGCGGGCGACCACCTCCACACGGCGGCCTCCAGCCTGGGGATGGCGAGGAGCAGGTCCTTGCGGCTGGGCGCGCACATGACGCCGTGCGCGTAGTAGAAGGGCGGGGTGCTGGTGAGCGCCTCGCGCGCTGTGGTGGTGGCAGTGGTCGCGGTGGTGGCCACGGACGCGTCGTCGGCCGTGCCGGCGGTGTGCGGCGGGGACAAGGACCCCGCGCCCCCATGGCCGCGCTTCGGCCATTTGTGCGGCGGCGCCTCCATTGCGTCCGCCCGGAGGCGGCGGCGGCGGAGGTGGGAGCAGAAGAGGTCGGCGAGGAGGAGGATGACGATGGTGAGGAAGACGGCCAGGCTGAGCGCCACCATGACGCTTACCCCCACGCTCAGCCTCGACATGCCGTCGGTCGCCATCTCGGCCTCCACCCTCAGCCCGCTCGCCGCGCTCGCCAAGCCCGGCCTCAGTGGCGACCTGCGAGTGTGAGTGTGCTGTATACTTGCAACGAGTGTAGTGTAGTGGTCACTGGTCAGTCAAGCTCTGCTGGCAACAAAATAGAGGACTAGTCTCTCGGTTAGAGCGGCTATCTCATTGTCTAATCAAAATTGCCTAATCTAATCCACTGTTTGTCTCGTAACGATCAACTGCCGTGGCCGTCGGCGTCGCCGAGCAGGGTTAGTCCTTCCAAAAGCTAGAGCCTAGTGCGCTTAGCGCCATAGATTACGCATTCTTAATGGTATGCACAGACCTGCCATGAGGTACAATGGCGTGGATGGCCACTAGCCTTTCGGTGAAGACGGGCCCCATCCCATGGGTGGTGTAGGGCAGAGTTGTCATAGGGAGCGGAGGCGAGTCTGCGGGGTGAGCAGCTCAAAGGAGAAAGGAGACGGTCGTGTCGAAAAAGGGGTAAAGGAGACGCGGGGGTGGTTTTGGCGGGAGAGAGAGAGGTCGTCGGTCTGTTTGGTGCAGGTGCGGATCCAAAGTTTCTGTGGGTTTCTGCCCTCTGACCACACGAGGCACGAGTCGTGTGTTCATCATTAGAGGGGCCGTGGCCATTGAAAACCCTCTGACCACACGAGGCACGAGTCGTGTGTTCATCATTAGAGGGGCCATGGCCATTGACCGTCGACGTGTTCCTACCGCATGACTGGCATTTGGCAAAGTCATAACCTTGGTCACGCGTGGTCAATCTCCAAACATGCAGCTTTTGCTTTCCGGTGACGAGGAAGGAAAAGGTGTTCGGGCTGCCGGGACCGCGAGGATCCAGCATCAAAGGACCCGAGCGTCCGGAGAGCCGACGCTATGGCGTCGCGGCGGACGGATCCATCCATCGGCCGCGCGCTGTCCTCTCGGGAGCGGCGGAGTGCAATGCGGACTGCCATTGGCCCCTTCAACCCACACGGGATGACACCTCAGTCGACGGATCCGGATTGGTCGGAGTCCGATCCGCTGCCTGCCATGGCGGAGAAGGCCGGAAACCACCGGAGGTGAGCTCAGGTGGCGGAGGGAGTGGAGGGGAGGGGAGTGAAGTGGCTAGGGTTTGCTCCGGCGAGCGGATGGGAACGAATATATGTGGGGTCGGGTGGGCCAGCATGGGCTGGGTTCGACGTGGCGGGCGTGCCCGGGCGCCTCCATATCCGCCCCATATTTGGGCTGGATATGAGGGGTGCCGGTCAGTCCGGACGTTCGAGGCCCGTTTAAGGCGTCCGTCTGGATCGAAAAAATGTGACCGGTCAGTAACCTGGCGGCCCGCTTGGACGTATGAGACGGGTTTGAGGCGCCCGGCTGTAGATGCTCTAATGGCCTCTTTGATCTTGATTCAGAGATTTCTAAAAAAAATTTAGGCTCTGTTTGAATTGGCGTTTCCATTTCAATACCCTCGTATAAAACTTACAGACCTCCCCCGTCGTTTTTTTATCCAGCCGGAAATAGCTCCTGGCCAGTAAGTTACACCTGTATTCAGTTACATCGATTCCAAGCGCAATCTTAGAGCATCTACAACCGAACCTCTCAAACCCGCCTCATACACCTGGGCGGGTCGCCCGGTCATGATTTTTTGACCCAGACGGACCCCTCAAACGCTCGGGCTGACCGGCACCCCCCATATCCAGCCCAAATATGGGGCGGATATGAGGGCGCCCGGGCGTGCCCAGGTACGCCCGCCACGTCGGACTGACGAAGGGGGCCTAGTCGAAAACATCCTCAAACCCGGCGGTCCGACGCTCGTCTCCTTCGTCGGAGCGGTGTGAACGTCGGGTGGCGCCGCTCCGACTCCCTGCCCGAGGCCGTAGCCGGCTATTTAAGCCGGCCGGCGCCCCAGCCCTAGCACATCCGCCTCTTCCCTCTCTTCGCCGCCACTAGAGCCCGTTAGCCATGCCCCCATGCTGTCGCTACTACACGATCCAGCACCATCTCTTCCTCCTTGAGCAGGTCCGGATCCGTAGGGAAGCGGGGCTACCTCTGGAACCAGAGGAGGATTTCGAGGAGGTGGAGGAGGAGGTGCCGGCCGAGGAGGAAGAGGAGCAGGAGCTGGCGGACGTGGAAGAGGAGGAGGAGCAGGAGCCGACGGAGGAGGCGCCGCCGCTGGATGTGGGGGAGGAGGAGGCGCCGGCGATGGAGGAAGACGTGCGCGTGTGGCCGGAGCAGCACGCCATCTTGAACTCCATCCGCTCGGAGTCAGCTGCAGAGGCCAGGCGTCTCCGTCGGCAACAGATGGAGGCGGCCCAGGTTCCGGCGCAGGCGACTCAGGAAATCTCCGACAACGACGAAATTTGAGTAGTATAGAATGTACTACGTAGCTATATATTATGTATGCTTTTGTATGGATTTAGGGGATGAATATAAGAGAGTTGTATGTGAAAAAAGAAATGTGAGACGTGCCCGGTCAGTGTCCGTGGACGTGCTCGGTCGTGTCCGCGGACGTTTGAGGGGCCGGATTTGTTGAGTCCGGCTGTAGATGCTCTTAGACGGTTTTGCTATCCATCGGCTATCTTCTTCCGCTTTTCGTCAAAAGTCGATTATTTTTTTTCCTTCTCCCAGTACATCCGCGTGTGTTTATGCAAGTTCTTTTATTCTTCCTTTGCGTGTGTGCGCTGTATGTTTTTTCCTTCACTAGCAAAAAGAGCCCGTGCGTTGTAACGGGAGAAAAAAATTACACACGCCCCTAACCCAATAATCGTGACTCAAGACTCCAATAGATCTATGTTATTTATTTGAACACGGCATCCCATCTTGATTGCCGCTTATCCATCTCCCAACCTCGCCTACGATAGTCCCAGTGCTCAAACAATCACAACACGTTTGAGTGTGGTCAATCCTAAGACGTCTCTCTCTCCACATAAGATAAGAAATCTGCCAACTCGCTCGCTACCAGCCATCACTGGCATGGTAATTTGCTAGGACCTGAAGTCTTGATTTTAATTATTGCAGGATGGTAATTTGTTTATGTTGGTTTTATCTTCTAAGGAGCAAGAGAATTATAATTCGTACTGAATGTTTGACAGTCAGCATGTATACACTACAATTCCAGAAGGGCAATAATACCCAATGCATTCCCTTCCATGAGCTATCTAGGTCTATTCTCGTGGATGATCTGCTACCAACCTCATTTTAATTCGGTACCTAGGTAATACTCCCTGTGTTTCTAAATAGGCGACTGCTAGGCGCCGACGCGTCGACCGAAATTTCGGCCGGTCACCGCGCTGCGTTGGATTAATCCAGCTATAACCGTCCGATTTGCGTACCCACGTCATCCTCCTTCGCTAACGCTTCATCCTCATTTTTCTCTCCGTGCGTTGACTAGCAGCTCACACCCATGGCAGATCCGTGCTCGTCGCCGCCCGCGCTCGTCCTTGGCGGCCTCCGCTCGCTGGCCAACGACACCGCCCGTGCTCGCCTCCCTCCTGTCGCTGGTCGGCTCGCCGCTGACCGGTTGCAACAAAATCAACTCACCATGGTCATCCCGCGAGGAAACACCGGCTGGATCCCCCTCGTCGCCTTCGGGTGCTTGCATCATCTTCGCCGGGCGTTCCAGCATCCTTGATGGGCGGTCCAAACGTCGTCCTCAGATGGTTGCAACACTGCTGTCTGCTGGTGCTGACCGTCACAAGCTCCGGCGAGCAGCTTCGCTGGCTCGCCAACGCAGGTTCCAGCATATATAGGCACTGGTTCCAGCATCCAGCCGGTCCACGTTGTAGCATCCGGCCATCAGGCTCGTCGCCTCGCAGCTCCACCGGACCACGGTTCCAACTTTTGCAATCCGCGGTTGCAGCATCCAAAGGACGGGCGTCGCCTCACAGCTCGCCGGACTGCGGTCGCAGCTCTGCCGGACCATGATTCCAGCTCCGTGGTTGGCGTCGGCGTCGCCATGCAGCTCCACCAGAGCACGGTTCCAGCTCCGCCAGACAGCGCTTCCGGCTTTATTGGCCACGGTTGTAGCACCCTCCCTCGCCAGCATGTAGGCACCTCGCAGCTCCGTCGGGCCGCGGTTCGAGCTTTCCTCGGCCATGGTTGCAGCTCCGCCGAACTGCGGTTGCAGCACCGTCGCGCCAAATCCCCGTCGGCGGCCACATCCCCGGCGTTGCAGCTCGCCATACGCCGCCCTCGACTGATTGCGGCGGAGCACCACAACAGGTCATCGTTGTCGTGGGCGCGAGACCATCGTCGTCGCAACCACGGATGCATCTGTTGCAGCACGGAGGCGCCGCCGTCCTAGGCTCCAACATCGTTGTGGTGGTCGTATGGTGGCAGGGCATAGTAGTAGCAAGTAGCAACCACGGTGGCTGGTGGCAACCTCACGTGGTGCCTGTCCTAGCATCTTGGGTGTGCGTCGGGTGTCCGTTGTAGGGTTGCCGGAGACGTGATGGTTCCAGCTAAGAGCATCTCCAGCCGCGCCCCAACAGGCCCCCCCCAGAGCCATTTTTTAGCGCCGGCCCTGAAAAAACGGTCCAGTCGTGTCCCAAGGAGCCCATTTTTCGCCGGTTAGACCCGAAACTGGCGCTGGCGGACCCAGGCCGAACCCGGCGCGCTGGGGGCGTCGGGCCAACTGTTTTTGGCGCGAAAGAACGGCGGGCCTGCCGAGTCAGCGACCCGCGCGCCTCGTCGTCCTCATTGCCTTGGTTTCCCGCGGGGAATCAATGCCAAGGATGCCGCCGGTCAGCCTTCCATTGATTCCTCACGGGTGGCGCAGTGCGGCGACGCGCCACCTCCCGCCACGCGTACACACATTGCCGTCCCCCGGCCGCTATAAAAGCCGCCCCTGCCTCGCCGTTGGAAGCACCCGCCCGCAGCCCCCCCTTTGTCACCGCCGACGCCCTCTCTTTCCCTCTCTCCCCGTCTAGCCACCGCGTGCATGCACAGCTCCATGGGTGAACGGTTCCTCGGCGATGCGGCGGCGGCCAACGGCTTCGGCCGCCGCTCTCTCCATGAGTGGGAAGCTCACCTCCTCCACGAGGCGAACTACCCGGCGCCCCCCGACATCCGCACGCCGGGGCGTTGGAGGCTCAGCGCCGGGGGCGTCCCAGTCCCCCCGCTGCCCGACGTCGACCACCCCGGCTACTTCCACGCCGAGATCGAGCGCGTGCGGGCCTCCCTGACGGAGGAGCAGCGGGCCCTCCCGGAGTACGACGCTGGCAACCACGAGGCGTGGGCGGCGTACTTCGAACGCCGGCAGGCGGAGCGGCTCGCTTCCATCAACAACGCGCCGGTGGTTAGGGGGCGCAACAACAGCGACGGCCGCCGCCTGTGGTGGGGCGCCCCCGGCCGCACGCTGCACGCCGTCCTCGAGTACCTCGAGGGTGGCAACGATCCGCCGCTCTAGTACCCGGCGGCCCCGGCCCCCTGCCAGAGTGTCGGCCCGTGGCTGCCGCGGCGAATGCTGGGCGGGTCCTCCTCCTCCTCCTCCCGATCGTCCTCCCACTCCTCCGGGTCGCCGGCGCTCGTCAGTGTCAAGGCCGAGCCCGTGGAAAAGCCGCTCGGCCGGCGCACCCGCAGCGCCGCCCTCGTCATCAACGAGGGCGGTCGTGCCTCCTCCTCGGCTCCTCCCCGCCTCGTCAAGCCGAAGACGGAGCCGGGGCTCGCCGCTGTGAAGAGCGAGCACGGTGACACGCTCGATGACGAGGCCGCCATGAAGTGGGCGCGGGAAGGTTGGGCCCGGCTGGAGATGGAGCGCCAGCGTCATGCCCTGGAGGAGATCGCCGCGCGCCGCCGTGGACGCGACGAGGGAGGCGTCATCGTGCTCGAGGACAGCGACGACGACGCGCCGCCGCCACCAGTCCGCCAGGGCGACCCCGGGCAGGGGTCCAGCAGGGACGGCCGTGTGAAGAAGGAGAAGGAGGACGACGACGGCGGCGACGACGGCGACTACGCCGCGTTCAGCAAGTTCTTTGGCCTGTAGGCGCGGCAGCAAGCCCTTTTTTTTATAGATTTTATGTTTTCTATATGTAAAAGAACTGTGGAACGCCTAATCTATGTCGTGTTTGCCGAATTTATGTTGTGTTTGCCGAATCTATGTCGTTGTTTTCCGAATTTTGGCCGAATGTCTTTTTAAAAATGTTTACAAAAAATGGCGTCTGGGGGTGTCCTGGGGGCGGCGGCTGGGGACCCGATCGCCCCCACGGAGAAAATATGGCCGGTTCACCCCCAAGCGGCGCTTTTTCTAGCCCCCGGGGGGGCGAACGGGCTGGGGATGCTCTAACATCGCTTGGGATGGAAGTAGCAAATTGTATCTCTGGTAATAGCAAAAAATTGACACGGATGAAGCAAAAAACCGTCGTCGCCGCCATCGCGGTTGTAACAATGTCTGGTGGATGTAGCAAATATTCTCGTCGGCGGTGGATGTAGCAAATATTCTCGTCGGTTGTAGCATCCTGCGGTGTCGGCTCTCGCATCCAGCAAAGCAGTTGCAACATCTGGCGGGCGTGGTGACTGCGGTCCCAGCATTCTGGCGGTTTGTGGTCACCACGGTTCCAACATCCGTCAACCACGGGTTCCAGCATGCAGCGAATGCAGTTGTAACATCGGCGGCACGATCACCGTGGTTCCAGCGTCCGGCGGTTCGTGGTCACCGCGGCTCCATCATCTGCCCAACACGGTTGCAACAAAAAACTATGCCGGTTCCAGCTTCTACCGCTGCCGGTTGCAGCCCTCTCGAGCACTGCCGTTCTCTGCGACGGCACCACGATTCAGCACCGTAGCACCTTTCCCTGCACATTGCGGCAAAACAGACAGCCGGTTGAACCACTGTAGACCCATGGTTCCAACAACCTTGAACGCCGGTCGCCGCGGGTTGCAGCTCGCCTAGTCCCAAAAGTAGCCGGTCGTGGCCGGGGTCGCGGACTCGCAGCATGGGCCATGCTGCCGTTGCAGCTCCGGCTGTGCTGGGAAAAAAGGAGAGGGACGGGAGAGCACAGCCATGGCGGACGGCTGTAGCACGAACGCTAATGGAGGCGTCGGCTTGAACTGGGGATGGAGCCGTCGGCGTCTTGCTGGAAGCCTGGAAGAGAGGAGGCTGCATGCGAGCAAAGCGCTGGGATAGTTAGAGAAATGAATGGCCAAGACGGTTTCTAGTAGAGGGGAAAGGATAAGGTTGCGTTTCGTGGATGAAGTCAACCAATGACTCCGTTTCGAAAAAAATATCAACCAATGGGAGCCACGTGATCAGCTTGATCCCACGACGCTCGTGCGACCGGCGCTAGCGTTCCGCCGGCGCTCCGGAAGCAAACGTTTCCCTTCTATAAGTCTTTCTAGATCTTCCAATATGGAGTACATGCAAAGTAAAATCAGTGAATTTACACTCTAAATTACGTCTATATACACCCATATGTAGTTCATATTAAAATCCCTAAAAAGACTTATATTTATAAACGAAGAGAGTATTTTATTCGGCATCGGTTGTTAAAACACACAACCGGTGCAGCTTAATATGCAAAACCTGAACTTTGTATTTTGAAGGAAAAGAAGGCTCGTGTATGTTGGCTAAGCAAATGTAAACTTGTCACGCACGCTATGGAGGAGAGATAAGGTCATATTTGGATGGATCGATGGACAGAAACAACTGGACCAGTCATCCCTCGGTAGCGCGATCTGCAGCAGCAGCAGCAGGACCCGCCCGGTGAGCCCCATGCTTCTCTCCGCTTCTATCCATGGTCTCATCTCTCTCCTCACCCTCTCTTTTCTCTCTTCAACAGGAAGCAATAGCTCCCCACCGCAACAATGGCGCCGCCTCATGGAGCTCCGAACTGCCGCCGTCACACGCCCGACCGATCTGCAGCAGCAGGAACCCGCGGGTGAGTCAGCTACTCACCGTGCTTATCCCTCCCCTTCTATTTCTGTCCGGTGGGGTGGAGATTGGCAGGTCTCTCTCCCATTAATTGCCTCTCGTCGTTCCTCGTCTGGTTGGGAGATTGGCGGTCTCCTCTCCTATTAATTGTGGACGCTCTGCGTTGCAGGTCTCATCCTGTTTAATTCCTGACCAACTCCTCCGAGGCTGCTTGTTGTCTTCAACTCGCAAACATATTTAAACTGGTGAGATTGTGTACAAGAAAACAATATGGGACTATCTATTAGCCAGAACCTTCTCCTTTTAACACAAATACTGGTCTCTGAACCCCTTTTGGACGGTCTAAAACCTCTGCAATTATTTTTAGCCGATTTTTGGGCCAGTAAGCAGCGGATGGCCGGACGGGCTGAGGCCCAAGTGGCAACGCTTCAGCCACGTGAGATGATCTCTGGGCAAGGCCCAGGTAGTAGTGCAGACGACAGTAGGCAAAGGCCCAGGTAGTAGTGCAGATGACAGACAGATCACATACGTACGAAAATTTTGCTTGTTGACGGACGGACGAAAATTACGGACGAAAAAGGGGAGGAAGAAGCATTAGTCCTTTTATTATTAATTAGGTAAAGATAAAGGACTTCAACATCATATGGAGTAGTAAAAAGCATCTAAAGATAAATTAATGTACGACCACGTCCTTAAACCACTCAACGAAGACCACATGCGCCGGAGTGGGTTGTCTATGTTCAGGGGCGGAGCTAGGATTGGGCCAAGCCCCGGGCCCCAGGCCTACTACAGTGCACAATAGTGTTGCTACAGTACTGAGATGCTACGTAGAAGCCTGTGATTATTGTTCACGCCGCAGGCCCAGGCCCCCCCGGCCTGGGTCCTGGATCCGCCACTGTCTATGTTTATTTGTGTGTTGTGCATGTATGTTTGTGTGTGCTCTTGCACCTGCGCGCCTGTGTGTGTGTGTCCATGTACATGTACATGTGTGGGTGTGTATCCGTCCATATGTGCTAGCGGGTTATTATCAAGATGCATTTTATTTTGGGTGTGTTGACATAATTAGTTTTTAATGTAAACAATAAGCATACTATCATCATATACTTAATCAGGTTTTATACTATCGATATGCAAATCATACCGTGTCAAAATTACACTATTATATACTTATCTTTTATATTATCAAACAATGTAATTTTTTACCAACAGTGTGCTATTTTTTGTGTCATCATTTGATTTATGTCTTTTCTTCCTTCTCTAGGGTAATACCAATGCCCGAAATTCATGTCGCAGTGGTCATTTTGCAATTTACTCCTCAGCCTTTTCCCGACCAAACCCGAAGTCCCTCTGTGTAGTCGCTCTCTTCCCCCTTCCTCTCCGACCGGCCGGCGCCGCGTGCGCCGCTCCCCTCCGCGCAGCTCCACGCCGCCTGCGCCTCCTCTCCCTCCCCCGCGGTTCCTCTCCCTCCCCAGCACCGGCGCCCTCTCCCTTGCGCGCGTCACCGGCCCTCTCTTCCTCTCGCATGTCCCTCCGCATCGGTGAAAATGCGATTTTCCCCTCCGGCACTCCGGTCTGCAACGGCCGTGCTCAATTTGCGGCGAGGACTACCAAGACAGCGCGAGGGAGCTGCTTCTGCCGGTCATCAGGTGAGGAGCGCGTCTCCTGCAGTCGCGGCTACCTGGCCACGCAGCAGCGGCGGCGGGATGGTGGCGGCAAGGGGGTGGCGAGCTCCTCCGTCCGCTCTAGGACTCCACACCGCCAAGGGGGCGAGCTCCTCCGTCCGCTCTAGGACTCCACCGCCAAGGGAGCACGCCCTTGCATCCGGGAGGTGCTCGAGCTTGTCAAAGGTGCCCCTCCCCTTCCCCCTCTGGATCCGATTTGCTAGTGAATTGAAGGTCCAGGTCACTGTCTTTGAGCAAGATTACAGATTTCTGATGATTATACTGAATCTTGAAGTGTACTGTCAACTGAACGTATTGGCACAGTTCATATTTAGACTGAATGTTTACTACTCCTGTCAATAGCATACTAAATATTTAGACCATTTAATCTGGAAGTATAAACTGAATGTTTAGACAGAGTTCTTATTCATGTCTAAGTATAAACTGAATGCTGCTCGTCTTTAGTACTGCTACTGCCTGCTGCTTGAGCTGTGGTGGCGGGGGAGCTAAGGGAGGTGGCCAGGTCCTGCTGATTCGCTCGGTGCCTCTGACAGTCTGATGTCCTGAGGTTTTGAGGCGATTCTGCTCTTGTTTTGCTCGGTGGTTTCTGGCTGGGGAGCTGCTGATTTGGTAGTCTGCCTCTAGAAATGTTTGGAGTTTGTCTGGTAGTCCATGTGTGTTTCATCATGAATCTTCAGAGCATTTGCTGGTGGTTCAGATTTCTGTCTGTGCTTCAGAGCTCGGTCTGAATTTGTACTAGTTTTGAACTGAAAAAACAGAGAGATCTAGGTGTGAACTATGAACTAGGAGCTGTACTCACACTGCACATAAAGAAGATGCTGTAAACTGTCTTGGTGAATTTGTTCCAATTGCAGAAAATTCAGTCATTCTAACTGCACATAAAGTAAATTTTAGAATGACTGAATTTTAGAATTTGTTCCAATTGCTGAAAATACTCCATGTTCAAGTTGATGAACAAATTGCAATAAATTCCAACAATTCCAATAAATTCAAATAAATTCGAACAAGGAGTTGATATACAAGGATTAGACAAGGCATACACAAGGACATGACATAAGGGCCTCTTTGTCCCCTCTTGACATAAGTCTTCCGATAATTTCTTTCTCCCCTCTATTGCATTTCTTCTATAATGGCCCTGGTATCAGCAACTAGCATAAGACATACACATGGCATTCACAAGGCATACACAAGACATACACTTACTTTCCCTTTCCCTTTCTTTCTTTTCCTTTCTATGGCCACTTCTTCACTTCCCTTCCCTTTACTTTTCTTTCTTTTCCCTTCTATTGCTACTTCTTCCCTTCCCTTTACTTTTCTTTCTTTTCCCTTCTATAGCTAATTCTTTCCTTCCCTTTTCTTTTCCTATTGCAATTTCCATTTCTTCTATAATGGCCCTGGTATCAACAACTACCTGACTGTCGCAATATACACTGATTATTTCCCTGCCAGCATTCTGAAGACGATCCTTGTGCAAGTGTGGCAACTTATATTGATTTCCTCCTTTGTCTTTCATAACTTCAAACATAACTGCTTCTAATGTGATAAAGCTTCTGTACAACTTGTGGGGATCATAGTTCTTGAATTCCTCTTCCACACCCTGTACCAGTTCCTGGATGTTTGTAGGTGACCTGCAGTTGGTTAGAGACTGGAGAGAGTTATGGAAGCAGAGGTCCAAAAAATTGAACTCAAGGCTATTTGGGGGCTGTTGTAGCAATCAGATGTCAAGATCAGTTTGTTCCACAGCTTCTCGAAAAGCTACATCATTGGGAAGGACATGAGGCTTTGCGTTATCCTGTTGGATGAATATTGTTGCTCCCTCATCATCGTCAGGCCACTTATCTTGAATTGCTGGGATAACCTTATTGATGAGATAATCTCTGCACACAGGCCTCGTTACTTTCACTGATTTCAGCACTTTCGTTCCCTTTGCCCTGTTCTGACTTGTCCGCACCGCCTCAGTCTCTTCGATGAATGCCCGAATTCCGATCTTCCTATCGAATGTTAGCTCCCCCTCATTGTTATATCGAGGCCTGGCCACAGCAGTTAGGAACATTACTTTCCCAATGCTATTAGTGTTTGACATGGTGCGCTTGGGTTCAGGTTCTCCTGGAAGTACATAGTAACTATTCTTCACTCCCGTCATGTCAAACCACTTTTCATCTATGTGAACCATATTGGTCATTGGCTTGAACATAGCCCGGGAAGTTGAGATCCAATTGTCATCGAGCATAGACATGCAAAATTTCAATCTCACAAGCTTGTTCTCTGGCTTGAGGTGAGGCTTCACAGTGCTTGTGATGCGGTTGAGCTCATTCAACCGGAACCTCTTATGTAGGGTCAATCGGGCCACACCTAGAGACTGTGCCAGAGATTGAATTGTCCTTCTTCTATTCAGTGGGATTGTTGAGGTCCTTGCAAGATCCAACTCTTTTCTCTTTCGGCCAGTTCTTATTTTATTCTTGTTTGAGACATCTACTTCTTGGCCCTCGGTAATCTGCTTTTTGGCGTCTGCCCAGATTCTTTCAACAGATCATACATGTATGTTCAACAGGGTTGAGACTAGCAGCTTGTCCTCTGGTTCAACAGATCCATCTCTGAGCTCGATTACTAGCAAGGGAAAGTAAACACCATGCCTCTCCTTATCTAACAATTCTCTTCTTTTCTGTTTACCTGCTACATCTTCTTGATCTTCTTCATCTCCTTGAGCTTGTTCATCTTCTTGAAGTATCCAATTCATAACTTCATCCTCTTCCTCTTGAGCTTCATCCTCTTCCTCTTCATCTTCTTGAGGCATCCAATTCATAGCTTCATCCTCCTCCTCTTGAGGCATCAAGATCAAATCCTCTTCCTCTTGAGCTTCATCCTCTTCCTCTTCATCTTCTTGAGGCATCCAATTCATAGCTTCATCCTCCTCCTCTTGAGGCATCAAGTTCAAATCCATAGCTCCATTCTTTGCCTCTTGAGGTTCTTCCTCTCCAGGGATCCAATTCAAATTAATACCTTCATCCTCTTCCTCTTGAGGCATCATGTTCAAATCCATACTCCTTCTATCAATGAAAAAAGATGAGTATACCATGGTACCATAGCAAGAATATATACACACAAAAAAGGACCGCTATTGGACTAATTTGTTCTTGGTTGCTTTTCATACTACAGTTTTTATAACATCACAACAATGCTTTTTATTAACAGCAAGTTCATCATGTCAACTGACAGCAAGTTCATCATCTCAAGACTTGCTCAAATTAATTCAACTGGTTCTACAAAATTGCATTTGCTGAATTATGCATCTACAGAATAGCAGTCATAATTTGCATTTACTTTATCAGCAGATTATCAACAGATCATATGCATCTACTGAATTATGCATCTTGTGCAAGATTCAAATCATTAGTTTGTAAACTAACTGAACTGAAGTTGTTAACTGAACTTGAATATGCTAAGTGAATTTTGCAATGCCTCATTGTTTTTTTAAATCTCATGATAGTATTAAATGAAACTGTTACACTGTACAAGTCATATTCACATCATACCCACATTTTGTGGGTGAAGGAGAGAGTCTACCTAAAACAAGGGTTACAAGGGGGGGTGGTTCCTCTATTTTAATATTTAAATTAATTTGCTTGAATTATCAAAAATACTGTCAAAACTACTGTATGCTTTGACACTATCAAACTGAAAATTTGCAAGAGTTTTGCTTGATGTTATACTGTTGTCCCATTTTTACAACCTGAACATATTTAAATTGCAAAGTACAGCCACAAGTCCAAACCTGAACATATTCAGAAACTGAACATTTTTACAACCTAAACATTTCCAGTTAGTGACTCAAAACTGTCTGATTGAATCTTTAGTTCATTCACTTCACATCATTCAACTTTACAAGATGGTTTGCGGTGACGATGATACTTCACTTAATGTGACAATTCCCGTCATAATGGTACCACATTCAGCAGGCAAGAATCTAAAGGACTTATTGGATCATGGAGCAAGGGGTAAGTACATATTCTTCTTAATTCTCCTTACTATTGTTAGCTGTTGAACTTTGTACTACTCCAGTGGTAGATTTTGGGTAGTTAAACATCTCTACTCTCTTATTTCTGCTTATTGTTTTAATATTTTGCCAGATCATTTTGCCGATGATAGTCCATTAGTTTGACTCCATTCTGTCTAATAAATCATGGTACAAACAGTTTCTACAGTCATTCTCTTGTTTGTTCCTCTAGTATTGATAGAGGTCCCAGAGTTGTGGATGCATCTATGTGCTTGTGAATCCATGCTAAATTGGAATGGAGTACATTTTTTAACACAAGTCAGTTACTTAATTATCACGTCTGTACTCATGTGCCATGCATAAATAGTGTCATCTTGAATGACTGATCTAAGTCACATATCTTACGAGTTAATTTTTGATACACCAGACTATGATCATTATTACAGTAAGCAACAGCAGCATGAAGAGATAGGCTTAGTGACCATGGAGTAGTTAGCATATTGATTCAAATCCATAGTTTGTATGTTCAGTTTAGTGAAAACTTTAGACTTGCTTGCACAACTGATCATCACAATTCAAAAAATGGCTGTGGAGGATTTTAGAAAGTGTCATTTGTAATCAGTGTGCTATCTTTTGAGTTGCTGTTTATGGTGGGAAAAAGAAAAGAATGCAGCTTAATCCTGCTATCAAACACTTTGCTCTAACCACTTCTACTCATAACTATTTGAAACATTATTCACTGTAGTCTCAGTTAATTGAATTTTCTGAAGCCATTTTCCTGCTCACAAGTTGACAGAAAACTATTTGAAACAAATTTTGACACAAGTTGACTGAAACAAATTTAGAATTCATAGTAGTCCTGTGATTTAGATTCAGAAAACATGACAGTAAAATTGCTCTAAGAGTACTGACTAAATAAAGGGCTTGTTGTATTAAGCAAATAAATTGACTAAATGCATCTTTAACTGAATTTACTAAGTTAATCTTGGCTGTGTGAGCTGAATTCACAAGGTGAGCATGTGCTACAGTAGTGCACTAACAGTGAGCACATTACCAGTTCTAGTGCATCCTAGTGAAAATCTACCCCAGTCCAGTGCATCATTTCATATAAATCCATGATGCAATCATAATTGTGTATAGATAAGTGTTTGGTCACAATAGATAGGTGTTTGGTCACAGTAAGTACTCCAACAGTGATTATAGTCAAAGTGAATTTCAGATGATTGCTTTTTCAATTACCAGTTCCAAATTCAATTCAGTGCAATTCACTTTCAATTTCAGTTTTCAGTGCAATTCACTTTCAATTTCAACTAACTTTCATCTGGACTACTGTAGGACTTACCTATCAGCCGCCAGCAATAGCAGCACAGGCGGGGGAAGGCAATAGGAGGCAGCAGCAGAGTTCGTGAATCGGGGGGCGTCGGCGTCGGCCACCACCAGAAGAGGCATCGCCGACCACCAGCAGCAGGTGGTTCCCCTTCTTCTTGGTGCTACTCGTCAGCAGCAGCCGGTGGTCGAAGCGGACCTTCGCGGGGGCGGTGGGCGGTAGAATCAGGGGTGGCGACCTGTGTCCTAGGTGGCGCCGGTCCTGCTCATTGGTGGGCGGGCGGCGGAGATCCTGCTCGTGGGTGGCGGAACCGCGCGACAGCGGTGGGCGGCGGAACCAATTGTCGGAGGCCCCGCTCGTGGGTGGGTGGCGGAGGTCCTCCTGGGCGGGCTCGTCGGCCGCGCATGGCCTGTTTGTGGGCGTTCTCTTGGGCGGGCTCGTCGGCGGCGCAGGACCTACTCGGGCGACGGGCGGCTGATACGTCTCCAACGTATATATAATTTATGAAGTATTCATGCCATGTTTACAACAATTTTATATGGTTTTTGTATGATTTGCATGGAACTAACCCGGACTGACGCTGTTTTCAGCAGAACTACCATGGTGTTATTTTTTGTGCAGAAATAAAAGTTCTCCAAATGCAACGAAACTTTTTGACGATTTTTTGGAACAAAAGAGGTACTAGAAGCTTCGTGGGAGGACCAGAAGGTGAAGGAGGTGGGCACAAGACACCTGGGCGCGCCAGGAGTCCTAGGCGCGCCCAGGTGGGTTGTGCTCACCTCGAGACATGTGATTCCAACGCTGAAAAAACCTATGAAGAGTCGCTTCCGGCCATAACGCCAAGTAGTTACTATTTCTCGAAGCGTGACTCGAGGCTGACGCCAAGTTTGACACGTCCCCTCAAGGTGGAGATCGTGTCCCGCTTTTTGGGGGATATGCTCAATGATTTCGATTCCCCTCCCCGCTCATAATGTTGCGGATATATCGGGAAGTGGAGAGGCCAGCAGCGTGGAAAAAGGAATCCCCGGCTTGCCAACAGTCTATAAAGGGGGGCCGCTATGGTCTGTATCCCACGCCCTCTTCCAGCTTCCGCTCACGCAGACCTTCAGAGCTCCAGCGCCCTTTCTCTCTGCTTCCACAGCGAATCCCACTTCACCTCCTTCGACCATGGCTGGATCTGGCGCCAATGGGAAGTAGGAGGCCTCCTCCGTCACCAACGAGGACATGCTGAAGCTGAAGGAGGCCGGCTACTTGCCGGCCAATGTCGCCCATCGGGCCCCCGAAGAGGGCCAGATCATCCCTACGCCTGAGCCGGGCGAAAGGGTAGTTTTTCTCCCCCATTTCCTTAGGGGGCTCGGATTTCCCCTGCATCCCTTTGTGCGGGGGCTGATGTTCTTCTACGGGCTGGATTTTCATGATCTAGCCCCCAACTCCCTCCTCCACATTTCGACCTTCATTGTCGTCTGTGAAGCGCTCCTCCGAGTCCAGCCACACTTCAGTTTATGGCTGAAGGTGTTCAATGTCAATCCCAAGGTGTTCGGCGGTGAGCATGCGGACTGCGGAGGGGCCATGATTAGTAAGCTGACACGGGTCCAGTGGCCGGACGACCACTTTGTCGACACTGTCCGGATGTGGCAGAAGGAGTGGTTTTATATCATCGAGCCGAGGGAGACCGCATGGGGAGCGGCCCCCGCATTCAGGTCCGGACCCCCTACCAGATTGGCCTCCTGGACCACCAAGAGCCCGGACTGGGGGTGTGTTGCCGACACGAAAGCGCTGCAGAAGCACATTGACAGCATAATAGAGACCGGCGCGAAGCTGGTCGATGTGGTCCAGATCATGCTCCATCGCCGTCTCCTCCCTTGCCAGGCGAGGGCCAAGGCAATGTGGGAGTACGAGCCCGAGGATCCGGCCACCGTGTGACACCTTTACGGCACGACTCCTGACAAGATATGGGGCCAACTATTCCAGCTCCAGAAGGAGTGGCCAGTCGAGGGGAAGGACGTCGGCCTCGATGCCGCGAACCCCCCAAGAGAGGTGAGCGGCATTTTGTTTCTTCGAGAAGTGTTCGGATATTTATACCACGTTTGATTTGGTCTAACCCTGGTATGTGGATTTTGTAGGGCTGGCTTGCCAAGGCCAAGAAGATCCGCGGCCCGGCGCCTCTGCCAGAAGGGCCCCGATCAGAGCAGCTGGAAAAGCTGCTGGTCGTGGTGCCTTATAAGGCGCCCGCCAAGAAGGTCAAGAAGAAAGAAGTCCAGGAGGCCAGGGAGGGCCTCCGCCACAGGGTTCGTCCGAGCAGTCGGTCCGGAGACGCTGCGGCCTCATCCGTGCAGGATGGGGGCAAGGATGAGGACGGGGAGGAGAGTACCTCCTCGCATTCCAAGAAGAGGGCGGCGTCCGAGGACGTCGAGGAGGTCCAACCTTCTCCAGCCCCGAAGAGACGATGCCAACCCAAGCTAGTCCTGTCCGATAGTTCGGACTCCGACAAGGAGTCCGAAGTGTCCGAGAAGGTTCCGGAGAAAGATCCCCGGGTCAAGCCCCCGGCCAGCAGGTAAGGCGTTGGCATTTTTAGCTATCTCGTTTTCAGTAATTTGCTTTAGTTGAAGGTTAACCCCTCCGAGTTACAGTCCCCCACGTGAATGCCCCACCGAGCAGACTTCGGAGGGGACGTCTCGCCCGCCGAACTTGCGGACAGCGGGTCTATGGCGCACTCCGCGCCTCCTCTGATCCCCGAAGAGGTTGAGGAGGTGCGGTCCCAAAGGACTCCTCCTCCTCCGAACACAGAGGGGGAGGCGGACGCCATAATGACCGAGGTTAACACCTTGGTCACCGAAGACCAGGAGGGAGCGTCCCTCCTGGCTGGAGAGGGAAAGGAGTCCGGACCATCCGGATCCCAACCATCGACCGCTCTCGAGCCCCCAAGGCCTTCGACGGCACAGGCTCCTCCCAGCGGGGGAGGGGCCGGGGAGCCAACGCCATCACCGAACACCTCCACACGGGCAGCAGCTGGCTGGCCAGATGTTCTGGAGGAGCTGGTGAGCAGCTCCGTCATCGTTGATGGGCACCGCACTCTAATGAGTGCGGTTATGCAGAGTATTCGTTCCGTCCAATCCGGACTGAACGACGCTGTCCAAGGCCTTCTAACAGGCTTTGAGGTAAGTCAAGTAATGCTCTTTCCTCATAATGCGGTTGTAATTGTTAGTTTAGGTAGGCCGTATACATAGCAGCCCCCGAGACTCTGCCAGGACCTCAGAGAGACCTGCAGAGGATCAAATTCGGTAAGCCGAATAATAATGTTGACATATTTTTTGCTGATGCAGGCATCTTCCATGGCCGCGGCTGCTAATGCCGCGGCCTTAGAGGAGATGGATCGGAAGCTCAAGCTTTCCGATCAAGAGCTTGACCTTGTCAATAAATGGCTTGACGAGGCGCAAGGTAAGCCATGTGAGAAGATGTGTACTTGCTTGACGCCGGATATTGATGATCCGGACTGTATGCTAATCCCTTATCTTGATGACCCTGTAGCTGCTACCGCCGAGGTCGAGGGCTTGAAGGAGGCCCTGAAGAAAGCCGAGGCCGAGGTGGCCGAGAAGAAGACGGCTGCTGAGAAGGCGGTGGCCGAGCTTGAGAAGGCCAAGCTTGCTGCCAAGCAACATGAGGCTTGGGTGACCGAAGTCCAAGTGGAGCTCCAGGATGACGCCAAGAAGCTGGAGGCCCTTGAGAAGGGGCAGGAGGAGCAATCAGAAGGCGAGGAGTGACACTCGAGGTGTCCGGGAGGAGCTCCGGCAAGCCGCGCAAATTGCCAATGGTAAGAAATATTTACTGCAGAGTGTGTTCGGAGGCAACAGATTCGCCCTGCTGACGAGGGTCTGGCGCTCCGCAAGCGTCTTCACCGAACTTTCGAAGAATGTGGCGGCCACGGCGAGGCACTATGCCACCCTCGAGGAGGACTCCACGCAGCAGCTCTTCTGGTCACAGTTTCCGGACTCCGAGCGTCCACCCCTCCTCAGCGATCAAATGAAGCAACTGATGGAGATGCATCGGATGTCCGAGCTGGCCTTGAAGGACCTCTGTGTTAGCCTGTGGCCGGCCGAGCCCATTCCGGACACCTACTTCGGCCTTGTGCAGAAGCTACGGGAGGCGCCGCTCCGGATTGACGCCGTAAAGCGGTCAACGTGCCTTGAGGGGGCGAGGCTCACGTTTGCAAAGACTCTGGTTCATTAGCCGAGGATGAATCCAATGGAGATGGCCACTGGTCCTCCGCCCAAGGGGAAGGAGCCTCGCCACCCCGAGCAGTACTTCGCCCAGGTGATAGTCGGAGTGCGGGCGATAGAGGGCCAGTGTTCAAAAGATGTAATGTTTGAGTAGTTGTTTTAAGTTTGTATCAAGTGGGACTTATGCTTCATTATGCGCCCGACGGACTTATTTGATATTGTAATGGTTAAATTTTGACTCTTGTGTGGCCGTATGTTTATTCTGAAAGCTACCAGTCATCGGCTTCAGCCCCCAGGTGAATATCACGAGGGGTGTTTTGTCTCCGCACTGTTACCCTTAGCCAACGTCTTGGTGCCCGGAGGCGTTAGTGCGGGAGCGAAACCAGGCAATCAGTCTATTCGGTTTTTCTGCTTTCACTTAGCCTTAGGAGCTTGACGGATACCTCGCTTCCTCTCCTTTTTCAGTATGTGGGTTGCGTAAATCATGTTTATCGTCTTAACCCCGGAAGGGAAGGGTTTCTGGCCTCCACTATTCGGCTTGCGGGGCTCATCATCGTCCTCGCTTCGTGGGCTTTTGCCCGAGTGTTCGGCTGTGAGTGTGCCGGCCTGTTTGATCACCCAACAATTTCAGTTGGAGTGCTTGGTGGGCTTCTCTGATGTGCCGTGGATCTGGCAAGGCCTGTCCAGAATTGTGTCCAGTCTTGACGGACCATCACCGTTGCCTTAAGGGCTTTCTTTCGGGTTCCGGACTTCTGGTTTCGGAATCTGGCATTTACTACCGTATCCTCACCCTCGCCGTCATTGTGGTGACATTTATTATTGCTGCATCGGGGCTTTCCATTTCCGTCCCAAACCTCGGAGGTACCGTGTGTGTCTGGGTTGGTGTTCTTGTGAGCAAGCCAACTGTCTTCGCCCGCGCAAAAGCGGGTCATGAGCGAAGTAAGGGCTGCCATAGTTCTTGGTTTGTCCTGGCCGAGCTGCCGTACAAGCCATTCATCCTTGACACTATGCTTAAAGGCAGCCAAGGCTTCGGCATCCGGATAGTCAACAATCTGATTTTTCTTGGTCAGGAATCGGTTCCAAAACTGTCGGGCAGATTCTCCGGGTTGTTGCATGATGCGATTTAGGTCGTCAGCATCCGGAGGCCAGACGTAGGTGCCCTGAAAGTTTGCTTGAAAAGCATCCTCAAGCTCTTCCCATCAACCTATAGAGTCTTCGGGAAGGCTGTTCAACCAGTGTCGAGCTGGGCCTTTAAGCTTTAGCGGTAAATATTTAATGGCGTGGAGGTCATCTACTCGTGCCATGTGGATGTGGAGGAGGAAATCCTCTATCCATACGACTGGATTATTAGTTCCGTCGTATGATTCAATGTTCATAGGCTCGAAGCCTTCCGGGAATTGATGTTGCATTACCTTCTCTGTGAAGCACATGGGGTGTGCGGCGCCCCGAACTCGGGCTGCGTCGCGTCGGAGGTCTTCGGCCCTCCTAATGTGCTGCTGCTCTCGGACTCTATTGTTTCGGTTTAACCGAGCGTAGTATCCTTCCCGGTACGCGGGCAGGTCCTCTCTGGGTCCATAGATGGACCTGGTACGGCCTCCACAAGCGTCTAGGTCATGGCGGAGGTCGTACTCGTAAGTGGGCCGCACTTGATCCTTGCCGTGACGGCGAGGTGGGGCGGCTGGGTGTTCAGCAGCTTCCCTGTCCTGTAACACCCCTACGTAATAGCCACTGTGATTATCTGCTAAGTATGCCAAGTCATCTCAATTTGCAATGCCTAATCACTTTGGTTAAGAATTCAATTCAAATTCTATTCTGAAAATCAACTCAAATTCAAAAGTGCAAAATAAATTTGCTCAAACACTATGGGAAAAATGTTCACTAAATAGCAAATATTCCAGAAGCACTCATAAAAATATAAACAATGATATCTGGATTATTTAAATGACTCCAGCAACATGAAACAGCACCAAAACAGAAATATTTAGTTGAATTAAATTCATATCAAATTCAAATAAAATTCTACTTTGCCTAAACCAATTTTTGGTGGAAGGTAATATTGCATTGTTGTATTTGGGCCAAGTACCACATTTTATACAAGGGCACAAGTGGCCTAACTATTTCAAAACAGCAAAGAAATAAAGAAAAGGCAAAACAGGAAAACAGAAAAATAAAAAGAGGCACTGTGCACTAGGTCTAATTGCACAGTGCCCCTGTTCCGGCCCACCTGGCCCAATTCCCTCTCTCTCCGTCGTCGTGTCGGCCGCTCCCTGGCCGAGCGCGCGCTCACCGGCCGCGCGCCGACACGCCGGCGTCCACCGACGCTACAGGGCAGCGGAGGGGATAAGGGCGAGCTTGTCCACTCCCCCTCGATCCCCATGTCACTCTCCCCCTCTCTCCCTCGCTCAGCTAAGCTCGTTCCCCTCTCCAGATTCGTCGCCCGAGCGCCACCGTGGACACTCGCCGTCGTTCCTGTGGCCACCAGCCTCGCCACGCCTCGCCGTGATAACGTAGGGGTTCCTCGTCAACTGCCTCATCGCCTGGTGCCTGCGGCTGGAACCGAGGAGCACCGCAGGCAGCGCACGACACCGCCCCCTTCCGCTTCGGCTCCGGCGAAATCCGTCGTCTCCGGCGAGCCCCTGCTGCTACTAAGCTACCAAGGGCCTACGTGAGTGCCGCACGGTGAGCCACAACACCTCCCCATCCTCCTTCTTTGCTCCGGCTAGCCAGTAGACGCCGCTCCGTGTGAGCCCGAGCCGTTGCCGCGGAGCTCGTCGCCGGCGAGCCCCCGGTGACCCAACGAGCTCGGGGCCGTGTCCAACACACTCACCGTATCGCGTAGAGCACGCCTAGGCCTCGTGCTCGAGCTGTTGCACACCGTAGCTCCATTTCCGTCGGAGGCCCGTACGCGTCGCCGCTTTTGCTCATCGCCGGCGAAGTTTGCGGCCGAGTCCGGCTGCGACACCGCCACCGTTCGACGCGGCATCTTCTGCCCATTCGAACGAGACCAACCGCGGCTGTTTTAACGGTCTGTAGGCAAAATCCGACGAGCGCCCGTGTCTCCGTTGCGTTTTTGAGCTCGCCGGTGTTCAGCCGCCGGCCGGCCGACGTGGCAAGGGTGGACCCCACCTCTGGGCCACTGCTAGTGGGCCCTGGGGGCCCAGTTGACTGAGTTGACTCAGTCAACTTTGCTGACTGGGCACTCTGTGTCGCTGACGTGTGGGCCCGCGAAGTTAATTAGCTAAATAGGTTTTAAAAATTAAAATTAATCACTAATGTCTCGCTGACACCCGGGACCCACTCCCCTAATTAACCCTGTTAATTAAGTTAACTCACTGTTAGTCTAACAGAGACTGACATGTGGGTCCCACTGGACCCACATGTCAGGTTTGACTCTGGTCAGCCGCTGTTGACTGCTGACATCATCACCTAGTCATGCTGACATCATAAATCATTTCTGTTAATAAAAATAATTCCAGAAAATCATTTAAACTTCGAAAATTAATAACTTTTAAATCGTAGCTCAGATCGAAAAACTTAAAACATGAAAGTTGATCAGAACGACGAGACGAATCTGATCGTGTCGTCTGTTTCAATGCTGGAACCCCCTACATAGGTGAAACCGCAACTTCGAGGCCGTATCCGGTATATGAATAGTGCATAATCACCGGATAATAAATCCCGCGTTAATCCTGTAATAACTAAAATAACCTAGATGCATCTTTAGGCAACCCTACACTGCATCCTAGCATAGCATACCCTGTGTTGCATCGTTTGCCGTGCATTTATATGTTTCTTCCCCCTCTTCTCTCTCGATAGACCCCGACATCGACGCAGCTCCCGAGGCTGACGTAGCTCCGGAGGTCGACTACACTCCAGACGATCAGACCCTTGCTGCCGAGCTTCCAGGCAAGCACGCCCTTTTGAGCATTCTGATATCACCCATTCTCTTCTCTCTTATGCTTGCATTAGAATCTGCTGCTGTTACTGTATCCTATATCTGCTGCATAGCCTGTTTACTTGTAACCTGCTGTTGATACTTACCTGTTACCCTAAACTGTTTAGAATAGGTTGGGTAGAGACCATCAAAGACCCCACTTATCCCGACTGCCCCGCTGGATGATCAGAAGACCTGAGCAACGGGAACGAAGCCCAGGCCCCGACACTGCACGACACTTCCCCTTAATTGCTCGACTCTACTGGGTTACTATCAAGTGCCGGGGGTGATACCTCGCCAGCACTTCTGATGATAACCTTGTAGGTTAGTTAAATCGGGCGTGGTCAGCGAGGGTGATTACTCCTACACCACCCCCGATAACGACATTGTCATGCAACTGCTCAACTGTGGACCTCGAGGGTGATGCCTCTTTAGTTCACCTTGTTGTTTACGTTAGGTGGGAGTCCAATGAGGGTGATGCCTTGGATTCCTTCTTGATATGATAGCCACACGGATGCCCTTACTTCACTGTTGACACTGTTATTATGGATAAAGACGGGTCGGCCCTGAGGGGTACCCGCGCAAGCTTAATTGCGAGAGATGTGGAGTCGGGTGGACCTGGATGGTGCCCGAGAGTTGAACATGAGGCGTGGCCGGGCATTCCTCGCCCTTGCCGCATGTCCTCGAGACGGGGCGACGGGGTCACATCTTTCGTGAGTCTCTGCTCGTTACCGCACTACCAACACACTAACGGTTTGGATATTTGATCCGAGGGGCCTCTGGCCTGATAGCACTAACCATCACGTGGGCATAGTATTGGCATTCTGCGTCGTATACTTCAGCTGAAGCTTAATAGACGTCAGCGATTGAGCGACGCGCACTGGATTGGACTGGTTACGCAACCGCGCTTGTATTAAGGGGTTGCTATGTCTGCTTCTGGCCGCCCACGCAATGCGCAGGAGTTCCCGGGGCGAAGGCCCAAGACCCCTGGGGGCATAGGTTAGTCCGGCGTGCTGACCTCTCTGTTAAGTATTTGGTCGGGTTGCGGTGTATCGTTTGGCCGAGGCCGGGCATGACCCAAAAAAGTGTGTCGGGCCGGAGTTAATCGAGCGTGGTGGGTAAGTTGGTGCACCCCTACAGGGAAGAAACAATCTATCGATAGCCTGTCCTACGGTAACAGACACTCGGAGTTGTATCCCGATTGGTACAACTAGAACTGGTGACTTGAGATGAAATGGATAGTATGGCTCTGGGATTGCTTTCTCGCAGGGAGTCAAGGAAGGATCTCTGGCCGAGGTTGATGACATTACTACTACTTTACATTATGTTACTCTGCACTCTTCTAATGCTGCAAGACCGATGAAGATGCTTGAAGATGCTAGTCTTTGATAGGACTAGGCTCTCCCCTCTATTCTGGCATTTCTGCAGCCCAGTCCACACATACAGCCGCCTTTGAAAATGTTGCATATGTAGTGTAGATCCTTGCTTGCTGAGTACTTCGGATGAGTACTCACGTTTGCTTTATTTTCTTTTTCTCCCCATATCCACTTGTCGCATCCAGATGACGGAGCCCCTGAGTTAGCTGCCCCTATCGACGACTATGGCTACTACTTCTACCCTCCCGGTGAGTACTACTACGAGGAGCCGACCGACGACCAGGAGTAGGATTCGGAGGGTCCTAGGCAGGAGGCCTACGCCTTTCGATCATAGTGTTTTATTTTGCCCCACCTTCCTAAGGGCTTATCTCTATTTCTGTAACGTATCTGTACCCAGATATCTGATGCTTCCACTGACACTTGTATGCCATCGAGCTATGTATTCGAGCCCTCGAGGCCCTGGCTTGTAATATAAAGCTTGTATGAATTTATTTATGATTTAGAGTTGTGTTGTGATATCTTCAAGTGAGTCCTTAGGCTTGATCGTGTGCATTTGCGTGTATGGTTAGTGCACGATTAAGCCGGGGTCGTCACATGTCCCGCCCTCTAGGGGGGCGGTCCGGCTGTTCGTCGTTTGTGTATATTGGGCGTGTGGGCTCTACGGCCTCGTTGTCGAACTGTGGCAGGAGTCTTCTCTTGGGATAACTCCTGGTTGGCTGATCACGGCCATACCCCTCTTCGGCAGCTAGGACTTTAGTCCATCGGTCGTTGAGGGTGTCCTGTTCGGCTTTGATTTTGCATTTTTGCTTCTTTAGGCTGCGGGCGGTGGCTAAAATCCTCCGCTTGAACTGTTCTTGCTCCAGAGGGTCTTCGGGGACGATGAAATCGTCCTCCCCAAGACTGGCCTCCTCTTCAGAGAGTGGGAGGTAGTTGCTATCCTCGGAGTCGTCGGGGTTTTCCGAATTGAGCTGGTCCTCCTACCCTGCGAGGTCATCTTGATGATGTTCGAAGGCTGCGTCTCCGGTGAGGTCATCCGTAATATTTACGGTGTCGTTCTCCACAGATTCCATGTTGCTTGCATGGCTTCGACGTGGCTTTGATCGAAGGCGCTGTTTTCGGCGTTTGGGCGGCTCATCTCTGGGCTTGCCTCTGTCCTGATTGGGGGTGCCGTCGCCGTCCTTGGGGGTGTCCACCATGTAAATGTCGTAGGTGGAAGTGGCCGACCAGCGGCCGGTAACGGGGGAGGAAGGGGGGGGGGGGGCAACATCGGCACTGGCCGTGGCTCCGTCCCCCTCGTCCATGTATTCGGTATTTTTCGAATTATAATCTAGCATATCGGTTAAATCATCGATAGTGGCTACCAAGTGGGTGGTGGGTGGGACGCAAAATTCCCTATAGTATGCCTCGACGGGTTGACGATCGTGAGCGGGGGAGAGATCCTCCTTGAAAGGATCGATATGGTTGACTAGAGGGGGGGTGAAGAGGCAACTAACAATTTTTAGCTTTTCCTGACCAAATTAAACTTAGCATCAAAATAGGTTATCTAGATGTGCAACTAGGTGAGCAACCTATATGATGCAACAACAACAAGCACACAAGCAAGCAAGGAATACAACACAATAAAGGCTTGCACAAGTAAAGGTAAGAGATAACCAAGAGTGGAGCCGGTGGAGACGAGGATGTGTTACCGGAGTTCCTTCCCTTTGAGAGGAAGTACGTCTCCGTTGGAGCAGTGTGGAGGCACAATGCTCCCCAAGAAGCCACTAGGTCCACCGTATTCTCCTCACGCCCTCACACAATGCGAGATGCCGTGATTCCACTATTGGTGCCCTTGAAGGCGGCGACCAAACCTTTACAAACAAGGTTGGGGCTATCTCCACAACTTAATTGGAGGCTCCCAATGACACCACGAAGCTTCACCACAATGGAATATGGCTCCGGGGTGACCTCAACCGTCTAGGGTGCTCAAACACCAACAAGATCCGCAAGGGATTAGTGGGGGGAATCAAATTTCTCTTGGTGGAAGTGTAGATCGGGGCCTTCTCAACCAATCCCTAGGAAATCAACAAGTTTGATTGGCTAGGGAGAGAGATCGGGCGAAAATGGAGGTTTGAGAAACAATGGAGCTTAGGGAGAGAAAAGGTGGTCTTCTTGGGGAAGAAGACCCCTTTTATATAGTGGGGGAAAAGATCCAACCGTTATCCCCTCTCTCAGCCCGCGCGACGCGGTACTACCGCACACAGCCACGGTACTACCACAGAGGACTGCGGTACTACTGCTGTAGGTTACGGTACTACCGCTTGCGCAGCAGAGGCAGATGAGGGCCTGTTGCACAGGGCAACGAGCGGTAGAACCGCCGGAGCAGTACTACCGCGCGCCCCTATGGTACTATCGTAAGGCAGGCATCATCTGGCACAGAAAATGCACGGAAGTAATAAATTACTTCCGTGACAACTTTCGCTGAGGTTGGAGCTGTGCAAAAGTCCAGCACGGTAGTACCGAAAAGGAGTTGCGGTACTACCGCATGAGGGCGGACGTAAAAAATTACATCCGCGCCTACTACCTCATGCGTCAGCGTCAGGGCTGAAGCCAGTGGTACTACCGCCACTAGGAGCGGTACTACCGCTGGCCCCTGTGGTACTACCGCTCCCTTGAGCAGTACTACCGAACACCACTGAGGCTTTAGCACTTGGCTGCCTTCATCTCGCAGAGACATGGATAAATGGACGGTGCTCCATCGAAGCGAAGGAAAGGTGGTGCAAAGGAACAGATGTGTACGTGTTGATTCCACCCTAACCTTTCCGAAGCGGACCCCCTCTTAATAGTACGGCTTTCCTACGACTCAAATCCACCGAAAAGAAACGTAGAGAACAACCGTCTTCGATAGGCTCCGAGGGGCACCGAATCATCTTGTGCCTAGACATGAGATATCTAAAATGCTCAATGCACACGATTAGTCCGCAAAAGCATTGTCATCAATCACCAAAACCACTTAGGGAGAAATATGCCCTTACAATCTCCCCCTTTTTGGTGGATTGATGACAATCCGGGATTTGCACATAGAGATATATAATGAGCATAAGCAAACCCAAAATCTATAAAATATAGACAGGCTCCCCCTAGATGTGTGCATTCTATAGATATGCTTTGGACTGCAAAATACACACACTAGGATCAACACTCCCCCTATATTTTATAGACAAGGCAATCCTTGCAACAAGATAAGTGACACTAAGCGTGGAAGCAAGGTATAGCAAGTGAACATGAAGATAAGGGCACAAGACAAAATAATCTCACAAGCTACTAATCATATTCGACAATAAAAGATGAGAGTGATGGCATATGTCTCACACCATATGATAGAATATGTCTCCTGGTCTCAAACGCAAATAACACAAACCAAATCAACAACATAGGTTCAATGAAAGCAAGGAGACAAATCAAAGAACTCAGAAATCGCAAATCCTACACTCTCTCCCCCTTTGGCATCAAGACACCAAAAAGGTAGAGAGGACACCTAAGACACAGGTGGTAGCTCCCACTGAAGCGATCACCCAACAAACTCCTCCTCTGAAGCAGCAGGAATGGACTCCTCATCTGACTCAACCCACTGATATCCCTTCTTCTTCATCCAAGCAGCCTCAGGTGTGATGGTCTTCTCAGACCCACTCGAGACGTGCTCGCAAAGCTTCCTCAAAATCCGCTTGTCGCGCTGGCGACTCTCCTTCTGAGCAACATGAGTCTGGTACTGCCCCTTGGCCTGCATGCAGAACAGAGTCTTCACCCTGTCTTTGAGCTTCGAAGCCCAAGATGGCTCAGCAGAGGGAGGCTCATACTCCTCAGAACTGTCCTCCTCCTCCTCCACAATCTCATCTTCATCAACATCCATGCGGGCAGTATCTGCTTCAGCCCGGGTAGTGGTGTTAGCCCACATGTTCTTCTGTCGCAGCTTAATGGGCTCATGGCGAAACCAGTTGGGAGCATGAAACTCCTCACCCGGAAAGAGCTTCTCCCAAGTCTTCTAAATCAAGAGGTGCAAATAGGGTCCATAGATGGGAACCTTACGATGGAACACAGCAGACCGAAGCTCACACCACATGATGTGAGAAACATCAAGTGGTCCAGGTTGATGAAGGCGCGCATCTTCACAAATCAGCATCATGTCCACAAGATATGAATGCACCTTGTCCTTGTCGCCCATGCGAGGAAAAAGAGAGTTGCGAAAGATCCGGTGCATGATGTCGAGAAACGGGTTCAACACATAGGACTTCTTGCCATTGGGTAAAGTCTTCTCAACCAGGAATGGTTGAAGCTTGTTCTTGGAAGCAGACTCTGAGTTGGCATGCGGGCGGATACCAACGGGCACATCTAGCCCCTCATCACGAACATGCAACAGATCCATGAACTCCTTCCACTCAGCAGTCATCTTCTTTCCATTTGTCATCCAAGTCATGGTCCGCTTCTCATCCGAGTGGAAGTGGACAGAAGCAAAAAACTGAGCCACAATCTCCGGGTCATAGTCAAGGTGGAACGAGATGATCTCCTCAATACCAAACTGCTCCACCAAGTCCAGAGGCTCACCAAAATATTCCTGGTTCTTCCTCAGATGCTCCATGTCAATCCACTGAACGGGTACGTAGATGTTCTGCTTGGCCTTGATCACATCTAGAAAGATGAGAGTTTGTTGCTTGGTCCAAAACAAGTCATTGCCCCTTATTTGTTCCCGAGGCTTGATGTAGCGGTTGAGTTTCCTTCGAAGCTGAAACTCTGCTAGAGGCATGTCTTCCAAGTTGACAACTGGCTCCTTGATCTTGGTGGCCGTTGTCTTGAAGTTGCGTTGCGGGGCATTGGACCCCTCAGGAGCTTCTTGGTTGCGAAGACGCTTTGAGCTCGTATCATGGATGGGATTCGAGCGCCTAGCAACGGAACCGGAGCCACCACCTATGACACATAATGCAAACACACGAGAAGAGCGAGAAGGATTATTGCAAAGACCAAGGCCAATAAACGAAACAAATAGAAATGAGATTGGATGTGACAAAACAAAATAATTTTAAGTCAAGCGGTAGTACTATCACTGGGCGCGGAAGTAAAATTTTACTACTGCTCTGACCGCGGTAGTACTGCTCCGGGTTGGCGCGGTAGTACCGTGCTCAGGGCGGAAGTAAAATTTTACATCCGCGCACCGGGCGGTAGTACCACTCCAGGCGGAGCGGTAGTACCGCACGGGGCGGATCTCGCACGAACAGATCTGGGAACATCCGTAAAGAGAGATGGGTACTACCGTTGATCAAAACTACGTTGTTGGGTCACACCAAATAGCATATCTACTGCACAAGCACTCTCCAACCATCTCCTCTTGCAAAGATTTAGCCAAAAATCACAAGACCAACTCATATTTCCCCCCCAAACCTAGATGCAAAATAAAAAGGCAAAGAGAGAAGGACTAGGGGAGATACCGGGGTCCATGGCAAGAGGGTGAGGTGGGGAACGATCCCACCAGTTGAAATGAGAGGAGAGTGGCCGGAGACGGAGATCCGGCGAGGTCCTCCGGCGCCAATCTTGGGTAGGAGAGAGAGAGAGAGAGACGTGAGGGGAAGAGATGAATGGGTATGGGGGAGTTGGAACTCCCCCTGCCCGCGCTTAACCCCCACGCGGTCTGGACGGCGCGGAAGTACCGCAGGTCATCGCGGTAGTACCGCCCCGGCGGTAGTACCTCATTGTGGCACCCCGGCTCAAAGAACCGGTTTACCAGTGTTTCCATCCCAGAGATCATGTCTTCTGGAAACACCCAACAACTTGGAACAGAACAGAACTTTATTGATAATCTTGGGGTACAAGCTCATATTTTACATCGAAAGCGAGGCCGAAGGCACACTCAGTGCTATGACAGTATCTACATTATTTATGAAACATAACAGGGCCTCGGTACTACTGGATACTTCTATGGCGTAGCGGAACATAGCGGAACTCCAACCACGGGGACACTACTGTGGACACAGCCTAGTTAGCGTAGCCTGAGCCATCAGGACCTCCGTCCTCGGCTTCTCCTGCATCTGGCATGATACGCCAGGTGAGTACTTTGAATGTACTCGCAAGCTCACGACAACCAAATAACGCAGCAAACAATAGCATGGCAAGTAACATGTTAAGTTCTTAGGTGATTCACTTACTGTCTCCGGTCATCAACTTACTCTCTTTCGGGTTGTCCCACAACCCTCAGAATACTCATATGTCACCAAGTACTTCCGGTCATAAGATGAGTTCTTCCATCATTATTACCACTGTTACGGTTGACCACCTAGTGAGGTCTGGACGGGCTGTCCAATACCGTGGACGCGGCTATTCGAATAGATTTTACACTCTGCAGAGGTTGCACACTTTACCCACACCATGGAGCACCTGACCTCGTGATCCCATTCGGGTGGACCAGCGTTGCTCCAATGAAACCCGCCTGACCCGTGACCCTCCCATCGTACCATCGACAATCATCCTCCCCCGGAGTCAAGCCCTGGGTGGCCCCTGTGTCACCTCGTGACACCTGCCACCATAGTGGCCAAACTAAACTGTCCCAAACGGGGACGCCGGCACAATACTCAACTGGGCTCACAGGGTTATCGCCGTCTACCTGATCAGGGCAGCACTCACGCATAACCCTCCCTAGATGGAGGTACCGATGAAAGAGCACGGAGCCAGACCAAGTCAAGGCCGTCCCATACCGGCAAATGTGGTTGCACGAATAAGCCCGGACAGGTGACTCAAGATCAACCGACTAAGTTCATTTAGCAGGCATAGTGGTTCATCACAATAACTTGAGTTGGCATTCACTAAGCATTTTAAATCATTCACCATGAATTGTTATATAGTAAGTAAATGAAAATAATTACTTTAAATATGCAATGCTATTGAGATGCTCATGAAATGGATGTCATGGCTTGCCTTGCTCTGTTGGGTTGCCCCTGGTCTTCAAAATCACCAAAGTTTCCCTCTGAAAATATTTTCAAACAACAATTGGAAATGTCACATAACACTGTTTTAGTCACCAGAAATTCTGTGAGTGTGAGAAAAAGATCAAATTTTACCAGAAATTAGAGGGGTTCAAGACAAACCAAATGCAAAAAAGAATCAAGTGATTTGGACTTGTAGATAAAAAGTTATAACTGGTCAAAGTTGCTGGTCAAAACTAAAATTTAAATAAAAACCAGAAACCTGACAGGGGCCACGTCGAAGGCGTAAAGTGGAGGGGCGCCTCCACTTACCGCTTCGCGTGCGCGCGCCCGGGCCGCTGACGGGCGGGCCCCGCAGCTGGTTTGAATAGGAGGGGTAGAGGGAAACAGAGGGAGGCGGGGCTCCGGCTGTCGTCGCCGGCGATGTGGGCGGCGGCGAGGTCGGGCTACCGCGGGGATAGAACGAGCGCACGACGGCGAACACGTATGTACCTGCAGATCAGCTAGGGATGGCCGGACGGCGTCGCCCCCTACTTCTCCGGCGGCGGTGGCGCTCGGGGGTCGTCGGAGACGGCGGTTCCGGCAGCGATTTGCTCGGGCAAGTGGTCGGGCGTGGTCAGGAGGATGAGCTGAGCTCAGTAGTGGAGTCAGAAGAGGTCGGGGAGGAGTGGAGCGGTGGGTCGGCTGAGCTCTGGTGGCGGAGGATCTCCGGCGAGGCTCGATGCTAGAGGGCCTCTCAGCCATGGCTCGCTGCTCGGGGAGGTAATTGGGGAATGGTAGAGTGGGTTGAGGAGCTTGGAGAGGCCGGCCATGTCTTTATATAGGCAGGGGCGAGCTCTCCCGAAGCGGCGAGACTCGAGCCACGTTGCCGGCGCAAGGACGCCACGTTGGCTGGCCGCTTGCGAGGTGAGGTGATGGAGGAGGACAGAGGCACTAATGGCGGTTGGTGGCGGCTAGCAGGGAAGACGACGAGCACAGGGTTGCGGCGCCGCCACGGGCGACACAGTGCTCGAGTGCGTGGTGGTGGTCGGGGAGGTTTCCGGCGAGGGGAAGCTACAGGAGAGGGTTAGGTGGACGGCATCGGTGATGTCAGCACTCCAGGACACCGCCTGGCAACGCGAGGGCTCGAGAATGACCTTGACAGACGCCGGGGGGATACAGAGCACACGAACTGGCATGCCAGTGCCGCGCTCACCACGGTGCCCGGTGCGTGGAGGCCGACCCAGGCCAGCGCAGCATGTCTGGGGGCTTCTCCTTTGGTCATTTAGTCCACCTACACTCTTGGTTTGGCTAGATACAAGCTGACTCGAAGGGTAGCATCAACTGAAGTTTCTGACAGAGATATTGAGAGGGATCTGGAGAAATAATGAGTTGGGCATGGAGCCAATGGAGATGTGTAGGGTGATCTAGGATGGAGGGACTACAAACTGACCAAACTTGAGGGAGTTTGGATCCTTTTTTAATATAGTTCATGTGTAAACTGCCATACTGGTCCAGAAACTTGATTAGCTTGGTTCACTCACATGGTTGATCTGATGAAGCTGAATTTTGGTGTGTGGGAGTGATTTTGTGAGTAGGAGATGCCATAAAATTTCAGCTCAAGGGGAAACCTCTAGATGGTACTTCCTTCACAGAGGTTCAAAATGAGCAGAAACTTGGCAGAATTTTGCTGCCAAAAAGTTGTATTATCCAGGATGATATGTTTGGGTATTGTGGCTAAATAGGTTCTCTAGTACCTCATAGAATTTATTTGGGGAGTTTCTGAGTTAGGAAAATAAGGGCTGCTTCACAAATGGACAATTCTGGCCAGAGAGAAAATAATTATTCTGACCATTATTTAATATTGGGCAGTGGAATATTTTTGAAGATTATGAGGCTATATGATGATGAGAAGGTGTGGCATGAGTTTGGGACCTTTCTGATCATCAAAACTATAGGTTGCTTCACAACCATAGTGATGTCACAGCTTTCCCAAGGAAGAAAATAATTACTTGGAAAAGAATAAATACTGAAATTTGGTCCAAGAGGGATTCGACAGGGTTTTGGCAAGGTGGTGATGGTTTTGGATCAAGAGGTTCAAGGATTTATAAGTCCAAAATCACTTGAAAGGATTAAAAAACCATCCAAAATTCAAATAAAGCCAAAAAGATTTTGAAAAGAAAAAAAGTTGTCAAAACCAGGGTGTCACAAACCTACCCCCCTTAGGATGAATCTCGTCCTCGAGATTCGATTGCTCAGGGAACAAGTACGGGTATGCGGATCTTAGGAAGTCCTCTCTTTCCCAGGTAACCTCTTCCTCAGTATGGTGTTCCCACAGTACCTTATAAAACCTGATCACCTTACTCCGAGTAGTTCTTTCCATTTCATCCAAGATTCTGACAGGTTTCTCTTCGTAGGTCAGATCTTTAGCCAGCTCTATCTAACTCATATCCGCTTGCTTGATTGGTGGTGCAATGCACTTTCTTAACTGTGATATGTGAAACACATCGTGAACGTCAGACAACTCCGGTGGTAGCTCCAGCTGATATGCCACCCTGCCTTTCCTCGCAATTACTGGAAAAGAACCGATGTATCTTGGTGCAAGTTTTCCCCGAGTATGAAACCTCTTCACTCCCTTCATGGGGGTTACTCGAAGGTAAGCATATTCTCCAGGCTCAAAGGTCACTTCTCGATGCTTTGGTCATAGTAACTCTTTTGACGGGACTTGGCTGCCCGAAGATGCTCTTGAATATCCTTAACTTGTCTCTCGGCCTCGAGCATCAAGTCCGTACCAAAGATACCGCTATCTCCTGTCTGAGACCAATTTAATGGGGTGCGGCATTTCTGCCCATACAGTGCTTCAAATGGTGACATCTTAAGACTTGACTGATAGCTATTGTTATAGGAAAATTCTGCATAGGGTAGACTATCTTCCCATTTGGGTCCATGAGTAAGGGCCCATGACCGAAGCATATCCTCTAGTATCTGATTTACTCATTCGGTCTGTCCATCTGTCTGCGGATGATACGCTGTGCTATGCTTCAGCACAGTTCCCAAGGCTTGGTACAACCGTAACCAGAATGCGGAGGTAAATAAGGAGCCTCTATCCGAGGTGATAGACTTGGGTACTCCATGAAGGCTGACTATCCGGGATATGTAGAGTTGTGCAAGCTGGTTTGCATTAAAAGTGGTCTTTACCGGAATAAAGTGAGCCACTTTCGTAAGTATATCCACGATGACCCAGATAGCCTCATGGCCTCTTGTTGACTTGGGTAGTCCAACAATAAAGTCCATACATATGTCATCCCATTTCCACTAGGGAACTGGTAAAGGTTGCAGTAGCCTAGCGGGTTTCTGGTGTTCTGCCTTGACTTTGTTGCAAACATCGCAGCAGGCGACATAGTATGCTATATCCCTTCGCATTCCTGGCCACCAAAAGGTTTCTCTTAGGTCTTGATACATCTTTGTGCCTCCTGGGTGAATGGAGTAAGCGGACTCATGAGCTTCCCTGAGTATTTGCTGTCTCAGGTTGTCCTAATCGGGCACACATATCCGCTTCTCAAACCATAAGGTGCCTTGGTCATCCACACGAAAAGACTTGGCCTTCCCTTGCTGCATCAACTCCTTGATCTCTTGTATCCCCTTATCTGGTCCTTGAGCCTTTTTAATCTCTTCCATAAGAGTTGGGGTAATTTCCAAGGTATCCGAGTTAACTGGGCCGCATAGCACCATATTGAGTTTGGCAAACTCTTCTTGCAACCTGGGGTGGATACTTGCGGTCAGTGTTTTCATGGTGCCTGGTTTTCTACTGAGAGCATCAGCAACCACACTGGCCTTCCCCGAATGATAATTTATTCCAAGATCATAATCCTTGACCAGTTCCAGCCATCATTGTTGTCTAAGATTCAGGTCAGGCTGAGTGAAAATATACTTGAGGCTCTTATGGTTCGTGTATATTTCACAGCGTTGCCCAATGAGATAATGCCTCCAGATCTTTAAGGCATGTACCACTGCTGCTACTTCCAAATCATGCGTGGGATAGTTTCCTTCATGAGGTCGTAGCTGTCTGGATGCATATGCTACAACCTTTCCTTCTTGCATTAGCACGCAGCCGATTCCACGCCTGGAAGCATCGCAATATATGTCAAAGCTTTTGTGGATGTCTGGAAGAACTAAGACAGGGGATGTGGTTAGCCTTGTCTTTAGCTCCAAGAAGCTGCTCTCACATTCTGCTGTCCAGACAAACCGTTGATTTTTCTTCAGCAATTCTGTCAGTGGCTTGGCTATCTTAGAGAAGCCTTCTATGAAGCGACGGTAGTAGCCTGCCAGACCCAGGAAACTGCGGACTTCAGTAACTGAGGCTGGTGTCTTCCAGTTCAAAACCACAGTTACTTTGCTGGGGTCGACGGCTACTCCTTGTTCTGGCAGAACGTGTCCCAGAAATCCCACCTCTTTGAGCCAGAATTCACATTTGCTGAATTTGGCATACAGACGATGCGTCCTTAATCTTTCCAAGACAGCACGGAGGTGTTGTTTATGCTCTTCTTCATCCTTGGAGTATATCAGGATGTCATCGATGAACACCACCACAAATTTGTCCAGAAAATCCATGAAGACCTTGTTCATCATGCTCATGAAATAGGCTGGGGCGTTCGTCAGCCCAAACGCCATGACCGTAAATTCATACAGCCCATATCGGGTGGTGAAAGCTGTCTTGGGGATATCCTCCTTTCTGATTTTTAGCTGATGATATCCCGTTCGGAGGTCAATCTTGGAGAATACCCGTGCTTCGTTCAGCTGGTCAAATAAATCATCAATGCGAGGGAGCGGGTACTTATTCTTGATAGTGACCTCATTCAGCTGGCGATAGTCTACACACATTCGTAGACTTCCATCCTTCTTCTTGACAAACAATACGGGTGATCCCCATGGCGAGATACTTGGATGAATGTACCCTTTCTATTGTAATTCATCCAACTGCTTCTTTAATTCTACCAGCTCCGGACTCGACATACGATAGTATTTCTTGTAAATCGGAGCAGTTCCGGGAATTACCTCAATTGCAAATTCTAATTCCCGGTCAGGTGGCATCCCTGGTAGTTCCTCAGGAAATACATCCGGGAATTCGCAAACTACCGGAATCAAGTTCATATCCATATCGGTAGCTTAGTATGCCATTCCCTTCCTTGATATCATTTTGCTGGCAAGAAATTTAACCGTCTGTCCTGCCGGGTTAACCAGTGTCACTGTCCTGGTAGCTCAGTTGATGCACACCTGGTGTGGTGTCAACCAGTCCATCCCCAGTATTATATCCAATCCAGGGGATTCAATGGCAACGAGTGTAGCTGGAAATTTAACTCCATGTATCGAGATTTCCAGACCCTTATATATTAGATTTGTTCTGAGTAGGGAGCCAGGGGATTGTACCACCATAATTTTATCCAAGAGCGAAGGGGAAAATTTGTGCAAGGTGGCAAAACTCCGCGAAATAAACGAATGGGAAGCTCCAGAATCATATAAAATTACTGCAGGTATGTCATTAACAGAAAACATACCGAGGACTACGTCTGGTGCTTCGCAGGCTTCTTCGGCGGAGATATGATGGACGCGTCTGTGGCTGAAATTGTGGTTGGGGCGGCGTCCAATAGTGTTGACCTGTGGCTTGAAGTCGGATGGTGGCTTCCCGTTTCTGGCAGGGCACTGCTTGGAGTAGTGTCCGCTTTGGCCGCAAGTAAAGCAAGTGTTATTGCGGCGACAGTCCTCCATCACAGGCTGTTTGCCAAAGGTCTTGTCCTGGCTGACCGTCTTATTGTTGTTGTTTTCATTGTTCCATGCGGGCCTGTATTCAGATGGACCTGACTGCCAAATGCGTGGCTTCTGCACAAACTGCTCACGGTTGTCTTTCTTGGGCTCAAACTTCCGCTTGCGGTCATCATACCCAGACTTGTGTTCTCTCTCTGCTATGAAAGCCTTGTTCACCAAAGTCTGGAAGTCCAGGAAGTCCAGCATACAAAGCTGACAATGGAGGGCATGATTCAGCCCTCCTAGGAATCGGTCTATCTTCCTCTCTTCAGTGGATACATCATGGGCAGAGTATCGTGCCAGATTGTTAAACTTGTTCAGATACTCTCCCACGGACATATTTCCCTGTGTGAGAGCAAGAAATTCCCTTTGCTTCACCTTCATTATGCCAGTAGGGATATGATACTTGCGGAATACCTCTTTGAACTTCTCCCAAGAAGTATCTTCTCCGGAAGGCCATGTTATCTTTGTGTTGTCCCACCATATAGCTGCTGGCCCTTCTAGGTAATGGGTGACAAAAGGAACCTTGTCTGCCTCTTCACAGTGGGCTATATCCAACTTCTTTTCCATGGTTCTCAGCCAATAATCAGCCTCCATCGGGTCCACAGCTTGACCCAAACTGGGTGGCTTAGTGCGTTGAAAGTCAGACAACTTAGAGTTTGTCCCATTGTTGTTATTCTGGCCCACCATAGTCTGCATACTCTTCAGGAATTCCATGAGATCCTGATTTCTTTTCTCTTCAAACATCCTCATGATCTGTTCAAGGGTCGGTGCCTGAGGCGGTGGTGGTGGTAAATCTTCTGGTGGTTGTCCTGCTTGTCTGGCGGATCGACGAACGGGGGTTCCATCGCCGCCTTGGCTACTACATCTCTTCATCCTAAATTTGTTCCCATTGCAAAATACCGAATCGATGAGCAACATCCATAAGGGAAACACAGTAATATGACACCAAAAGAGAATTCACAAAAAAGAGGCGAATTAAGCAAACAACATAATTATACAAGATAACCCAACATCATACATGGCAAGCTAGTAGGGGGAATATCATGGCTAGACTGCTCATACGGCAATTGACATATGCAAAGATGCATGCACTAAGCCTCCACTCTAGTGGCGCAGGTGGCACGAGCACTGCCAAACGGAAGACTCCTCGTCATCTGATCCTGATTCAGAATCAGAACTGATGATGTGGATCGCATCCTCCGGATCAAAGGAAACACGACGAGGCTGCTGAGACGGTTCTCCTTCTGGGGAAGTAGGGGCACGACGCCTCAGCATCGGAGCAACTGGAGTGGCTAGGAGTGAGGCCCACTCTGCCGGGGTCTCACATCGGCTACCAGACGAAAGGCCTGGTGGGATGGTGGAGCTAGAGGGAGTATCAAACGTACGTGGAGGTGGAACGGGCGGTGGATGCACAGGTGGAAATGTAGGATGAGGCAGAGATGATGCGGTAGTCACAGCTGCAAGTGCCCCTTGGACACGAGACAACTCCTCAGCTAAGGAAACGATCATATGGTAGCTAGCATTCAGATAACGAGATAGAACACCAGTGGCACGATCACTCGCCGGATCAACAGGTGCGAAAATGACTCGCCCTGTCGCAGGCAACAGGGTGGGGTAGTGAAAGAAACCTGGATGAGTCTGCATCTCGACCTCGTGGAAGTGCAAGTCAGTGAGAGCCTCCATCGCGGCAAACTGGATCACTAGCTCCGGAGTTGAAGCCGTTCCGCCCTTGGAAGAGCGAGAATAGCTACCAATGTCCGAGCTCGCGGTCAGAAAGGCCTCCGCGTGATACTCACACACTGACTCGGCAAGCTGCTCTCGAAACACCTGGTACACTGGATCTTCGCCGTTGGGATACAGCCAAAGCCAGACGCTACGGAGCAGTACAGGAAAGGTGAATGGTGCTGGCTCATGATGATAGTGGTACGGAACTGGTGCCATCTACACTCACAATGCCAACGGTTAGTAAAACAATGATGCATGATGCATGCCATGCAACAAGCAAATGCATCAAGCAAGATGCACACTCAAACCCTACACTGATCGCGGTTTCTAGCGCAGACTAACTAGGGTGTCCTACAGTCAGCACGGCTCTGATACCAAGCGTTGTGGCACCCCGGCTCAAATAACCGGTTTACCAGTGTTTCCAACCCAGAGATCATGTCTTCTGGAAACACTCAACAACTTGGAACATAACAGAACTGAACTTTATTGATAATCTTGGGGTACAAGCTCATATTTTACATCAAAAGCAAGGCCGAAGGCACACTCGGTGCTATGGCAGTATCTACATTATTTATGAAACATAACAGGGCCTCGGTACTACTGGATACTTCTACGGCGTAGCGGAACATAGCGGAACTCCAACCACGGGCACACTGCCATGGACATAGCCTAGTTAGCGTAGCCTGAGCCATCGGGACCTCCGTCCTCGGCTTCTCCTGCATCTGGCATGATACACCAGGTGAGTACTTTGAATGTACTCGCAAGCACACGACAACCAAATAATGCAGGAAACAGTAGCATGGCAAGTAACATGTTAAGTTCTTAGGTGATTCACTTACTGTCTCCGGTCATCAACTTACTCTCTTTCGGGTTGTACCACAACCCTCGGAATACTCATATGTCACCAAGTACTTTCGGTCATAAGATGAGTTCTTCCATCATTATTACCACTGTTACGGTTGACCACCTAGTGAGGTCTGGACGGGCTATCCAATACCGTGGACGCGGCTATTCGAATAGATTTTACACTCTACAGAGGTTGCGCACTTTACCCACACCATGGAGCACCTGACCTCGTGATCCCATTCAGGTGGACCAGCGTTGCTCCAACGAAACCCGCCTGACCCGTGACCCTCCCATCGTACCATCGACAATCATCCTCCCCCGGAGTCAAGCCCTGGGTGGCCTCTGTGTCACCTCGTGACACCTGCCACCATAGTGGCCAAACTAAACTGTCCCAAACGGGGACGCCGGCACAATACTCAACTGGGCTCACAGGGTTATCGCCGTCTACCTGATCAGGGCAGCACTCACGCATAACCCTCCCTAGATGGAGGTACCGATGAAAGAGCACAGAGCCAGACCAAGTCAAGGCCGTCCCATACCGGAAAATGTGGTTGCACGAATAAGCCCGGACAGGTGACTCAAGATCAACCGACTAAGTTCATTTAGCAGGCATAGTGGTTCATCACAATAACTTGAGTTGGCATTCACTAAGCATTTTAAATCATTCACCATGAATTGTTATATAGTAAGTAAATGAAAATAATTACTTTAAATATGCAATGCTATTGAGATGCTCATGAAATGGATGTCATGGCTTGCCTTGCTCTGTTGGGTTGCCCCTGGTCTTCAAAATCACCAAAGTTTCCCTCTGAAAATATTTTCAAACAACAATTGGAAATGTCACATAACACTGTTTTAGTCACCAGAAATTCTGTGAGTGTGAGAAAAAGACCAAATTTTACCAGAAATTAGAGGGGTTCAAGACAAACCAAATGCAAAAAAGAATCAAGTGATTTGGACTTGTAGATAAAAAGTTATAACTGGTCAAAGTTGCTGGTCAAAACTAAAATTTAAATAAAAACCAGAAACCTGACAGGGGCCACGTCGAAGGCGTAAAGTGGAGGGGCGCCTCCACTTACCGCTTCGCGTGCGCGCGCCCGAGCTGCTGACGGGCGGGCCCCGCAGCTGGTTTGAATAGGAGGGGTAGAGGGAAACAGAGGGAGGCGGGGCTCCGGCTGTCGTCGCCGGCGATGTGGGCGGCGGCGAGGTCGGGCTACCGCGGGGATAGAACGAGCGCACGACGGCGAACACGTATGTACCTGCAGATCAGCTAGGGATGGCCGGACGGCGTCGCCCCCTACTTCTCCGGCGGCGGTGGCGCTCGGGGGTCGTCGGAGACGGCGGTTCCGGCAGTGATTTGCTCGGGCAAGTGGTCGGGCGTGGTCAGGAGGATGAGCTGAGCTCAGTAGTGGAGTCAGAAGAGGTCGGGGAGGAGTGGAGCGGTGGGTCCGCTGAGCTCTGGTGGCGGCGGATCTCCGGCGAGGCTCGATGCCAGAGGGCCTCTCAGCCATGGCTCGCTGCTCGGGGAGGTAATTGGGGAATGGTAGAGTGGGTTGAGGAGCTTGGAGAGGCCGGCCATGTCTTTATATAGGCAGGGGCGAGCTCTCCCGAAGCGGCGAGACTCGGGCCACGTCGCCGGCGCAAGGACGCCACGCTGGCTGGCCGCTTGCGGGGTGAGGTGATGGAGGAGGACAGAGGCAGTAATGGCGGTTGGTGGCGGCTAGCGGGGAAGACGACGAGCACAGGGTTGCGGCGCCGCCACGGGCGACACAGTGCTCGAGTGCGTGGTGGTGGTCGGGGAGGTTTCCGGCGAGGGGAAGCTACATGAGAGGGTTAGGTGGACGGCATCGGTGATGTCAGCACTCCAGGACACCGCCTGGCAACGCGAGGGCTCGAGAATGACCTTGACAGACGCCGGGGGGATACAGAGCACACGAACTGGCATGCCAGTGCCGCGCTCACCATGGTGCCCGGTGCGTGGAGGCCGACCCAGGCCAGCGCAGCATGTTGGGGGCTTCTCCTTTGGTCATTTAGTCCACCTACACTCTTGGTTTGGCTAGATACAAGCTGACTCGAAGGGTAGCATCAACTGAAGTTTCTGACAGAGATATTGAGAGGGATCTGGAGAAATAATGAGTTGGGCATGGAACCAATGGAGATGTGTAGGGTGATCTAGGATGGAGGGACTACAAACTGACCAAATTTGAGGGAGTTTGGATCCTTTTTTAATATAGTTCATGTGTAAACTGCCGTACTGGTCCAGAAACTTGATTAGCTTGGTTCACTCACATGGTTGATCTGATGAAGCTGAATTTTAGTGTGTGGGAGTAATTTGGTGAGTAGGAGATGCCATAAAAATTTCAGCTCAAGGGGAAACCTCTAGATGGTACTTCCTTCACAGAGGTTCAAAATGAGCAGAAACTTGGCAGAATTTTGCTGCTAAAAAGTTGTATTGGCCAAGATGATATTTTTGGGTATTGTGGCTAAATAGGTTCTCTTGTACCTCAGAGAATTTATTTGGGGAGTTTCTGAGTTAGGAAAATAAGGGCTGATTCACAAATGGACAATTCTGGCTAGAGAGAAAATAATTATTCTGGCCATTATTTAATATTGGGCAGTGGAATATTTTTGAAGATTATGAGGCTATATGATGATGAGAAGGTGTGGCATGAGTTTGGGACCTTTCTGATCATCAAAACTATAGGTTGCTTCACAACCATAGTGATGTCATAGCTTTCACAAGGAAGAAAATAATTACTTGGAAAAGATTAAATACTGAAATTTGGTCCAAGAGGGATGTGACAGGGTTTCGGCAAGGTGGTGATGGTTTTGGATCAAGAGGTTCAAGGATTTATAAGTCCAAAATCACTTGAAAGGATTAAAAAACCATCCAAAATTCAAATAAAGCCAAACAAATTTTGAAAAGAAAAAGTTGTCAAAACCAGGGTGTCACACGCACTTTGGGCGGTAGTACTGCCCCTCCAGCGGCAGTAAAAATTTACTGCCGCGCTGGAGGCGGTAGTACCGTGCCGTGGTCGCAGCTGTGCAAGCATAGGAGCCACCCACCTCCAGCGGTAGTACCGTGGCATGCCACGGTAGTACCGCATACCCAAGAAAGTGCAGGTTTTGGCAAGAGAGAAATAAAAGGGTCTTTGCAATACAAACAAGCTAAGGAAATTTGGAAGACACAAAGGCACGAAGATAAATCAAAGAGCTTCAAGCAAAAAGGACACACATGAGAGAGCACAAATGAAGCAACTTAACCATGAACAAGGTCCAAAAGGTAAGCAAGGAGAAAACAAGGACCAAACATCGAACCAAAACCTCTCATGAAGAGAGGGCGGTGGCCGGAGCCACCTATGTTTGAGTCAATTGGTATGGCACCGCGAAGAATTATCCTTGGGCCCATGACCAAAACTCGTCTTTGAAGCACAAGTGCCATCAAACATGGCGAATGTGAAAGAGTTGATCGATTTATGCATAATGGGGGGAGGGAGAGTTCATTGAGAGAACAACACTCCCCCTATGTCCATGTCTACACCTACACAAGACAACATGATGAGTATGGTGGGTTGTGCAAAGGTTCAAGCCACATTGCTCAAATCGATGATATTTAGCTCATGCCTTAACTTGCGAAATCTTGCTTCATCCAAAGGCTTCGTGAAAATATCTGCAAGGTTATCATGAGTGTTGACATAGTTAAGATCAATCTCCCCTCGCCTAATGTGATCCCGGATGAAGTGATACCGAATCTCAATATGCTTCATCTTGAAGTGTTGCATCGGGTTGAGAGAAATCTTGATGGCACTTTCACTGTCACACCAAAGAGGCACTTTGTCACAAATGACACCGTAATCCTTTAAAGTTTGCCTCATCCATAGAAGTTGAGCACAACAACTACCGGCGGCCACATACTCGGCTTCGGTGGAGGAGAGAGACACACAACTTTGCTTCTTAGAGGACCAACTCACCAAAGAGCAACCAAGAAATTGGCACCCTCCAGAAGTTGACTTCCTATCCACTTTGTCTCCCGCCCAATCCGAATATGAAAATCCCACGAGATTGAAGTTTGCTCCTCTAGGGTACCATAAGCCAAAGTTTGGGGTATGAGCCAAATATCGAAAGATTCGCTTGACCGCCACATAGTGGCTTTCCTTAGGTGAGGCTTGAAACCGTGCACAAATTCCCACACTCAACATGATATCTGGTCTAGATGCACAAAGGTAAAGCAAGGAGCCAATCATAGAACGATATACCTTTTGATCCACCGCTTTACCATTGGGATCAATGTCAAGTTGGCATTTGGTAGGCATTGGTGTAGAAGCCGGCTTGACATCACTCAGCTTGAATCTCTTGAGCATGTCTTGAGTGTATTTGGCTTGGTTGATGAAGATTCCTTCTCTTCTTTGTTTGACTTCGAACCCGAGAAAGAACTTCAACTCTCCCATCATGGACATCGCAAACTCCGCGGTCATGAGTCCGGCAAACTCCTCATTGAAAGATTTGTTAGGAGAACCAAAGATAATATCATCAACATATAGTTGGCATACAAACAACTCCCCTTTGACCTTCTTAGTAAAAAGAGTGGGGTCGACTTTCCCAACTTCAAACCCACGATCTCGCAACAACTCGGTAAGGTGATCATACCACGCACGTGGGGCTTGTTTAAGGCCATAGAGCGCCTTATCGAGTTGGTACACATGATTGGGGAACTTGGGATCCTCAAACCCCGGGGGTTGTTTGACATACACCAACTCATTAAGAGGGCCATTAAGAAAAGCACTTTTCACATCCATTTGTTGCAACTTGAAGTTATGATGAGAAGCATAAGCAAGCAACAAACGAATAGATTCAAGGCGAGCAACGGGAACAAAGGTTTCACCGCAGTCGATACCCTCGACTTGGGAGTAGCCTTGTGCCACCAAACGAGCCTTGTTGCGAATGACAATCCCGTGAGCATCTTGCTTGTTCTTGAAGATCCATTTGGTTCCAATGACATTATGGTTCTCCTTTGGCCTTGGCACCAATATCCACACCTTGTTGTGCTCGAAGATGTTGAGTTCTTCATGCATGGCATTAACCCAATCCGGATCCTCGAGCGCCTCATAGACCTTTTGGGGTTCAACACAAGAAACAAGCGCATGATGTTCACAATAGTTTGCTAATTGTCTACGAGTGCTTACCCCCTTTCTTAAGCTTCCAAGCACGTTCTTCATGAGATGATCTTTGGTAGTGAGCTTGGAAGCAATCTTGGCGGCTCGACGCTCCAATTGCTCCTCAAGAGAGAGTTGAGGAGCGGTAACTTGATCATCATGAGCGTCGTCTTGAGTTTGTTCTTGATCTTGATCTTGAGCTTGCTCTTGATCTTGAACTTGCTCGGTAGCAAGAACTTGACCTTGGGCATCAATTGGTGGATCACCACCATCTTGAGGTTGATCTTGCCCTTAATCTTGTTCATTTGGTTGAGGGCCTTCACTTTGTTCTTTGGAAGCGTGTGGGTCTTGGGTTGGTGATGGTTCCACTTGAGTGGAACATTGTCCTTCTCCTTCGGCCACAAGGGGTTCCTCAATGGGTAGGATATGGCCAACACCCATTCTTCTTATGGCTTGGGGAGGAATTTCATCACCTACATCACAAGTACCACTTTGCTCCACTTGGGAGCCGTTATTCTCATCAAACTCCATGTTACACGTCTCCTCAATGAGTCCTGTGGACTTGTTGAGGACACGGTAAGCATGAGAGTTTGTAGCATAACCAACAAATATGCCCTCATGAGCTCTAGCCTCAAATTTAGACAAACGAACACCTTTCTTGAGAATGAAACAGTTACAACCGAACACCTAGAAGTACTTGAGGTTGGGCTTGTTGCCGGTAAGTATCTCATATGGAGTCTTGTTCAAGCCTTTGCGGAGATAGAGCCGATTGGATGCATGACAAGCGGTGTTGATGGCTTCGGCCCAAAAGTTGTACGGAGACTTGAACTCCACTATCATGGTCCTTGCCGCGTCCATCAATGTCCGGTTCTTCCTCTCCGCTACACCATTTTGTTGAGGGGTGTAAGGTGCAGAATATTGATGCTTGATCCCCTCATCGCTAGGAAACTCATCTAAGGTGTAGTTCTTGAACTCGGTGCCATTGTCACTTCTTATCATCAGAATCTTTGCATTGTGTTGACGTTGATCTTCATTTGCAAAGTCGATGACGGTTTGTTGGGTCTCACTCTTCCTCTTGAAGAAATACACCCAAGTGTATCTTGAATAATCATCCACAATTACCAAGTAATACTTTCTAACCCCAAGACTATCAAAGGATGGAGGCCCAAAGAGATCCATGTGAAGGAGCTCCAAAGGCCTCGTCGAGTAGATGATAGTCGTGGGAGGGTGAGCCTTCTCATGTAGCTTTCCTTCGATACAAGCACTGCAAGCATGATCTTTGGCAAAACTAACATTTGTTAATCAACGGGCATGGTCCCCCTTGAGAAGACTTTGCAAAGATCTCATATTGACGTGAGCTAAACGGCGATGCCAAAGCCATCCCACGTCAACTTTAGCCATTAGGCATGTCACGGTCTTAGTGGGTCACTCCAAAAAGTTAATCACATAAAGACCGTTCTCGACATGCCCAACAAAGGCTACTTTAAGAGTCTTGCTCCACAAGAGGGCCATGGAATCAATATCAAAGAAAGTGGCAAAGCCCATGAGTGCAAGTTGATGAACGGAAAGTAAGTTGTATGCAAGGGACTCAACAAGCATGACTTTCTCAATCGTGAGATCATGAGAAATGACAACCTTGCCAAGACCCAATACCTTAGAAGATGAGGCATCCCCCCATTCGACATTGGTGGGCATAGATGAAACCTTGTGCACGTCCACCACCAAGTCCTTGCTTCCGGTCATATGATTTGTGGCTCCACTATCGAGCAACCATGATCCCCCACCGGAAGCAAACACCTACAAGAGATCAATGCTTGGTTTTAGGTACCCATTTTGTAATGGGTCCTTTGATGTTAGCAACAAGGGTCTTAGGAACCCAAATAGACCATTCAATGTACTCATAATAAGAACCAACAAATTTGGCATAAACATGCCCATCACTAGCACGGCATAACACATAAGAAGGGTTAAAGTCACCGGCTTTGTTGGAAGGAGTGGCATTGCCCTTCTTGACACCACCACCCTTCACATTGTTCTTCTTCTCCTTAGGAGCACCCTCTCCCTCCTTCATAAACATTTGCTTGAGAGGAGGAGGTTGTTTGGTCTTGTCATTCTTCTTCTTCTTCTTCTTGGACTTGGGTGCAAACCCAATCCCCTCCTTGCCCACAACTTCCTTTTGATTGCTCAAAAGATCGTTGAGGTTCTTCTCACCTTGTATGCAAGACACAAGGCCTTTGTCAAGTTGCTCCTTCAACTTGGCATTCTCCTCCACAAGATGTACATGCTCACAACACGGGTTAGTAGCATTTGCATTATCAATTAAAACCATATGAGGAAATGTGGCTTTCTCCTTGGTTAGCTTCACTTGGAGTTGATCATGAGACTCTTTGAGGCTAGCATGAGCACTCTTCAAGGCCTTGTGAGCCTTGTCAAGTAGGTCAAACTCCTCCTTGAGTCTAGCATGGTCAACCCCAAGTTTGGCCTTCTCGGAATTGAGCACATGAGAGACAACTAGAGCATGATCAAGATCTTTCTCTAATTTAGCATGATCATCGTTGTGTGACTCCTCAAGAGCCAAACGATGCCCATGCTCTTCCTCAAGCGCATTAGAGAGATCCGATATCTCATCGGCATAGTCATGACTATGCCCTTCCATCTTAGAGATGGTCTCTTCGTGAGCCTCGATCATGTCATTGGCTTCACCAAGTTGTTCCAAGAGAGCAACGAAGTGCTTCTTGGTTTTACCTTTGAGCTTACTCATGAAAGACTCAAATTCATTCTCCTCCTCCTTCGCCCCCTCACTTTCATCAATGCAATCCATCAAGGAAGGATTAGTAGTGATGGTAGACTTGATGTTGGGGGTTACCTTGTTGGTGGCTTTAGCCATGAGGCACTTGGCGGTGATGTTCTCATTGGGTGAATCGAAGAGAGACACCCGTGGAGTTGTTGTAATGGCAACAGAGGCCATGGCAACCGTCTCACCATCTTCATCATCATCATCATCCTCATTGTACTCTTCTTGTGCCACCAACCCCTTGGGAGGAGTCTTCTTGGTGAAGTTGTTCTTGTTGGGGAAAGACTTGGCCTTGTCTTTTCGGATAAGCTTGCCTCCATTGTCTTCCCTCTTCTCGTAAGGGCAATCCACAACAAAGTGGCTCACATTGCCACAATTATAGCACGTCCTCACACGTTGCTTGCCCTTGGCTCCACTTGAGTTGTTCTTGTTGAAGTTGGGCCTTGGGTTCTTCTTGTTGACCCAAAATTGTCGTGAAGCAAGAGCCATGTGCTCATGATAGGCATATTTGGTGTCTTCGGGGCAACTCTCCTCTTCTTCCTCTTCATCCTCTTCTTCTGGACTAGCCTTGGCCTTCAAAGCAAGGTTGGGCTTCTTTGATCATTGAGAACGCAACACCGCATTATCGGCGGTCTTATCCAAGATCCTCATTGCAACAAACTCATCCAACACTTCACTTGAGGACAAGGCGTGGAAGTCCGGCCTTTGACGGATGACGAAGGACATGGCCTTATGGTAAGGCATCATGGCCTTGAGAAATTTGTGCTTGATCCAATTGTCATCCGTATCCTTGCTCCCAAGATCTCGGAGTGAGACCGCGAGAGTAGTTAATCTTCGATAAAGCTCTCAAGGTTCTTCATCTTCAATCATGGCAAACTCATCGGCTTCATCTTGCACCACTTCAAAGTTTGAGCGTTGAATGCTTGCGCTTCCCTTGTACAAGGAAACAACATGCTCCCATGCTTCCTTGGCCACGGTGAAAGGTCGAAGATGCGCAATATCTTCGGGAGGAATAGCTTCTTGGAGAATGAAGAGAGCGGACTCGTTGAATTGATGATCCGCGGCTTCTCTAGGAGTGAAGTTGCTTGGATAGTGTGGGTAGAAACCTTGCTCAATAATTCTCCAAAGATTAGTAGAACTATGATTTAAATGACATTTAAAGCGATACACCCAAGCGGCAAAATCCTCATTTTTCACAAGCTTAGGAGGAGGACGAACATGATTCATATGCGTGGAGGGTACCGGTCCTCCATAGGTAAGGGGAGGTTCAACATGGGCAAATATGCCACTCCCACTCTTACCACTAGGCAAAGGAACTTGGCGACTACTAGCTTCCCCCTTATTGGAGTTAGCATCCGCCACCTTGTTAGCGGGATCAACCACTTCCAACGGTGCGTTGGATAATTTAAGGCCTTCAAGAAACTCCTTAAACATGCCTTTTACCTCGGTCGTCATGGAGGTTTTCAATGTGTCCAAAGCCGCATTGAACTCCTCACGAGAGACCGAGGATCACCCATCAGCCGTAGACAAGGATGGATTCGCATCGGAGTGCTCCTCCCCCTCGTCTACGGTGCCAACCATACTCTTCGGACAGTAAAGTCCTTAATAAAGAGACGAGGCTCTGATACCAATTCAAAGGATCGATATGGTTGACTAGAGGGGGGGGGGTGAATAGGGAACTAACAATTTTTAGCTTTTCTTGACCAAATTAAACTTAGCATCAAAATAGATTGTCTAGATGTGCAACTAGGTGAGCAACCTATATGATGCAACAACAACAAGCACACAAGCAAGCAAGGAATACAACACAATAAAGGCTTGCACAAGTAAAGGTAAGAGATAACCAAGAGTGGAGCCGGTGGAGACGAGGATGTGTTACCGGAGTTCCTTCCCTTTGAGAGGAAGTACGTCTCCGTTGGAGCGGTGTGGAGGCACAATGCTCCCCAAGAAGCCACAAGGGCCACCGTATTCTCCTCACGCCCTCACACAATGCGAGATGCTGTGATTCCACTATTGGTGCCCTTGAAGGCGGCGACCGAACCTTTACAAACAAGGTTGGGGCTATCTCCAAAACTTAATTGGAGGCTCCCAACGACACCACGAAGCTTCACCACAATGGAATATGGCTCCGGGGTGACCTCAACCGTCTAGGGTGCTTAAACACCCAAGAGTAACAAGATCCGCAAGGGATTAGTGGGGGGAATCAAATTTCTCTTGGTGGAAGTGTAGATCGGGGCCTTCTCAACCAATCCCTAGGAAATCAACAAGTTTGATTGGCTAGGGAGAGAGATCAGACGAAAATGTTGGTTTGAGCAACAATGGAGCTTAGGGAGAGAAGAGGTGGTCTTCTTGGGGAAGAAGACCCCCTTTATATAGCGGGGGAAAAGATCCAACCGTTATCCCCTCTCTCAGCCCGCGCGATGCGGTACTACCGCACACAGCCGCGGTACTACCGCAGAGGACTGTGGTACTACTGCTGTAGGTTGTGGTACTACCGCTTGCGCGACAGAGGCCAGATGAGGGCCTGTTGCACAGGGCAACGAGCGGTAGAACCGCCGGAGCAGTACTACCGCGCGCCCCTACGGTACTACCGTAAGGCATGCATCACCTGGCACAGAAAATGCACGGAAGTAATAAATTACTTCCGTGACAACTTCCGCTGAGGTTGGAGCTGTGCAAAAGTCCGGCATGGTAGTACCGGACAGGAGTCGCGGTACTACCGCATGAGGGCGGACGTAAAAAATTACATCCGCGCCTACTACCGCATGCGTCAGCGTCAGGGCTGAAGCCAGCGGTACTACCGCCACTAGGAGCGGTACTACTGCTCCCTTGAGCAGTACTACCGCACACCACTGAGGCTTTAGCACTTGGCTGCCTTCATCTCGCAGAGACATGGATAAACGGACGGTGCTCCATCGAAGTGAAGGAAAGGTGGTGCAAAGGAACAGATGTGTACGTGTTGATTCCACCCTAACCTTTCCGAAGCGGACCCCCTCTTAATAGTACGGCTTTCCTAGGACTCAAATCCACAGAAAATAAACGTAGAGAACAACCGTCTTGATAGGCTCTGAGGGGCACCGAATCGTCTTGTGCCTAGACATGAGATATCTGAAATCCTCAATGCACACGATTAGTCCGCAAAAGCATTATCATCAATCACCAAAACCACTTAGGGAGAAATATGCCCTCACAATCTCCACCATTTTGGTGGATTGATGACAATCCGGGATTTGCACATAGAGATATATAATGAGCATAAGCAAACCCAAAATCTATAAAATATAGACAGGCTCCCCCTAGATGTGTGCATTCTATAGATATGCTTTGGACTGCAAAAAACACACACTAGGATCAACACTCCCCCTATATTTTATAGACAAGGCAATCCTTGCAACAAGATAAGTGACACTAAGCATGGAAGCAAGGAATAGCAAGTGAACATGAAGATAAGGGCACAAGACAAAATAATCTCACAAGCTACTAATCATATTCGATAATAAAAGATAAGAGTGATGGCATATGTCTCACACCATATGATAGAATAGGTCTCCTGGTCTCACACGCAAATAACACAAACCAAATCAACGATGAAGGTTCAACGAAAGCAAGGAGACAAATCAAAGAACTCAGAAATCGCAAATCCTACACTCTCTCCCCCTTTGGCATCAAGACATCAAAAAGGTAGAGAGGACACCTAAGACACAGGTGGTAGCTCCCACTGAAGCGATCACCCAATAAACTTCTCCTCTGAAGCAGCAGGAATGGACTCCTCATCTGACTCAACCCAATGATATACCTTCTTCTTCATCCAAGCAGCCTCATGTGTGATGGTCTTCTCAGACCCACTCGAGGCCTGCTCACCATTGGCCACCACTTCATCGTGGGAGTTCACGGCTGGGTGAGCATTGTGGAGGAACAGTTCAGCCGAGATTGATTCCTGGCTTCCGCCTCCTGATCCTACCTCGAAGGTCGAGGACAAATCTTCCGTGGACATGATGGGTTCGGGTGAAGGTGGAGTCTGGCCGCCGCTCGAAGCGGAGCTCTCCTGGCTCGAAGCTGCTGGGGCCGATCCATAGATCTGATTGGAGGGAGACTCCGGGGCGGGCACGATGAGGCATGCGTGGGTGCGGGAAGGGGTAGTGAATCCGGCGAAGACCAGATCGCCCCGTGAGTCCGCCATGTATTTCAGGTTGCCGAATCAAATTCGGTGTTCGGGGGCGAAGTTGTCGATCTGATCCAGACGACCAGTCAGGTCGGCGTGCAGGACAATGTTGCCAAACGCGAAGAGTTGACCGAGGATGAAGACGTCCCCGGATCCGATGCCTTCTCCTATGATCAGGCGAGCCATCGATCCTTTGGGCGAGCCCACAGGGGAACTCTCAATGAAAGAACCAATGTCGGTGTCAAAACCGATAGACCTCGGGGTAGGGGGTCCTGAGCTATGGATCTAGGATCGATGGGTAACAAGGGACAACGAACACAGTGCTTACCCAGGTTCGGGCCCTCTCGAAGAGGTAAAACCCTACATCCTGCTTGATTGTATTGAATGTATAACATGGTTTACAGAATAGATCTACCTCAAGATCAGCATGAGCTAAACCCTAAGGCTATGAGGTGATGAATGTAGCTCTCAACCCTAATGACTACAACCCTCGGTTTATATAGACACTGATAGGGCTAGGGTTACCGAAGATAGATTACAACAAGGGTTTGAAGAGATCCTGCGCCTTCTTGACTTGGAGGGCACACCACGGCTTCATAGATCTCCCGTCATTATACGGCTCCACCATTCCGGCCAATGTACAATGGGCCGTCGCCCCGAGGACACCTTAGTCCATGACTCCCTCAGAGGGAGTAGTCCACCCTCGGGGCTGAGGGTTTGTACCAGTAGCTATGTGTTTAATCTCTCTCTCTCTCTCTCTCTCTCTCTCGTGTTCTTGAGATGGCACGATCTTGATGTATCACGGGCTTTGTTAATATTGTTGGATCATATGGTGTTTTCCTCTCTCTATCTTGTTGTGATGAATTGATTTTTCCCTTTGAGATTTCATTTTTATCGGATTGAATACTTTTATTGATTTGAGAGCACTTGATCTATGTCTTGGCACTCAACTCGCGAATTCCCGAGGTGACATTGGGGTAATCGATGCATAGGGGTTGATGCATGTTTTCGTCCTTGTTTCTCCGGTAGAAATCTTGGGGCACTCTTTGAGGTTCTTTGTGTTGGATCGAGTATTATGAATCCGAAATTGTTTGATGCATATCGTATAATTAACTCATGGATACTTGTGGTGACATTGGAGTATCTAGGTGACATTAGAGTTGATTGATGCGTATCATGTGGTGTTATTTTAGTACGAACTCTTGGATAGATCGAACGGAAAGAATAACTTTGTGTTATTTTAGTACGAACTCTTGAATAGATCGAACGAAAAGAATAACTTTAAGGTGGTTTTGTACCCTACAAATAAATTTTTTCTTATGTTCTCTACTAGATAAGAACTTTGGAGTGATTCTTCACTAGTAGAAAACATGGCTTTGGTCCAGCCTGAAAAGGGCTTTAATCCTGGTTCACTCACGAACCGGGATCAAAGGGGGCATCAGTCCCGGTTCATGAGGCGAGGGCGCCGGCCGGGCCTCGGGGGCCATTGGTCCCGGTTCGTCTAACCCCTTTGGTCCCGGTTCCAGACACCAACCGAGACCAATGGGCCTCGCTCCTGGCCCACAACCTTTAGTCCCGGTTGGTGGCTGGAACCGGGACCAAAGGTTGTCCTTTAGTCCCGGTTTTGGCCACAAACCGGGACTAAAGAGAGGCCTATATATACCCCTGCCCGCTCACTGCTCTGTTCTCACTCTGTTTTTTGCCCTCCTATGCACATGAGGTGTGTGTTGCTCTAGCTCACCTCCTATGCACATGAGGTGTTCGATGAAATGCCCGAGCCACACTACTTAAGCTTTCTCCTCTCCAAGCTCGACCTCCAAGCTCCATTTTCCTCAAGATTTGTCTAGGTTTGACGGTCCGTCATGCCCCATCCCCGTCCTCACCGTCGTCGATCGCCCGCGCCGATCTCGTCGCCGGCACCACCGTGGTGAGCCTCTTGTTCTTATCTTCTTTCTAAAAGAAAAAAAATTCTTACTTGTATGATTTAGATAGATACTTGTATAATTTTCTTACTTTTTTTATTGTTTGTTATTATATAGTGCGATGGTTTTGGTATCCGCCCCCGTCGGCCCTCGTCCTGTCTATGATTCGGATGTGGTATATATTATCTTTTATAACTATTTGGTTCATTTAGTGTTTATGATAATTATGCCGACCAACGTGACATAGATGTTTTTATCTAGGAGGTATGTGAACCGGAAATTCCAATCGACCCTCTTGTCGAGAGGTTAAATTTAGTTGAAAAAGAAAACGATTACTTGAAGAAAAAATTGAAAATAATTGAGGAGGAGAAGATGGAATTGGAGTTGCATGTTGCGGATATCGTCGATGATCACAAGTTCAAGATGGATAAAATGCGCTTGAAGATTAGAAAGATGAAAAAATATGCCATTCATACCGAGGCTTGGTATCATTATGCCGTTGGATCAATTGTTACCTTAGTTGCGATTATGATCGCATTTGTTGTTGCATTGAAATGTTTTACATAGTTTCAATGTATGGTTTAATTAGATGCTCTAGAGAGCTATATGTTGTTCAATGAGAACTATGTATGAACTTTATGTATTTTTTTTTAGTAATAACATTTGATCACTACTGTACTTTGGTTTTAATGTAATGATGAACTTCTATTAATTTGGTTACTTCTGTATTCATGATGTTCTGTAATGGTTTTTGACACACTTAATTATATATAATGCACGCAGATGAACCGGCAATGGATGTACGGTGATAGATGCACCTTCGAGTACATTAAGGGCGTGCATAATTTTCTCGAAGTGGCTGAGGCAAACAAGCAGAATGGTTTTATGTGTTGTCCATGCCCTATATGTGGGAATACGAAGTCTTACTCTGACCGGAAAATCCTTCACACCCACCTGCTTATGAAGGGTTTCATGCCACACTATATTGTTTGGACCAAGCACGGAGAAAGAGGGGTTATGATGGAAGACAACGAAGAAGAAGAGGATGATGACAACTATGTGCCCCCTGAATACGGTGATGCTGCAACGGGGGAAGCTGAAGATCAAGAGGAACCAGACGATGTGCCCGATGATGATCTTCGCCGGGTCATTGTTGATGCAAAGAGACAATGCGAAAGTGAAAAGGAGAAGTTGAAGTTCAATCGCATGTTAGAGGATCACAAAAAAGGGTTGTACCCAAATTGCGGAGATGGCAACACAAAGCTCGGTACCACACTGGAATTGCTGCAGTGGAAGGCAGACAATGGTGTATCTGACAACGGATTTGAGAAGCTACTGAAAATATTGAAGAAGAAGCTTCCAACGGATAACGAATTGCCCGACAGTACGTACGGAGCAAAGAAGGTTCTATGCCCTCTAGGATTGGAGGTGCAGAAGATACATGCATGCCCTAATGACTGCATCCTCTACCGTGTTGCGTACGAGGATTTGAACGCATGCCCGGTATGCGGTGCATTGCGGTATAAGATCAGGCGAGATGACCCTGGTGATGTTGAGGGCAAGCAGCCCAGGAAGAGGGTTCCTACCAAGGTGATGTGGTATTCTCCTATAATACCACGGTTGAAACATCTGTTCAGAAATAAAGAGCATGCCAAGTTGATGCGATGGCACAAAGAGGACCGTAAGAAAGACAGGAAGTTGAGAGCACCCGCTGACGGGTCACAGTGGAGAAAAATCGAGGGAAAGTGGTGGGACTTTTTAGGTGACGCAAGGAACGTATGGTTTGGTTTAAGCGCGGATGGCATTAATCCTTTTGGGGAGCAGAGCAGCAATCATAGCACCTGGCCCGTGACTCTATGTATCTATAACCTTCCTCCTTGGCTGTGCATGAAGCGGAAGTTCATTATGATGCCAGTTCTCATCTAAGGCCCTAAGCAACCCGGCAACGACATTGATGTGTACCTAAGGCCATTTGTTGAAGAACTTTTACAGCTGTGGAATGGAAAAGGTGTACGTGTGTGGGATGAGCAAGACCAGTAGGAATTTGACCTACATGCGTTGCTGTTTGTAACCATCAATGATTGGCCTGCTCTTAGTAACCTTTCAGGACAGACAAACAAGGGATACCACGCATGCACGCACTATTTAGATGACACCAAAAGTATATATTTGGACAAATGCAGGAAGAATGTGTACCTGGGGCATCGTCGATTTCTTCCGACCAACCATCAATGTCGAAAGAAAGGCAAGCATTTCAAAGGCGAGGCAGATTACCGAAAGAAGCCCGCCGTCCGTACTGGTTATCACATACTTGCTATGGTCAATGATTTACAAGTAATATTTGGAAAGGGTCCCGGCGGACTATCTGTTCCGAATGACGCTGAGGGACGCGCACCCATGTGGAAGAAGAAATCTATATTTTGGGACCTACCCTATTGGAAAGACCTAGAGGTCCGCTCTGCAATCAACGTGATGCACGTGACGAAGAATCTTTGCGTGAACCTGCTAGGCTTCTTGGGCATGTATGGGAAGACAAAAGATACACCGGAGGCACGGGAGGACCAACAACATGTGCACGAAAAAGACGGCATGCCTCCAAAGCAGTATGAAGGTCCTGCCAGCTACGCTCTTACCAAAGAAGAGAAGGAAATCTTCTTTGAATGCCTGCTCAGTATGAAGGTCCCGTCTGGCTTCTCGTCCAATATAAAGGGAATAATAAATATCCCAGAGAAAAAGTTCCAGAACCTAAAGTCTCATGACTGCCACGTGATTATCACGCAACTGCTTTCGGTTGCATTGAGGGGGCTTCTACCGGAAAATGTTTGACTAGCCATTGTGAAGCTATGTGCATTCCTCAATGCAATCTCTCAGAAGGTGATCGATCCAGAAATCCTACCAAGGTTAAGGAGTGATTTGGCGCAATGTCTTGTCAGTTTCGAGCTGGTGTTCCCACCATCCTTCTTCAATATCATGACGCATGTCCTAGTTCATCTAGTCGACGAGCTTGCCATTCTGGGCCCTGTATTTCTACACAATATGTTCCCCTTTGAGAGGTTCATGGGAGTCTTAAAGAAATATGTTCGTAACCGTGATAGGCCAGAAGGAAGCATCTCCACGGGCCATCAAACAGAGGAGGTCATTGGGTTTTGTGTTGACTTCATTCCTGACCTTAAGAAGATTGGTCTCCCTCAATCGCAGTATGAGGGGAGACTGAATGGAAAAGGGACGCCAGGAGCGGACTCAATAATATGTAGGGACGGGCATTCTTGGTCTCAAGCACACTACACAGTTCTACAGAATTCTACCTTGGTGACCCCGTATGTCAATGAACACAAGAATATTCTGCGCTCCAAACACCCGGAGCAGTGTGATGACTGGATTACATGTGAGCACATTAGGACTTTCGGTAGTTGGTTGCAAACATGCCTCATGGGTGACAACACTGTTTCTGATGAGCTGTACTCATTGGCCAGGGGACCATCTTCGACTGTATTGACTTAAAAAGGGTACGAGATAAATGGGAATACATTTTACATGATCGCCCAAGATCAAAAGAGCACCAACCAAAACAGTGGTGTCCTCTTTGATGCAGCAACCAAGAGGGAGAAGGACACATATTATGGTTACATAGTTGACATATGGGAACTTGACTATGGACATGATTTTAAGGTCCCTTTGTTTCAGTGCAAATGGGTCAATCTGTCAGGAGGTGGGGTATAGGTAGACCCACAGTACGGAATGACAATAGTGGATCTGAACAATCTTGGGTACACAGACGAACCATTCGTCCTAGCCAATGATGTGGCGCAGGTTTTCTATGTGAAGGACATGTCTACCAAACCGAGAAAAAGAAAAGATAAGGAAGCGAATACATCATACGATGAGCCAAAGCGCCACATAGTTCTTTCAGGAAAAAGAGACATCGTGGGAGTGGAGGGCAAGACAGACATGTCTTAAGATTATGAAAAGTTTCATGAAATTCCTCCCTTCAAAGTCAAGGCTGACCCGAGCACCCTGTTAAACGATGAAGATTATCCATGGTTACGGCGCAATAAGCAAAGGACACAAGCAAAGAAAAAGTGAAGACTTTCTCTCCAAAACTATTATGATGATGCGTTTGATCTAGAATATCACTGCAGTTACATGTGAAGAAATGAAATGCCTTTTGTAACAGATGAGTTTTCGTCCGAAACCCTGATACTTCAAAAGAGATTGTCCATTTTGTACACGAAGTGCATCTAGCTTTTGCCCTAACCCTCTCAACTTTTTAGCACATGTTATGTGGGTGAAATGATGATACCATGCCAACTTTCAACCTTTTCAGAGTTCATTTGTAGTGCTTTTCAATTTCAGGGTCATTTAGCTTAAAAAAATCAGTAAATGCATGAAAAATACCAAATGAAGTCAGAAAGGGTTACAAATTGATGATGTGGCTTTTAATGGTGCATTTTGAACACACAAAAAGTCTAGAGTTCAAATAAGTTAAAAAAATTGAAATCCCTTTGTAACAGATGAGTTTTCGTCCGAAACCCTGATACTTCGAAAGCGATTGTCCATTTTGTACACGAAGTGCATCCAGTTTTTGCCGTAACCCTCTTAACTTTTTAGAACATGCTATGTGGGTGAAATGATGATACCATGCCAACTTTCAACCTCTTCAGAGTTCATTTGAAGTGCTTTTGAATTTCAGGGTCATTTAGCTCAAAGAATGAACTAATAGCAAAAAGAATGAACTAGAAAACTTTTATGAAACTCTAATAGCAAAAAAGAATGAACTAGAAAACTTTAATGAAACTCTAATAACTAAAAGAATGAACTAGAAAACTTTAATGAAACTCTAATAACAAAAAGAATGAACTAGAAAACTTTAATGAAACTCTAATAGCAAAAGGAAACTAAAATTATATAAAATTTATGCAACTAAAATTATCAGTATTTTTGTTCAAAATATTAATAGCAAAAATAATTTTCATCAAGAATTTTTTTGTTAGAAACTTTAATAGCAAACGAAAATAACAAAATCTGTTTTTGAATAGAACAGACATTTAAAATTACCTAAAAATTACCAAATTGAATATAATGATAAAACACAGTAATATTAAATAGCAGGAAAAAGAATCACTCAAAAATCTATTTTTATAGTAAAGTTATTCACAAACTAGTGATTTACACAAATTTAAAAGAATTCAAATTTGAAAACTAATGGCACTAACAGAAAGTTTATAATTTTTGTGACCTAAAAGTAAAAAGAATCACTGAAAAACTGTAAGTATTTAGTAAGTACAAACAAAAGAAAATAAATAAAGAATCATAGAAAACAAAAAAACTGGAAACAAATTTAAAAAATGCCGCCTATTGGGCCACCACGGCCTGAATACGACTAGAAACCCAGCTAGTTGGGCCAGGATTCAGGCCCGCAACAGGCCCAGTAGGCCCACTGGCAGAGTAGTGTGAGATTAGGCCCGTAAGCCTGCAGTTGAGAGGAGCTCGAGAGGGTTGGCGCAGCAGCGCTTATAATCCACTCTCGAGCCCTCTCAGCTAGCGAGGTGGGACTAAACATCCCACCGCACCGCGCCAGTTACAGCACAAGGCCATTGGTCCCGGTTGGTGGCACGAACCGGGACCAATGCGCCCCTTTGGTCCCGTTTCGTGCCACCAACCGGGACCAATGCCCACCTTTGGTCCCGGTTCGTGCCACCAACAGGGACCAAAGGTCTCTGCTTCTCGCCCTTTGGGCTGACGAAAAGAGACCTTTGGTCCCGGTTGGTAGCACGAACCGGGAATAAAGGGTGCATTGGTCCCGGTTGGTGCCACGAACCGAGACCAAAGGTGGTTGCTATATAAGCCAACACTTGGGATTTTTCCCCAGTTTCTCCCATCACCGCGCCCTGCCTCCTCGACGCCGTCGCCGTCGACGCCCTCGCCCTGCCCTGCCCTGCCCCGACACGCCGCCCTCCTCTCGCCGTTCCGATCGGCCCGGAAGCCTCCCCGCGCTCGACCTCGTTGCCTCTGCCTGTTCGTTTGCCCGGGGAAGCACCACGCCGGCGCCCGCGACCCCTTCTTCCCCGACGTCGTTCGTCACTGCCGCCACCGATTCCGGTGACCTCGAGCCCTTCCCGAGCCCGCTGCCGTTCCCTACGACTGCGCTGTGAGCCCCTGCCTCCTCCCCTTTCCTTCTCATCGCCATCCCCGCACGCCACCCGTAAGCGCCGCCGCCAACCATCATCGCCGTCCCCCGACCTCGCCGTCCGCTTTATATATGCTCTTTTTTGCATTTTTAGAAAAATATATGTATGTATGTTCTCTGTATATGCTCTTTTTAGCATTTTTAGAAAAATATTGGAGATTATGTAATGCTCACAAAAAAGTCTATTTTTTGTTCATAAAATTTTTGTCCATTTTTTTGCAATGTATGTATGTTCATATGCAAAGTCTATTTTTTGTTCCTATGCAATGTATGTATATATTCAAAAGATTGCATATGAAGAAAAAAAGAAAATGTATGTATGTTCATATGCAAAGAATATGCAAAAGTTAGAATTTTTTATGTTCATAGAATTTTTTTTTGGTGATATTGTAGAATATGAACATTTTGAATATGGATGGATGGATGAACATTTTGTTAGATATTTTTTCTGAAGTATATATATGAAAACTTGGTCAATTTTTTTTTGTAGTAGATGATGATGATGATGATGATAAGATGATATATATATGAAAACTCGGTCAATTTTTTTGTAGTAGATGATGATGATGATATGATGATATATGAAAACTTGGTCAATTTTTAGATGTTGAACCCTTGGTTCAAAGCAACTTAACCTTGCTATTTAGATCAAAACAACAAAGTTTATGTGGCTATGTATGTATGGATGGATAGCAACTTAACGTTACTATGTTACTAAGTTAAAATGATGTTAATAGAAAGTTTTCTCTTGAAACGTTAATAAGTTACTAAGTTAAAATGTTCATATATTCGAAACATATCAAGTGTTGTATTTTCTCTCGAAATGTATCCCCGATAACTTCGACATGAGGGGGGACGTCGATCAACCCCCTCTCGCCCGACCAAATTTACGAATTTCAAAGTTACTAAATTTACTCCCGGTCCGCTCGCCCGACCAACTCTCGAGGCCACCCAAACCCTAGAAGAAAGAGCGTTGTCGATCTCCTACCCCCTCCCGCCCCTACCCGATAAACTCTCGAGGCCACCTAAACCCTAGAAGAAAAAGCGTTGTCGATCTCTCGAGGCCACCCAAACCCTAGAAAAAAATCATTGTCGATCTCCTACCACCTCCCGCCCCTTGTTGTGATATTAGCTAGGTCTATGTTTGCCACTAATATATCCATCTCTCATGTTTGTATATTGCCATGTTGTAATATTGGCAGAAACCATGGACATAGACTTAGAACAAGAAGAGTTGTTGGGGGACATAATCCACGACGGACGTGATGTTTTGTCGTTTCTCAACGACACCGATGGTCTGGAAGGAGAGGATGACGGCTCCGGTGATCGAACAATGGAGGAGGAAGGACATGATCATGACGGCTCCGGTGACCGAATGGCGGAGGAAGAAGGAGACCATGATGACGGCTCCGATGACCGAACAGAGGAGGGAGCTGTTGCAAAGTCCGGCGAGGTATATATATTAATTAAGCCTGTGCTGACTAATTGATGCATTAATTGTTTTGGTATGTACATATATTAACGCTTCTTTCTTCTTTTATAGCCCTCCGAATCGAGCCAAACTTCCGTAACGAGACGAGGCCCGAAGAAAAGGTTGCGCCAGGATGAAAGGTTCACGATCACAGCACTCGCGGACGATGGCCTACCGATTGAACCCAAGTGGACCAAGGACGCATTTGTTGCTCAGTGCAGAGCTATTGTTAGGGACAGCATCCCGATCAGCATCCAGAAATGGAATAAGCCTAAGGATGACCCTGAAGTTTCTTATGTTAACGATAGACAGAAAGCTGATCTTCGGACCGCGCTGAAGGCAAATTTCACCCTACCGCCAGAGGAGGATCCGAATAACCCAGTTATAGAGCCAAAGGTCAAGGCGTGTGCTCTTAAGAAGATGGCAGATCTATTCAGGAGGTGGAAGAAAGAGTTGAACAGAAAGTTTGTCGACAAAGGGAAGACTCCAGAATTCACCGGCCGATATGAGAAGATAAGAGATCACTGGCCCGCATTTGTGGCCTACAAGACATCGGAGAAGGGTAAGAAAATGTCAGAGACAAACAAGAAAAATGCTGCAAAGAAGCAGTATCACCATCACACGGGGTTAGGTGGCTACCTCAAAGCCCGGCCGTTGTGGGACAAAGCTGAGCAAGACCTGCTTGCTAAAGGTATCCAACCAGCGACATTGAACTGGCCAGACCATTCAAGGACTTGGTTCTTCGGGGTTGGGGGAACTTTGGACCCAGAAACAGGGGAGTGCCATTGGACGGACAAGCAACTTGCAATACCCGTCAAGAAGCTTCATGCTTATATCACCGCAACGCAAGAAGGGACGTTCAATCTTGACAGAGAGAAGGACGAGCTGACTGAGGCCCTCGGGAATCCTGAGCACCCTGGACAAACACGAGGCACAGCAGGCTCCATTCCGTGGGTGGTTGGGTTTGCCGGTGCAGGCGGTTACAGAAGCCGGGAGAGAAAAAGGAAAGCGGAGCTGAGCGAAATGCAGAAGCTCAATGCAAGACTAGTAAAGCTAGAGGAACTTGCAGCTGCCGGCCAACCATCTCAGCGGCACGAAGCTACCACAGAAGCTACCCCGCCATCTTAGCGGAGAAGCAGCGTGGCTTCCACGGAGCTCGTTCAGCTAGATTCCACGGCTCCTCGCTACCCCGTGGATACTATCACGAAGGCTCAACACTGCGAGCTTATGACGAAATGGCAGAACTTGACTTTGAAGGCGGCTATCGGCTCTAATGCACCTCCTCAACCCGACGGAACTTTTCACTACGGTCCGATTCCACATGGCTATGCTATTGTGACGGTGGATGAAATAATGCAGGGATTTGAGGAGCTGGAGCTTGACCACCCTACAGGTGAAGGGGAGAATCAGCTAGTTTATGCTTTGAGGAGTACATGTCTATGGAGGAAGGAGTACATCAAGCTTCCAAACTGGACGCCTCCTCCTCCTCCAGCGAGTCAGGGCACTCCGCCTCCTCCTCCTCCTCCGGCGAGTGATTAGGGCACTCCGCCTCCTCCGGCGCGTGAGGGCACTCCGCCTCTTCCTCCACCTCCTCCGGCGCGTCGGAGCACTCTGCCTCCTCCTCAACCTCATCAGCAACGGCGGAAGAGAGCCGCCGCCGCTCCGGCGGCTAGCAGTACAAGCAGAGGCGGGAAGCAATTCAGATACGGTCCATCTCTCAAGCCTCTGGAAAAGTTACCATATGAGAGGACCGACGAGGAAACCGCAAAAATCAGTGCTGCCGATGTGCATGAACATTTTGCACGGAAACCTCCACCTCCGAAGGAGACAATAGATACGATGAAAGTGAAGCGCACTATCGATGCCCTGAAGTGACCACCACCGCCTCCGCCGCAATCCAACTATGAGCGCATTATTGAAAGGACATATAAGGAAGCGGAGAGGTCGGGAAGTACTTGTAGTCATGCAAGGTTAGCAGAACGAAGAAGTGGGAAAAAAATTCCCCAGCTCGGCGAACAGGCGAACCAATCGTGCCCCCCGCTCAAGGTGTCTAGCGATATTGTCGCTAATCATTCGGGGATGGTGCCCGGTACCAATCCTGCTGATTACCTGAGCGATGATGTAGAGTTTGAAACAATGGAGGTGGACGAATTCATATACCAGTACGGGCAGCCTCTCGTCAAACCTGATCATCCTCCTCTAACAATGATGATGCGAAGATTCCATGAATGGTACATGAAAACTTGCAGCGAGTCTGGCAAGGATACTTTGATGCTGAGATTTAAAGAGGAGCACGGCCTCGTTGGAACTGAGCTATTGCCTGTTGAATTTGTCGAGTTATTCCAGTTATACAATCAAATGGCCCTCGACAAACAACTCATGACTTGCTACTGTCTGTAAGTACTACTTCTGTAATTAAGTCTCTATATATAGCTCAGCTCTTTCATTGCATGTATATATAATTATCCTCACTATATTATGCAGATTGAAGATCGTCGAATGCAGAAAAGCACAAATCTATGACATTGGGTTCATTAACCCAAATATCATACATGAATGGATGGTTAAAAACAGAATCACAGATACCGAGGACAACTTGCTACAATCGTTGCTTAAAAATCAAAACAAAGAGAAAATACTCTTTCCTTACAACTTCAAGTGAGTGTTACTGTCTTGTGCATATTCGGTTTCCCTTACTCGAGGTTATAGTAATGTAATTGATGAGTTATGCATGCGTGCGCAGCTTCCACTTTATTCTGCTAGAGATTAAACTTGACCGGGGAGTAGTAACTGTCTTAGACTCGAGACGAAAAGATCCCCAGGACTATGCGGACATGACTGAAATGCTCCAGAAGTAAGTTCAATCGATCATTATTGCACCATATCGGCAACTTTGTTCATTTCCTGATGTCAAGTAATTATTTTCTTTGTCTGGCAGGGTTTGGAAAGAGTTCATCGCAATTGCTCCGGGACTGCCGAGGGAGCTGCGATTTACACACCCGAAAGTAAGTACTACTAGCTAGTTCCGCACATCTCCCATTGATTCTAGCTAGTTTCATCAATACCATTTATCATGTTTGATTATCAGTTTGATTGAACTCTATTTCTCGTAAAGTGCTTGTGGCAGGAAGCCGGGAATGATTTTTGTGGATACTACGTTTGCGAGTTCATCTACAACGTGACGGCCTCTCAGCGGGGCTACTCTGAAAAACAATATGAAGTACGTAAACAATAATATTCACAATTTTATTTTATTACCATCATTTGTGTTGAGTTTCATTCATATATATGTATTGACCCCCTTCTTTAAATTAGATGTGGTAGATGCGGGATGAACTCCTACCACATGATCGCGTACGAGCAATTCAAGAGGAATTGGCGGGATTCTTTCTTGACCACGTCATACATAAAGCCGGAGAATACCATGTGGATATAGACTTTAAATGTTAGGGATTGCAAGAGATCTTATATTGTATATATGTAGCTAGTTGCATCAGATAGATATATGAAAACTTGTTGTTCGACCAATCTCTTGGAGAAAGAGAGGTCACTTCTCTCTGTATATGTTCATGACGATCTTGTGTACTTAATGGTTCCTTCATTTGCTTACTAGCTAGCATGTCGAGTTCTCTCTATACGTATAGTAGCTAGCGTCGACCAAGCACGGAGATAAAGAGAGGTCACTTCTCTCTATTAGCTAGCTAACACAATATGAAACCCCTAAATTAACCCTCCAAAACCCCTAAACCCCCCCTTAAAAAAACAAACAAAACCCCCAGCTCCTGCCAGATGCTGGCGCGTGGATGACTTTTGGTCCTGGTTGGTGTTACCAATCGGGACTAAAGGTCCTCCTGCCTGGGCGCCCTGCAGCGGCCACGTGGAGCCCCTTCTGTCTCGGTTCGTAAGCGAACCGGGACTAAATGTTTTGGGCTTTAGTCCCGACCCTTTAGGCCCGGTTCTAGAATCGGGGCTAAAGGGCCTCTGGAACCGGGGCTAATGGGCCGTTTTCTACTAGTGCTTCATCGCACGTTGAGGGATGGTTATATGATCAAATTAGATTAGCATTGTTGAGAGATTGCACTAGCGAAAGTACAGACCCTAGGCCTCATTTTCAAGCATTGCAATACCATTTGTGCTCTATTTTATCAATTGATACCTTGCTATTTTTTTTATTGTTCCTATTACAAAAAATCAATATCTACTATCATTACTACACTTTCATCACCAGCTCTTCGCTGAACTAGTGCACCTATACAATTTACCATTGTATTTGGTGTGTTGGGGACACAAGAGACACTTTGTTATTTGGTTGCAGGGTTGTTTGAGAGAGACCATCTTTTTCCTACGCCTCCCACGGATTGATAAACCTTAGGTCATCCACTTGAGGAAAAATTGCTACTGTCCTACAAAACTCTGCGCTTGGAGGCCCAACACGAGTCTACAAGAATAAAGTTGCGTAGTAGACATCAGCGGCTGGCCGTGGGGCCGCACGGGCGACGGACGGAGGAGGAAGAAGGAGACGGGGACTTATTTGTCAGAGCTTTAAAAGCACAAGGGCTTTTTGCAAAAACACCACTGTACTGCGCTCGCGACATGAATTTCGGGATGGAGGGAGTATTATGTGTGTCCGTGTGGTATTATACATCACCCCCTCCGGTACATATTAATTAAGCAATTTAATACTAAATCAATGGCAATTAATATGGATCACAGGGAGTATATTTTCAAGTTCAACCAATTTATTGTTTTGTGCCTACGCTTTGTGCATATTCTTCTGTGTGCTCATGTCTATTCCATGTGCTTGCGAGGGAGGGGGTGATAATATTATCAAGATGCATTTTATTTTGTGCGTGTCGAGATAATTAATTTGTAATGTAAACGCTAAGTATAATATCGGCATATACTTACTCAAGTTTTATGCAATCAATGTGCAAATCATACTGTTACGTGAAAATTGCATTGCTATATACTTAGATTTGATATTATGAAACAATGCAATTTTGGTACCAATTGTGTGCAATTTTTTGTGTCATCATTTTTTCTTCTTATTTAGGGTAATATCAATGCCCGTAATTCATTATTCCTTAGGAAAAAAAAATCATGTTTTTGTTTTGTCTTTGTTTTTTAGTTTTATTTGTCTTTTAGGTCTTTAGTTTTAGTTTGCATTTTTAATTTTGTTTTCTTTCTTTTGTTTTAGTTTGTCTTCCTTTTATTTTAGTTCATTTCTACTATTATGTGTGTGTGTGTGTGGTATTGTATATTGTTATTTCAAGTTCAACCAATTTATTGTTCTTGTGCGTGCGTTTCATGCATGTGAGTAGAAATTGGGCATGTCCTTTGCTTTCTAGGATCCCTCGATCTACGTGCAATAGGAAATTATCTCACAGGGAGTGGCGTATTTCATCTTGTATAGTTGTCCCTGCGCGACTGTTACATGATGCTGAGTAAATCTTTGACCTCCAGATCCGATTAAAATAACAACAAAACCCGTTAACAATTTGCCCAATTTCTACTTATTGTGAGTTTGCTACAATCAGAAGCAAACTCACAATGGAGAGCCGCAAGTAATAACTCATGTATACGGAAGACAGTCTATGTTTGTTCTCTCGTTTGGGTTCAACAGATCGAGAAGCCATGCAAGTTGATACTTCACCAAACTGAGAACGCAAGGAAACACAGTTTGCTGGAGGTTCTGACTTTTGAGCGATCGAGGAATAGTACTACTTGCAAATTGAGTACTACTTTTGGCCATCAACAAGCAATTCAAGTGGACCAAGGAAGGACTACAGAGACGTGCTCACGTCATTTATTTAGTGGATTTCTTAAGTCTACGGATTAGATCGGTAACACTTTTTTCTCAATAGTGACATCCAACGGTATTTTCCTCTTTATTACTTAGAGCATGGAAATTATGATTACGTGACTCAATTATCATGGTTTGGAAATAGATAATAATGGATATATTTTCTACGGAGAATGCTGATCACATTATTTAACAAAACAAACCAGAAAGGAAAAATTAAAATGTCATTGTTAAGGAAAAGGAAATATATAATGTGACACCTGGAATATGGATAACAAATGGCTTATATAATTGTTTGGGGTTATTCAATTGGTTTTTTACTATTCAATATGAGAGTGAATATATTACATGGAAAATAATGTGCAACCGGAAACACCTTCTTTTTGGGCGGAATATCTCTCGGAAATTTTAGATAGTTGGTTTATTAGTGCAAGTTATAGTTGTCATAAACTATATGCCAAAATGGTTGGAATAATTTTATATACACTTGTCATCGTGATTGGTTATTCAATCTATCCAATATGGTATACTATTTGTTCTATGGAGGAAGACAGGAAAATCTTTGAGGGAATGATCTGACCAATTATGGTTGACTACACCTTGAAGAGGAAGATATAATTTTTGCTAATAGAATTGGCTAAGAGAAAGTGTCCATTATGGAACATCACTTATTTATGAAGGAAGATGGGAACCACTCCATGGAAAAGGAAATTTTCTCGCACTTAACCGTATGCCCATTGCCAATGTTTGTATTATGTGTTTAAATGTCACTACCTATTTTTTCAAATAGTTGGATTATGGTGTTGGTTTATATACATCATTTATTGTTGGAATACCATAGCAACTTTATTGTCATGAAACAATTTCAAAGGAAAATTGATGTACTTTGGATTGGAAATTATGCCATGAAACTCCCTTGCGGAGGAAAACTATTATTGTTATAGGACACTATGTGCAACTTCAGTGAGAAGGAATTTGGTTTATTGTTCTATCTTGGAATCTATTGACTATGTTATACTATTTGGAAAAGGAAGAGTGGAAATATTGCTCAATAGTAAAATTAGTGCATTACTAAAAAAATTCACACAATGTTCTGTCTTTCTTGATGTCCGTTGGAAGTTAGCGAACCAGATTGTTTATATTTGGCAAAGATAACTCCAGATGGAGGAATACCGACAATGGGAACACATGCTTGGAATCTTATTATCTACATCATCGCCGACTTGGTCACATATCTTGGAACAACATCAAGGGGCTTATTGATTCTGGAATTCTAAATTTTAGTGGGAGGACTATCATACTCGTGAAGCATATATAATGGTTATTTTGGATTTACACGCCTTTTCTTAAGGTGGAAGGAGATAAAAAGTTTCACATCCTTTTTTTTCTTCTGATATACTTATGTTATTTTTTGGACACTCCCACTAGTGGTCAGATTATTTATTTCATCTCACTCTTCGATGATTACACTTTTATATGTTTATGTTTATCTTTTATTATTCAAGTCGGAAGGTTTTATTGTGCTAGTCACATGTTATACTCAAGTGGAAAATCAATTGATTAAAGAATATCATAGTTTTAACAACTGATTGGTGGGGGAAGTACACTTCAGGAATATATCGTTTGTAGATAAAGAGCATGGAACTATTAACCATTGTAATATACCATACACTCCACAATTGAATGTCTTTTACTCCCTTGTTTCTTTGGAAGGAAGCATTGCATACTGTCATTTGTTGATATCATTATCCATCTAGCACAGTCACTTGACTGGAAGGAAATCTTATATTTTGGCATGAAATTCTCAGTTATTACAAAGCGGACACCAGATTTTTTTTCATGGTTGTTCTAGTGGATCAAAGGGTGTTTCCTTAGTTATCTGGAAAAGGAATACTGGTGGAAAATAGGAGCATAATTATTTTTATGGATAATGTTGGAATTACTAGCAATCATACTAGAATATAAATTTGACCCCAAACGAGACTATAAGTGAAACTCCTGACACTAACATGGTTAGGATAAGTGGGAGGAATTACCTTGGAATGTCATATCTCGATAATTGCTATGTGTTTTTTGGGAAGTCGCTCTAAATTTTAGAGGAATAACTGAAGTTTCTTAAGAAGGCTTAAATTTTCCATCATCTTCAACTATGGGTGGAAGAAATGTGGGAAAGAATAAACTCAATGAGGAATTATATAGTTTGGGAACTTATTATCATACCAAACAACCGCAAGCCCATTGTTTGTAAGTGTTTTTCATTTATTGGTAAGGAAATTTGTCTTGTTGGAAAATTATAATGTCGCTCTTGCCATTCAGTTCTTTGCACAAAGGAAAATATACTTTGTGGAAACTCTCTCTCCTGGAATTTTGGGAAAGAGGAACTAAAGACATGGTTTGCTAATTGAATATATTAATGTATTGTCTTATAACAAGCTTCACATCAATGGAATAGCATGTCATATGGTTTTCTAAATGAAGCTTGGTGGTCATCTACAAATGTAAGTGTAAAATGGTTTACATTATTATTGTACACATTAACATTCTTTGGTTGTTTGTGCATTGATAAGTCACATTGATGGAAGCGTAAGCTTAGTCATTTTCTAACTTTCATATGAAAGGAATTTGTGGAGCTTCCAATGTTTCGGGAGTGGAAATACATAGAAAATATTTTGAAGTGTTTCTCTATAGAAAATTGCAAATCTGTTAAAATACCTTTGATAAAGGGAATCATACTTAGTGAGGAATTATATTTGAACTCCTGAGGAAAAATGGAATAATAAATGGTACTGGAATTGGTATGTATCTTCATTATACAATCATACCTTAGCTTTCGGAATTTATGCTGCATTCAAGCAGTGGAAGGAAAGACGAGCAACTAAGGGAATCTCACACATCATATAAGATTGTGGAAAGTGCATCACAACTTGTCACTTGTTCTGAAATTTATATTAAAGGTAAACACATCGAGGAAGCAGTTTACTCTATCTACAAGATGAGAAATAAGTCCAGGTATGCATATTCAATTATTAATTTTAGTACTAATAAGGTGCAGGTTCACTGACCGAAGTCAGGAATTTCTTTCAAAACATGGTTACTGATGGAACTTCATTTACTGATTGGATTGGATATTTATGTGGTTTGAAAACTTTATTCTACATGGTTATGTTCTATTTGACTTGATGTGGAATTATCATATTACTGATATATGTGATGGAAAACAATTGATGCGGAATTTCACTTGAGGAACAAAATACTTAAGGTGCCTATAAAGGTGGAATTACACTCGAGGAAATAATACTCAAGGCGCCAAGGACAACTATGCTGGAATAGTTAGGCGGAAACTAAAGGTCTCTAGTGATCTTAAGTGCCACAACAAGGAAACATATTGAGGGAAGTTATCACTATATATTTCTTTGGATTTTCAACGTAGTGTTAACCTGTTTGCTGACCCCTTGACTAAGCCTATTAGTCATGAGGTATTTGGTAAGCATGTTAAGACTATGGGTTTACGAATATTTGAATGATCGTTTTGGAGAAGTGGGAGATGTTGGAATTATGTGTCCTGCAACTATATTCAATTACTAGGAATTACTAATATTCGGAATTCCTCATTATGGAATTATACATGTATTTATGCATGGAATTACTTTACATAATTATCATGGAATTATCACTTGTTGGAATGTACTTAAGTAATATATGCTGAAGGAAGCTGGTCGATTATCAGTGGAATACAATATACTATTTATATTGGAAAGACTACCCGGGTACACTGATGATTGGAAGGAGCTAGATCATATAGTTAGATTACAGCCCTAATGTTGATCTATGTAATTAGAGAAATTTCTCTATTATGGCGCGTTGCTCACAAGCGCGTGCTCCGGGGACATAACGGGTAGAATCCGTTAACGGACAAATATGATTGTGGTTGGTAATTTGATCTGGACTCTATCCTGAAAACTAGTTGCAACAACTAGGAATCTTATCTGTATAAGAGGTGGACTCTTTGGAAAGACAATATAAGAAGGTCCCTACCCCCTAGCCTCAGATATGCGAATTGTGAGCGGCACCACGGGTAAGCGCAAAGGAATTAGGGGGTAGACCGCAAACCCTAAATTTCTAACAGGAATGGATGAAAACTTCCTATGGACCTAATTTTGAAGAATTCTACGCATGGCATGTCACTCCATTCCTGTGTTAATCCTATTCCCGTGTTTTATAAATCCTGCAAAACAAAGCAGCCCTGAAGCTGTGATGGAGCCGACACGTATAGCGAGCCTGGACAAGGTTTGACAACTATTTCCTTAGCAAGCAAATGCCCATGAAAATTGACACACAACACTCGTGCAACACTAACATCGATAAAGGTTTTGCCAGTGGAGCCTGGACAACTGCCCAGGTAGCTGGGCGGTGGCTCCGCCACAACCCTAAAGTGATGAGAGTTTTCATCTTAGGCAAAGCCTAATACTACTACCAACACGGACAAACAATACCGAATACACACACATCAAGTGGCAAAGAATGAATGGCGAAACTATGTGTAGCCACCTATTTTCTACTACAAATCATTCAAGCACCTCTAAAAAGCTGAAAACTTACCAAAGATTGAAGTTTGGTTATGGCTGATTTACCTCAATGCTAACGAAATAGGTTTGTTACTCTTGCACTCAATCTGTTTCAAAATAATTGAATTATCTTGTTTGCTCTAAGTCAAACTTAATTAAGTTTGACCAAATCTATATACAAATGTACCAACACCTACAATACTAAATTTGCTTCATTAGATTCATTATGAAATATATTTTCACATTATATATTTTGATATTGTAGATCTTGGCTAATTTTTCTGTAGACTTGACCAAACTTAAAAGGTTTGACTTAGGAAAATTCTTGAACTTTTTTGGTTTTTCTCTTTTTGAGGTTTCAGGATCTTGTGGTTATTTTCATGACAAGCTCAAGTTCATCATAAACGGATTTCCTATGCATCTTCTATTGTGTTTTTGGTGCTGGATATTTTGTCGGTTCTTATGCGAGTAAATGTGCTTACCCTTATATACATTGACATTTTCTCTGTTGATAGTGCTTGTCGCAATCTATCCAAGAAGATTGAGTTCATTGAAATCGGAGTTCATTTGCAAAACTTATGACAGTTTCGGTCTTTCCTGGATTTGATGCTTGGTCCGGGTGCGTTGAGTCCTTCGACCCTGGGTGCCCGGAGGCACCAGAGATTGTTTCCTCTGTCTCGGCCTTCTCCGGGTGCCCGTGGTCTGTCCCTCGGCTCTGGGCTATCCAGGTGTCAGGGTCTTGGACCCCCGGGTGCCCGACCCTCCCCTGTCTCCCGCGCCTGCCCTGTTCAGGTGCCCGACTCTCTGCCCCTCGTTCCCGGGGTAGCCCATTCGCTCCATGGTTAGCCCGGGTGCCTGTCCAACTGTTATTTTTCCCATGTGGCTATAAAATCCCCCTGTTCCACCTCCAACTCTAATTTTTGGAGCACGATTTTCTCCTCCATTATTGATCTCTAAAAGCTTGCTTTCTCTCTATTCCTCCCATGATTCTTGATTACTAACTTCGTCTGGGTTTATTGGGCCCGGAGACCACTTCTCTTGGACCAAGGCACATAGTAATTTGCTCAAATTAATCCTTTCATCCCACTTCCAATACACTCTCTCACATTCAGCCAATGGAAAAGCATGTATGCACCGTATTTATTCTTTAACCATGGGACCAACAACAATGCCTCTCCCTACGGCCAATGAAATAGCAAGGCCTTATAAAAACAGACATGCTTGTGTTGCTCTTAGGCCTAATAAACTCGGACGGAGCTAGTATTTTTTAGGGAAAATATAAAGGAGATCTCGATCCATATTTCTACCAATCATTTTCTACTCTAAGTGAGGGGAACCATGTGGATCTAGATCTTGGTGTTCTTTTGTGTTCTCCACTTTTGTTCTTCCTCTCATATTCCTCCATACCATTTTTTGCTCTGGTGGGATTTGGTAGAGAAGGACTTAAGCACTCCGTGTGATCTTGCCATTGCATTTGGTGCACAGGATTTGAGTTTTCCACGGTGATACATGGAATTGAAAGTTTGAGAAGCTTACTACTCTTCGGTGCTTGGTACCCTAGAGCTTGTTCCTCTTGGGCGCTTGGGCACCCTAGACGGTTGGTGTTCTCGCGAAGCTCAATCATTGTGGTCTAAAGGTTTGTGAGCCTCCAATTAAGTTGTCGTGATTGCCCCGGGCAAATTATACGGGTTCGATGACTGCCCTTAAGGGTTCCAGAGTGGAGTCACGACACCTCACATTGTGTGAGGGCATGAGAATAATACAGTGAGCCATTGGGGAGCTTGGGGAGCATTGTGCCTCCACACCGCTCTAACGAAGATTAGCATCAGCAAGGGTGTGAACTTCAGAAAAGAACATCATCTCCGTGTGCCTCGGTTATCTCTTACACGAGCCCTTTACTCATGCACTTATTTTGTGATAGTTATCGTGCTTACGTTATATATCTTGCTATCACATAGTTGTATATCTTGTTTAGCATAAGTTTTTAGTGCACATAATTGGGCCCAGTTTATTTAGGTTTTGTGCTTGGTAAATCAAATGCTATTTTTATTCCGTATTTATTCAAGCCTAACCGTAATTGTTTCTGAATAGCCTATTCACCCCCCTCTAGGCGACATCCAGGCCGTTTCAGATATTATTCATAATATTTTTTTGCGTGCTCCACATCCTCTTATGTGTGGAGTGTTATATGCAACGCCATAGCAGCGTATGGTAGACCTGATTGTTTGACACCTTTTGGAGGGCAATTTGGAAACCCCACAACTAAGCTTGCTTGAAAAAAATAATAAGTTCTCATTGAGATGTTATGTTATGTTTCTTGTCTGTGGGCAAATTTGCAAAAGGACGCGAAGAAACTTGCTGAAGGGGCTATAACACTCTAGCACATGGTGGTGCAATAAGTTAACAAATTGGCACCTCTTACACTCTCGTGTTACATTGAGGTACAAGAGAAAAACATGTAAGCATGCGAAGAAACTTCTTATGACGACTATGATAGTGAGTGAAGAATCAGTGATGTTTTCGTTCTGCTTTTGGTTATTAGCATGCGAAGAAACACTCTCTAGTCATGTTGAAATAAGTGACTTGGATGTTTTCGTTCTGCTTTTGGTTATTAGCTGTCGAGAACCATGTTGCCTACCCCCCTTGGGTTTGCCTTTTGTATATTAGATTGATGGTGTTTGTCCATTCACGTCTTCAACATATCTATAATTTTTGATTGTTTCATGCTATGCTTCATATGCCATTTTATATTATTTTTAAGGACTAAACTTGACGATGATGATGTCGTGCGTGCTGCAAGCTCAATATCCGGCTGAGCGTGAGCATGGTGGTGGCCACTGATGTCTACTATGCAACCTTTCTCCTTGTAGACGTTGTTGGGCCTCCAAGTGCAGAGTTTTGTAGGACAGTAGCAAATTTCCCTCAAGTGGATGACCTAAGGTTTATCAATCCGTGGGAGGCGTAGGATGAAGATGGTCTCTCTCAAACAACCTTGCAACCAAATAACAAAGAGTCTCTTGTGTCCCCAACACACCCAATACAATGGTAAATTGTATAGGTGCACTAGTTCGGCGAAGAGATGGTGATACAAGTGTAATATGGATAGTAGATATAGGTTTTTGTAATCTGAAAGTATAAAAACAGCAAGGTAACTAGTAGTAAAAGTGAGCAACAATGGTATTGCAATGCTTGGAAACAAGGCCTAGAGTTCATACTTTCACTAGTGCAAGTTCTCTCAACAATGATAACATAATTGGATCACATAACAATCCCTCAACGTGCAACAAAGAATCACTCTGAAGTTTCTATCGGAGAACGTAGGACAAAAACGTGCATCAACCCCTATGCATAGATTACCCCAATGTCACCTCGGGAATCCGCGAGTTGAGTGCTAAAACATACATCAAGTGAATCAATAGAACATCCCATTGTCACCACGGATACCCATCGCAAGACATACATCAAGTGTTCTCAAATCCAATACTCAATCCAACATAACGAAACCTCAAAGAGCAAGACTCAATTCATCACAACAAGAGATAGAGAGGGGAGAAACACCATATGATCCAACTATAATAACAAAGCTCGCGGTACATCAAGATCGTGCCAAATCAAGAACACAAGAGACAGAGATCAAACACATAGCTACTGGTACATACCCTCAACCCCGAGGGTGAACTACTCCCTCCTCATCATGGAGACCACCGGGATGATGAAGATGGCCACCGGTGATGGTTTCCCCCTCCGGCAGGGTGCCGGAACAGGCTCCCGATTAGTTTTTCATGGCTACAGAGGTTTGCGGTGGCGAAACTCCCGATCTAGGTTTATTTCTGGAGTTTTCTCTATTTATAGGAGGTTTTGGCGTCGGGGACAAGTCAAGGGGGTCCACGAGGCGGCGGCAAGGCAGGGGGGCGCGCCCTCCACCCTTGTGGTTGCCTCGGGACTCCTCTCTGGTATCTTTTCGCTCCAGTATTTTTTATATTTTCCAAAAATATTCCTCGTAAATTTTCAGCTCATTCTGAGAACTTTTATTTCTGCACAAAAAAAAGGACACCATGGTAGTTCTGCTGAAAACAGCGTCAGTCCGGGTTATTTCTAATCAAATCATACCAAAATCATATAAAATTGTTGTAAACATGGCATGAATACTTCATAAATTATAGATACATTGGAGACGTATCATCATCCCCAAGCTTAATTCCTGCTCGTCCTCGAGTAGGTAAATGATAAAAGAAATTATTTATGAAGTGTGAATGCTAGCAAGTGCACAAGTTTGATCAATAATAATTTCAACCACTTTTTCTAGCATCATTATAAATCATAAACAGTAGCTCATCTCATAAAACTTCTCATGATCAAGTAGCAAGCTATTCACATGTTAAAGCATAGATCATAAACTTTCTTGAAAACTAACAAACTATGTTCTCAGTCATCAAACAATTGCAATTCATCAAACAAATCCCACATACTCAACTATCATATAGTCTTCCATGATTGCTACCACTCAAAGTATATTTTTAGAACAAATAGCATCCATCGAACATAGTGAAAGATAGGGGCTTAGTGTTTTGCCTCTCAACTTATTTATCATATAGATAATTGTCAACAATAATAATTCATGATCAAATATATTTGAATGGCCATATATGCTTAGATCTTTCCCCATCACATGATGCTTGCCAACTAAAGAGTAGGTTGGAATGAGAAGGAATACTACTGACTCTTGCATAAAAGTAAAAGATAGGCCCTTCGTAGAGGGAAGCATGGATTTGCAGAGGTGCCAGAACTCGAAGCTTTTAAAATAGAGATGAATATAATTTTGAGAAGTATGCTTTCATTGTCAACGTAACGACCAAGAGTTCTCACTATCTTCCATGCTAGACACATTATAGGCGGTTCCCAAACAGAATGGTAAAGTTTTTACTCCCCCTCCACCAACAATCACACTCCATGGCTGATCCGAAACAACGGGTACCGTCCATACCAACAACAATCCTGGGGGAGTTTTGTTTGATGATTATATTTTGATTTGATTTCGAGCATGGAACTGGGCATCCCGATTACCAGCCACTTTCTCGTGAATGACAAGTGAATCAACACTCATCGTGAGAATAACCCACCTAGCATGGAAGATACTGACAGCCCCTAGTCGCTACATGAGCGATTCGGGCATACAAAACAGATTATTATTTGAAGGTTTAGAGTTTCGCACATGCAAATTTACTTGGAACGGCAGGTAAATACCGCATATAGGTAGATATGGTGGACACTCATGGAAGAAACTTGGTTCAATGATTTTGGATGCACAAGCAGTATTCCCACTTAGTACAGAAATTTTGGCTAGCAAAAGATTCTAAATAGCAAGCACCACATGTTGGAGGATCCATAACAATATATCTTCTATACAAATATACCCAAGCATAACTCATTACGTTGTCTTCCTTGTCCAACTTCAACTAATTTGCTCAAATTTGAAAATAATTAATGGGGCTCACAATCATAGAAGATGTCCAAGATAGTATATTTATATGTGAAATCTCTCTTCCTTCAATATTCTTTCATGAATTGTTCAAGTGACCAATACTATGTTTGCTATCTTTCAATAAATTTACCACCTCCACTTCTTATATGTGAGGTCATTACTCCCCATGGGATAAGCAAATGGAACATATATAATTTCAGATTTATGATATTCAATTCATTCAACCATTTACTCATAGGATATAAGTGAAGCACACGAGTAAATGACAAACTACTCCAAAAAGATATAAGTGAAGATCAATGAGTAGTCAAATAATTAAGTAGCTATGTGAAGACTCTCTCTCAAAAATAATAATTTGGATCTTAAGTATTTTATTCAAACAGCAAGCAAAATAAAATAAAATAACATTCTAAAAATAGCACACATCATGTGAAGAAGCAGAAACTTAGGCTTAACCGATACTAACCAATAGTTCTTGATGAAGAAAGGTGGGATGCGTACCGGGGCATCCCCAAGCTTAGATGCTTGAGACTTCTTGAAATATTAACTAGGGATGCCTTGGGCATCCCCAAGCTTGAGCTTTTGTGTCTCCTTAATTCCTTTTATATCACGGTTTCCCTAAATCTTAAAAACTTCATGCACACAAAACTCAACAAGAACTTGTGAGAAAAGTTAGTATAAATGAAATGCAAAACCTTATCATTCTCTACTGTAGCAAATCACTACAATTATTATTTAACATTGCATACTAAATGCCTCTGCATATTTAATACTCCCATCCTCCAATAGAATCATTAAACAAGCAATCTGTCAAAACAGGACAGTCTGTAAAGAGTGCAATTGTACTCATACTTACCTAACTCCAAAAATTCTGAAAAATTATCACACAGTAACAAATTTGTTGTTACTCATTGTGTAAAAATTTAAAGATTTTATCAGGTTCTGAATTTCCATAAGAATTCATACAATGATAGAAAACTTTCTATTTTCAAAACAGCAACATATAGACTTGCAAAATAAGCATGGTAAAGGCTATACTTGACATTTTTATTGAACTAAAAGATGAAAAACATTATTCTAAATAACAGAAAGAAAATACTAATAAAATAAAATGACACTCCAAGCAAACCTCATATCATGTGACGAATAAAAATATAGTTCCAAGTAAGGTTACCGATAATGTTGGAGACGAAAGAGGGGATGCCTTCCGGGGCATCCCCAAGCTTAGTTGCTTGGATCTTCCTTGAATATTACCTTGGGGTGCCTTGGGAATCCCCAAGCTTAGTGTCTTGCCACTCCTTGTTCTCCTCATGTCGATATCTCACCCAAAACTTGAAAACTTCAATCACACAAAACTTAACGGAACTTCGTGAGATGGGTTAGTTTGATAAAACAAATCATTCACTTCGGTACTGTCAAGACAAGATTCAAATTTTTTCTCACATGATTCCCACTGTACCCTATCATTTCTATAATTTATATTAAGAAATATAAGCCATAGAAACTAGAAAACAAGCAAACTATGCATCAAAAACAGAATCTGTCAAAAACAGAACAGTCTGTAAAGATCTGAATTAAGCTCATACTTCTGTTACTCCAACAATTCTGAACAATTAGGACAACGTAGACAATTTGTATACCAATGAACTGTAAACAATTCAGAATATTTCCACGTTCCAGTGAAAGATAGGAATTTCTGTACTGGACGCAAAAGTTTCTGTTTTTGCACAGAATCAAATCAACTATCAACCACACTATCCCAAAGGCTTTACTTGGCACTTTATTCAAACAAAAGCTATAAAACATGATTACTACAGTAGCTTAATCATGTTAACACACAAAAACAGAAGGGGTAAATATTGGGTTGTCTCCCAACAAGCGCTTTTCTTTAATGCCTTTTTAGCTAGGCATGATGATTTTAATGATGCTCACATAAAACATAAGAATTGAAACATAATGGGACCATCATGAAGAATATGACTAGCACATTTAAGTCTAACCCACTTCCTTTGCATAGGGATTTTGTGAGCAATCAATTTATGAGAGCAAGAATCAACTAGCATAGGAAGGCAAAACAAGCATAACTTCAAGATTTTCAACACATAGAGAGGAAACTTGATATTATTGCAATATGTAGAAGCATAAGTTCCTCTCTCATAATAATTTTCAGTAGCATCATGAATGAAATCAACAATATAGCTATCACATAAAGCATTCTTTTCATGACCCACAAGCATAGAAATTGTATTACTCTCCTCATAAGCAAAATTCTTCTCATTCATAGTAGTGGGAGGAGCAAATTCAACAAAACAGGTATCATGAGATACTTGATTAAAATCATGATGACAAGTTTCATGGTTATCATTATTCTTTATAGCATACATTTCATCACAATAATCATCATAGATAGTAACTTTGTTCTCATAATCAATTGGAACCTCTTCCAAAATAGTGGATTCATTACTAAATAAAGTCATGACCTCTCCAAATCCACTTTTATCAATATAATCATCATAAATAGGAGGCATGCTATCATCATAATAGATTTTCTCATCAAAACTTGGGGGACTAAAAATATCATCTTCATCAAACATAGCATCCCCAAGCTTATGGCTTTGCATATCATTAGCATCATGGATATTCAAGGAATTCATACTAACAACATTGCAATCATGCTCATCATTCAAAGATTTAGTGCCAAACAATTTATAGACTTCTTCTAACACTTGAGCACAATTTTCCTTTCCATCATTTTCACGAAAGACAATAAAAGATGAAGCATATGAGGCAACCTCAATTCCATTTTTTTGTAGTTTTCTTCTATAAACTAAACTAGTGATAAAACAAGAAACTAAAATATTCAATTGCAAGATCTAAAGATATACCTTCAAGCACTCACCTCCCCGGCAACGGCGCCAGAAAAGATCTTCGTTGACGGGATGTGAGTGCCGCTTACCTAGCCTCCCCGGCAACGGCGCCAGAAAAGAGCTTGATGTCTACTACGCAACCTTTCTCCTTGTAGACGTTGTTGGGCCTCCAAGTGCAGAGTTTTGTAGGACAGTAGCAAATTTCCCTCAAGTGGATGACCTAAGGTTTATCAATCCGTGGGAGGCGTAGGATGAAGATGGTCTCTCTCAAACAACCCTGCAACCAAATAACAAAGAGTCTCTTGTGTCCCCAACACACCCAATACAATGGTAAATTGTACAGGTGCACTAGTTCGGCGAAGAGATGGTGATACAAGTGTAATATGGATAGTAGATATAGGTTTTTGTAATCTAAAAGTATAAAAACAGCAAGGTAACTAGTAGTAAAAGTGAGCAAAAACGGTATTGCAATGCTTGGAAACAAGGCCTAGAGTTCATACTTTCACTAGTGCAAGTTCTCTCAACAATGATAACATAATTGGATCACATAACAATCCCTCAACGTGCAACAAAGAATCACTCCAAAGTTTCTATCGGAGAACGTAGGACGAAAACATGCATCAACCCCTATGCATAGATTACCCCAATGTCACCTCGGGAATCCGCGAGTTGAGTGCCAAAACATACATCAAGTGAATCAATAGAACATCCCATTGTCACCACAGATATCCCATCGCAAGACATACATCAAGTGCTCTCTAATCCAATACTCAATTCAACATAAAAAACCCTCAAAGAGCAAGACTCAATTCATCACAACAAGAGATAGAGAGGCGAGAAACACCATATGATCCAACTATAATAACAAAGCTCGCGGTACATCAAGATCGTGCCAAATCAAGAACACGATAGACAGAGATCAAACACATAGCTACTGGTACATACCCTCAGCCCCGAGGGTGAACTACTCCCTCCTTGTCATGGAGACCGCCGGGATGATGAAGATGGCCACCGGTGATGGTTTCCCCCTCTGGGAGGGTGCCGGAACGGCTCCCGATTGGTTTTTCGTTGCTACAGAGGCTTGCGGCGGCGGAACTCCCGATCTAGGTTTATTTCTGGAGTTTTCTCTATTTATAGGAGGTTTTGTCATCGGGGACAAGTCAAGGGGTTAGTTCTAATCAAATCATACCAAAATCATATAAAATTGTTGTGAACATGGCATGAATACTTCATAAATTATAGATACGTTGGAGATGTATCAGCCACCCGGAGCGTCGTGGTGGTCACCCAGAGCATGGTGGTGGCCACTCTGAGTGTGGTGGTGGCCCTAGGTGCGGTGGCCACTGTTGGGAAATATAGTACAAAACAAAAGAAAAATCGTCGTACGATCACTCAGGAACAATATGAAGATGCATAACGGGTTGTGATCAATGATCGTTACCGACACCGGGAGTGCAGCAGAAGTAGACGAGTCGGTGTAGATCATACTTGGAGTTCATCAAACATCGATGATGATCCTCCAACCTCCCTCAAATGATCCATCGAACAGAAGACCGAAAGCACGACCTCTCTACTTGGTTGCAAGTGTACGGTCTTCACGATCCAGCAGCGCTTCGCCGTCCAGAGCTAATCGTTGTTGAAGAATTAGAGGGAGGAGTTTAGAACCACACAGGGCTTCTAATTATGAGGATTAGAGGTGGCTAGGGCTCGCTCTAATTAGTCAACTAGGACCAACTAGAACATGCACTAGATCAACTAGAGGAGGCTCCAAAACTTGTGTTCACATAGGGTGGAAATCCTCTAGTATATATAGGTTAGAGGGGAGGGAGAGGGCAGACACCAAAGGGGGGAAAGTCCCTGTTGGGGTGCTGTCCATAGAGGGAGGAGTAGGACTCCTCCCCTAGTCCAATTCCCCCCCCCCCCCCTACAAGGAAAGGGGGGAGCTTCCTACTTGGGCTCTCGTGGCCCAAGTTGCCTTCCACCTCTTGGCCTTTTAAGGAGCATTGATATTTAAATTAAATATAAAATATTCTAAACATTTTCAGAGCATTATATATATAATTTAACATCCCTGGAAACATTTTCCACCTATATGTAATTAATCGGTAATACCCGGTATTATCCAATATTCACCGAAACCCTTCCGGTGACCCTGAAACGCTTCCGGAACCTCTCGGAACTATTCCGGATATTAATAAAACAATTCCACAAATATATTCACATCACTCCCATCCTACTAACACTCAGCAGATCATGATTACCTTAAGCTTGTGACCCCGTAGGTTTGGTAAATCATAGACATGAATGAAACCCCTTCGTTCAATGACCGATTGCAGAACCGTGGACATCCATATCGGTCCCTATGATTACACGAATGATATTCAAGTGAACCTTTGGTTATCATGTGACGTTCCCTTTGCTTCGTGATACTTTTAAAAAACCCGATGTGCATCGGTATCCTCTTGAGTCATCACCATGCTCACTATATCGTTGCTCCCGTTACCGGTTTTGTTCTTTTTTCTTGTTGACGTGTTTCGGCATCCCTGTGACGTAGTCTCCAGTGTCTGGCTAGATGATGATGGATGCCGTCACACTGAGAGGGCCCTAAGAATATCTCTCCATCATCGGAGGAGCAAATCCCACTCTCGAGCTACCCGGTCACTTGTCAAACTTTCCGGTGAGCCTGAAAGTTGTCGTTATGATCACCTTGTTACAGATGACGTTTGAGCAACCCCAAAGCCCACTGTCTAGTAGGAAGTGACCGAGACACTCTCATGGCCCGAGGAACTAAAACACATGCTAACGCTCCATGTTATAATTGTTGGGGAACGTAGCAGAATTTTAAAATTTTCTACGCATCACCAAGATCAATCTATGGAGTCATCTAGCAACGAGTGAGAGGGGAGTGTATCTACATACCCTTGTAGATCGCGAGCGGAAGCGTTCAAGAGAACGGGGTTGATGGAGTCGTACTCGTCGTGATCCAAATCACCGATGACCGAGCGCCGAACGGACGGCACCTCCGCGTTCAACACACGTACGGAGAAGAGACGTCTCCTCCTTCTTGATCCAGCAAGGGGGGAGGAGAGGTTGATGGAGATCCAGCAGCACGACGGTGTGGTGGTGGAAGCAGCGGGATTTCAGCAGGGCTTCGCCAAGCGCTACTGGAGGAGGAAGAGGTGCCACGGGAGGGAGAGGGAGGCGCCAGGGGCTGAGCTGTTTCTCCCATGCACCTCCCCACTATATATAGGGGTGGAGGGGGCTGGTTTCTTGCCCTCCAAGTCCATTGGGGCGTTGGCAAAGGTGGAAGGAAAGAAATCCCATCCTTTCCCTTCCCCACCGATTGTTATCCCCCTTTTTTAGGGATCTTGATCTTATCCCTTCGGGATATGATCTTATTCCTTCTAAGGGGGAATCTTGGTGCGCCTTGACTAGGGGTGTGGGGCCTTGCCCCCACTACCCACGTTCATGTGGGTCCCCCCATGCAGGTGGGCCCCACTCCGGAACCTTCTAGAACCTTCTCGGTACAATACCGAAAAATCCCGAACATTTTCCGGTGGCCAAAATAGGACTTCCCATATATAAATCTTTACCGCCGGACCATTCCGGAACTCCTCGTGACGTCCAGGATCTCATCCGAGACTCCGAACAACCTTCGGGTTACCGCATACTAATATCTCTATAACCCTAGCGTCACCGAACCTTAAGTGTGTAGACCCTACGGGTTCGGGAGACACGCAGACATGACCGAGACGACTCTCCGGTCAATAACCAACAGCGGGATCTGGATACCCATGTTGGCTCCCACATGCTCCTCGATGATCTCATCGGATGAACCACGATGTCGAGGATTCAATCAATCCTGTACGCAATTCCCTTTGTCTATCGGTACGATACTTGCCCGAGATTCGATCGTCGGTATCTCGATACCTTGTTCAATCTCGTTACCGGCAAGTCTCTTTACTCGTTTCCGTAACACATCATCCCGTGAACAACTCCTTGATCACATTGAGCTCATTATGATGATGTCCTACCGAGTGGGCCCAGAGGTACCTCTCCGTTACATGGAGTGACAAATCCCAGTCTCGATTCGTGCCAACCCAACAGATACTTTCGGAGATACCCGTAGTGCACCTTTATAGCCACCCAGTTACGTTGTGACATTTGGTGCACCCAAAGCACTCCTACGGTATCCGGGAGTTGCACAATCTCATGGTCTAAGGAAAAGTTACTTGACATTGGAAAAGCTTTAGCAAACGAACTACACGATCTAGTGCTAGGCTTAGCATTGGGTCTTGTCCATCACATCATTCTCCTAATGATGTGATCCCGTTATCAATGACATCCAATGTCCATGGTCAGGAAACCGTAACCATCTATTGATCAACGAGCTAGTCAACTAGAGGCTTACTAGGGACATGTTGTGGTCTATGTATTCACACATGTATTACGATTTCCGGATAACACAATTATAGCATGAATAACAGACAATTATCATGAACAAGGAAATATAATAATAACCATTTTATTATTGCCTCTAGGGCATATTTCCAACAGTCTCCCACTTGCACTAGAGTCAATAATCTAGTTACATTGTGATGAATCGAACACCCATAGAGTACTGGTGTTGATCATGTTTTGCTCGTGAAAGAGGTTTAGTCAACGGATCTGCTACATTCAAATCCGTGTGCACTTTACAAATATCTATGTCTCCATCTTGAACATGTTCACGTATGGAGTTGAAGCGACGCTTGATATGCCTGGTCCTTTTGTGAAACCTGGGCTCCTTGGCAAGGGCAATAGCTCTAGTGTTGTCACAGAAGAGAGCCATTGGACCCGACGCATTTGGAATGACTCCTAGGTCGGTGATGAACTCCTTCATCCATACTGCTTCGTGTGCTGCCTCCGAGGCTGCTATGTACTCCGCTTCGCATGTAGAACCCACCACGACGCTTTGCTTGCAACTGCACCAGCTTACCGCTCCACCATTCAAAATATACACGTATCCGGTTTGTGACTTGGAGTCATCCGGATCTGTGTCGAAGCTAGCGTCGACGTAACCCTTTACAACGAGCTCTTCGTCACCTCCATATACGAGAAACATATCCTTAGTCCTTTTCAGGTACTTCAGGATGTTCTTGACCGCTGTCCAGTGTTCCTTGCCGGGATTACTTTGGTACCTACCTACCAAACTTACAGCAAGGTTTACATCAGGTCTGGTACACAGCATGGCATACATAATAGACCCTATGGCTGAGGCATAGGGGATGACACTCATCTCTTCTATATCTTTTGCCGTGGTCGGGCATTGAGCCGAGCTCAATTTCACACCTTGCAATACAGGCAAGAACCCCTTCTTGGACTGATCCATATTGAACTTCTTCAATATCTTATCAAGGTATGTGCTTTGCGAAAGACCTATGAGGTGTCTCGATCTATCTCTATAGATCTTGATGCCTAATATATAAGCAGCTTCTCCAAGGTCCTTCATTGAAAAACACTTATTCAAGTAGGCCTTTATACTTTCCAAGAATTCTATATCATTTCCCATCAGCAGTATGTCATCCACATATAATATGAGAAATGCTACAGAGCTCCCACTCACTTTCTTGTAAACACAGGCTTCTCCATAAGTCTGTGTGAACCCAAACGCTTTGATCATCTCGTCAAAGCGAATGTTCCAACTCCGAGATGCTTGCACCAGCCCATAGATTGAGCGCTGGAGCTTGCATACCTTGTCAGCATTCTCAGGGTCGACAAAACATTCCGGTTGTATCATATACAACTCTTCCTTAAGAAAACCATTAAGGAATGCCGTTTTGACGTCCATTTGCCATATCTCATAATCATAGTATGCGGCAATTGCTAACATGATTCTGACGGATTTCAGCTTCGCTACGGGTGAGAAAGTCTCATCGTAGTCAACCCCTTGAACTTGTCGATAACCCTTAGCGACAAGCCGAGCCTTATAGATGGTCACATTACCATCCGCGTCAGTCTTCTTCTTAAAGATCCATCTATTTTCTATGGCTTGCCGATCATCGGGCAAGTCAGTCAAAGTCCATACTTCGTTTTCATACATGGATCCTATCTCGGATTTCATGGCTTCAAGCCATTTGTCGGAATCCGGGCCCGCCATCGCTTCTTCATAGTTCGAAGGTTCACTGTTGTCTAACAACATGATTTCCAGGACAGGATTGCCATACCACTCTGGTGCGGAACGTGTCCTCGTGGACCTTCGAAGTTCAGTGGTAGCTTGATCATGATCATTATCAATAACTTCCTCTCTAGCCGGTGTAGGCTCCACAGAAACATTTTTCTGTGCTGCGCTACTCTCCGGTTCGAGGGTCATCTCATCAAGCTCCACTTTCCTCCCACTTACTTCTTTCGAGAGAAACTCTTTCTCTAGAAAGGATCCATTCCTGGCAACAAAGATCTTGCCCTCGGATCTTAGGTAGAAGGTATACCCAATAGTTTCCTTAGGGTATCCTATGAATACGCATTTTTCCGACTTGGGTTCGAGCTTCTCTGGTTGAAGTTTCTTCACATAAGCATCGCATCCCCAAACTTTCAGAAACGACAGCTTAGGTTTCTTCCCAAACCATAATTCATACGGTGTCGTCTCAACGGATTTTGACGGTGCCCTATTTAAAGTGAATGCGGCAGTCTCTAAAGCATAACCCCAAAAGGATAGCGGTAAATCGGTAAGAGACATCATAGATCACACCATATCCAATAGAGTGCGATTACGATGTTCGGACACACCATTACGCTGAGGTGTTCCAGGCGGCGTGAGTTGTGAAACAATTCCACATTTCCTTAAGTGCGTGCCAAATTCATGACTCAAATATTCTCCTCCACGATCTGATCGTAAGAACTTTATTTTCTTGTCACGTTGATTCTCAACCTCACTCTGAAATTCCTTGAACTTTTCAAAGGTCTCGGACTTGTGCTTCATCAAGTAGACATACCCATATCTACTCAAATCATCGGTGAGGGTGAGAACATAACGATAACCACCGCGAGCCTCAACACTCATTGGACCACACACATCAGTATGTATGATCTCCAATAAGTTGGTTGCTCGCTCCATTGTTCCGGAGAACGGAGTCTTGGTCATCTTGCCCAAGAGGCATGGTTCGCATCTGTCAAATGATTCATAATCAAGAGACTCCAAAAGTCCATCTGCATGGAGTTTCTTCATGCGTTTAACACCGATATGACCAAGGCGGCAGTGCCACAAGTATGTGGGACTATCGTTATCAACCTTGCATTTCTTGGCATTCACATTATAAACATGTGTAACATCACGTTCGAGATTCAATAAAAATAAACCATTCACCAGCGGGGCATGACCATAAAACATATCTCTCATATAAATAGAACAACCATTATCCTCAGATTTAAATGAGTAGCCATCTCGCATTAAGCGAGATCCAGATACAATGTTCATGCTCAAAGCTGGTACTAAATAACAATTATTGAGGTTTAAAACTAATCCCGTAGGTAGATGCAGAGGTAGCGTGCCGACGGCGATCACATCGACCTTGGAACCATTCCCGACGCGCATCGTCACCTCGTCCTTTGCCAGTCTACGCTGATTCCGCAGTTCCTGCTTTGAGTTACACATATGAGCAACCGCACCGGTATCAAATACCCAGGAACTACTACGAGTGCTGGTAAGGTACACATCAATTACATGTATATCATATATACCTTTGGTATTGCCGGCCTTCTTGTCCGCCAAGTACTTGGGGCAGTTTCGCTTCCAGTGACCGTTTCCCTTGCAATAAAAGCACTCAGTCTCAGGCTTGGGTCCATTCTTCGACTTCTTCCCGGCAGCTGGCTTACCGGGCGCGGCAACTCCCTTGCCGTCCTTCTTGAAGTTCTTCTTACCCTTGCCCTTCTTGAACTTAGTGGTTTTATTCACCATCAACACTTGATGTTCCTTTCTGATCTCTGCCTCCGCTGACTTCAGCATCGCATATACCTCAGGAATGGTCTTTTCCATCCCCTGCATGTTGAAGTTCATCACGAAGCTCTTGTAGCTAGGTGGAAGCGACTGAAGGATTCTGTCAACGACCGCGTCATCCGGGAGGTTAACTCCCAGCTGAGACAAGCGGCTGTGCAACCCAGACATTTTGAGTATGTGCTCGCTGACAGAACTATTTTCCTCCATCTTACAGCTGTAGAACTTATCAGAGACTTCATATCTCTCGATCCGGGCATGAGCTTGGAAAACCATTTTCAGCTCTTCGAACATCTCATATGCTCCGTGATGCTCAAAACGCTTTTGGAGCCCCGGTTCTAAGCTGAAGAGCATGCCGCACTGAACGAAGGAGTAATCATCGGTGCGTGTCTGCCAAACGTTCAAATCGTCTGGCAGTGCTGGGAGAGCAGGTGGGTCACCTAACGGTGCTTCAAGGACATATGATTTCTTGGCAGCTATGAGGATAATCCTCAGGTTACGGACCCAGTCCGCATAGTTGCTACCATCGTCTTTCAGCTTGTTTTTCTCTAGGAACGCGTTGAAGTTGAGGGTAACATTAGCGTTGGACATTTGATCTACAAGATAGATATGTAACATTTAGACTAAGTTCATGACAATTAAGTTCATCTAATCAAATTATGTAATGAACTCCCACTCAGATAGACATCCCTCTCGTCATCTAAGTGATTACATGATCCGAATCGACTAGGCCGTGTCCGATCATCACGTGAGACGGACTAGTCATCAACGGTGAACATCCCCATGTTGATCGTATCTTCTATACGACTCATGCTCGACCTTTCGGTCTCTTGTGTTCCGAGGCCATGTCTGTACATGCTAGGCTCGTCAAGTCAACCTAAGTGTATTGCTGTGTAAATCTGGCTTACACCCGTTGTATTCGAACGTTAGAATCTATCACACCCGATCAACACGTAGTGCTTCGAAACAACGAACCTTTGCAACGGTGCACAGTTAGGGGGAACACTTTCTTGAAATTTTAGTAAGGGATCATCTTATATATGCTACCGTCGTTCTAAGCAAATAAGATGCAAAAACATGATAAACATCTCATGCAATCAAAATAGTGACATGATATGGCCATTATCACTTTGCTCCTTTTGATCTCCATCTTCGGGGCTCCATGATCATCATCGTCACCGGCATGACACCATGATCTCCATCATCATGATCTCCATCATCGTGTCTTCATGAAGTTGTCTCGCCAACTATTACTTCTACTACTACGGCTAACGGTTAGCAATAAAGTAAAGTAATTACATGGCGAATTTCAATGACACGCAGGTCATATAATAAATTAAGACACCTCCTATGGCTCCTGCCGGTTGTCATACTCATCGACATGCAAGTCGTGATTCCTATTACAAGAACATGATCATCTCATACATCACATATATCATTCATCACATCCTTTGGCCATATCACATCACAAAGCACTTGCTGCAAAAACAAGTTAGACGTCCTCTAATTGTTGTTGCAAGTTTTTACGTGGCTGCTATAGGTTTCTAGCAAGAACGTTTCTTACCTACGCCAAAACCACAACGTGATATGCCAATTTCTATTTACCCTTCATAAGGACCCTGTTCATCAAATCCGATCCGACTAAAGTGGGAGAGACAGACACCCGCTAGCCACCTTATGCAACTAGTGCATGTCAGTCGGTGGAACCTGTCTCACGTAAGCGTACGTGTAAGGTCGGTCCGGGCCGCTTCATCCCACAGTGCCGCCGAATCAAGATAAGACTAGTAACGGCAAGAAGATTGACAAATCGACGCCCACAACTACTTTGTGTTCTACTCGTGCAAGATACTACGCATAGACCTAGCTCATGATGCCACTGTTGGGGAACGTAGCAGAATTTTAAAATTTTCTACGCATCACCAAGATCAATCTATGGAGTCATCTAGCAACGAGTGAGAGGGGAGTGTATCTACATACCCTTGTAGATCGCGAGCGGAAGCGTTCAAGAGAACGGGGTTGATGCAGTCGTACTCGTCGTGATCCAAATCACCGATGACCGAGCGCCGAACGGACGGCACCTCCGCGTTCAACACACGTACGGAGCAGAGACGTCTCCTCCTTCTTGATCCAGCAAGGGGGGAGGAGAGGTTGATGGAGATCCAGCAGCACGACGGTGTGGTGGTGGAAGCAGCGGGATTTCAGCAGGGCTTCGCCAAGCGCTACTGGAGGAGGAAGAGGTGTCACGGGAGGGAGAGGGAGGCGCCAGGGGCTGAGCTGTTTCTCCCATGCACCTCCCCACTATATATAGGGGTGGAGGGGGCTGGTTTCTTGCCCTCCAAGTCCATTGGGGCGTTGGCAAAGGTGGAAGGAAAGAAATCCCATCCTTTCCCTTCCCCACCGATTGTTATCCCCCTTTTTTAGGGGTCTTGATCTTATCCCTTCGGGATATGATCTTATTCCTTCTAAGGGGGAATCTTGGTGCGCCTTGACTAGGGGTGTGGGGCCTTGCCCCCACTACCCACGTTCATGTGGGTCCCCCCATGCAGGTGGGCCCCACTCCGGAACCTTCTAGAACCTTCTCGGTACAATACCGAAAAATCCCGAACATTTTCCGGTGGCCAAAATAGGACTTCCCATATATAAATCTTTACCTCCGGACCATTCCGGAACTCCTCGTGACGTCCAGGAGCTCATCCGAGACTCCGAACAACCTTCGGGTTACCGCATACTAATATCTCTATAACCCTAGCGTCACCGAACCTTAAGTGTGTAGACCCTACGGGTTCGGGAGACACGCAGACATGACCGAGACGACTCTCCGGTCAATAACCAACAGCGGGATCTGGATACCCATGTTGGCTCCCACATGCTCCTCGATGATCTCATCGGATGAACCACGATGTCGAGGATTCAATCAATCCCGTACGCAATTCCCTTTGTCTATCGGTACGATACTTGCCCGAGATTCGATCGTCGGTACCTCGATACCTTGTTCAATCTCGTTACCGGCAAGTCTCTTTACTCGTTTCCGTAACACATCATCCCGTGAACAACTCCTTGATCACATTGAGCTCATTATGATGATGTCCTACCGAGTGGGCCCAGAGGTACCTCTCCGTTACATGGAGTGACAAATCCCAGTCTCGATTCGTGCCAACCCAACAGATACTTTCGGAGATACCCGTAGTGCACCTTTATAGCCACCCAGTTACGTTGTGACGTTTGGTGCACCCAAAGCACTCCTACGGTATCCGGGAGTTGCACAATCTCATGGTCTAAGGAAAAGTTACTTGACATTGGAAAAGCTTTAGCAAACGAACTACACGATCTAGTGCTAGGCTTAGGATTGGGTCTTGTCCATCACATCATTCTCCTAATGATGTGATCCCGTTATCAATGACATCCAATGTCCATGGTCAGGAAACCGTAACCATCTATTGATCAACGAGCTAGTCAACTAGAGGCTTACTAGGGACATGTTGTGGTCTATGTATTCACACATGTATTATGATTTCCGGATAACACAATTATAGCATGAATAACAGACAATTATCATGAACAAGGAAATATAATAATAACCATTTTATTATTGCCTCTAGGGCATATTTCCAACAATAATAGATGATTTCAGACGATATAATCACAAAGTATAACAGACAAGTTTGGATCAATTTAGTATGATCGTTCTTCTAACGTCATACTCTCAATGTTGTTTTAGGACTATCATTACACTTAACAATATCCTAAGATCTGGAAAACGTGATCACCAACAACACTTGAGCCAGTCTTAAAGGTGAGGCCGGGAACCTATTGTTTACCGTTTATCATTTCACACATGCATATGAGTTTTCCACTAAATCGCATATTCCAGGATCATAGCAGTTATAGCATGAAATATAAACTCTTAATTATGAATAATGGAAATATAATAATACAATATTATTGCCTCTAGGGCATATTTCCAACAGTCTCCCACTTGCACTTGAGTCAATAATCCAGTTAGCACTTTTAACTTTTACACCAATGGCAATCCGGTGTCAGTCTATGCTTTGCTTATGGTGTAGACTTCGTCCTATCGAATCTGACAACTTCAAATCCATGTGTATCATTTGCATTTCTATGCATCCTTCAGGCTTTCACATGAATTCATAATTTATGTGAAACAAGCTTAGTATATATTGAATCACCGGCAATATATTTGATTCCTTAGATTGAGGCATAGAACCACTATATGAGAACAGTGTTCTGTTTAAACAATCATCTAGAAACCATACTAAGTTCATAAATGAACCTTTGATTCCTCACCCTCTGTTGTTGCTTCTAAAGCGACAATATACTGATACGTCTCCAACGTATCTATAATTTATGAAGCATTCATGCCATGTTTGCAACAATTTTATATGGTTTTGGTATGATTTGGATGGAACTAACCCGGACTAACGTTGTTTTCAGCAGACCTACCGTGGTGTTGTTTTTTTGTGCAGAAATAAAAGTTCTTCAAATGCAACGAAACTTTTTGACGATTTTTTTGGAACAAAAGAGGCACTAGAAGCTTCGTGGGAGGACCAGAAGGTGAAGGAGGTGGGCACAAGACACCTGGGCGCGCCATGAGGCCCAGGCGCACCCAGGTGGGTTGTGCTCACCTCGAGGCCCATCTTCGTGTGATTCCAACGCTGAAAAATCCTATAAATAGAGAAGCCCCAAAAAATAACCCCAGATCAGAAGTTCCACCGCCGCAAGCCTCTGTAGCCACAAAAAACTAATCGAGAGCCCGTTTCGGCACCCTGCCGGAGGGGGAAATCATCACCGGAGGCCATTTTCATCATCCCTATGGCCACCATGACGAGGAGGGAGTAGTCCACCCTCGGGGCTGAGGGTTTGTACCAGTAGCTATGTGTTTAATCTCTCTCTCTCATGTTCTTGATTTGGCAGGATCTTGATGTATCGCTGGCTTTGTTAATATAGTTGGATCATATGATATTTTCCCCTCTCTATCTTGTTGTGATGAATTGAGTTTTCTCTTTGAGATTTCGTTCTTATCAGATTGAATATTTTTATGGATTTGAGAGCACTTGATATATGTCTTGCATATGAATGCCCGTGGTGAGAATGGGGTATTATATTGATTCACTTGATATATGTTTTGGCACTCAACTCGCGGATTTCCGAGGTGACATTAGGGAATCTATGCATAGGGTTTGATGCACATTTTCGTCCTACTTTCTCTGGTAGAAATCTTGGGTCACTCTTTGAGGTTCTTTGTGTTGGATCGAGTATTATGAATCTGAAATTGTTTGATGCGTATCGTATGATTAATCATGGATACTTGTGGTGATATTGGAGTATCTAGGTGACATTAGAGTTGTGATGCGTATCATATGGTGTTATTTTAGTATGATCTCTTGGATAGATCGAACGGAAAGAATAACTTTGTGTTATTTTAGTATGAACTCTTGAATAGATCGAACGGAAAGAATAATTTTAAGGTGGTTTCGTACCCTACAAACAATTTCTTCTTATGTTCTCCGCTTGATAAGAACTTTGGAGTGATTCTTCATCGCACGTTGAGGGATGGTTATATGATCCAATTAGATCAGCATTATTGAGAGATTGCACTAGCGAAAGTACGGACCCTAGGCCTCATTTTCAAGCATTGCAATACCGTTTGTGCTCACTTTTGTTACTTGCTACCTTGCTGGTTTTTTATTGTTCCTATTATAAAAATCAATACCTACTATCATTAGTACACTTGTATCACCATCTGTTCGCCGAACTAGTGCACCTATACAATTTACCATTGTATTTGGTGTGTTGGGGACACAGGAGACTTTTTATTATTTGGTTGCAGGGTTGTTTGAGAGAGACCATCTTCATCCTACACCTCCCACGGATTGATAAACCTTAGGTCATCCACTTGAGGGAAATTTGTTACTGTCCTACAAATCTCTGTGCTTGGAGGCCCAACACGAGTCTACAAGAACAAGTTGTGTAGTAGACATCAATACTCAGCCTTCTGTTATAGAATTCACCACAGTAACTTTCTTGGACCAATTCCAACTTACCGTGCCACCATAAATCATTTAATTGAAATAGAAATTCACTTGGAGCACCGATTGAAGATTTTTGTCGATGCACTATTTACATCAAGCATGTATTGATGTAAACTCCTTACACCAATCTCCGTATGCGAGAAACATGTCGTCAGTACTCAACGACACTTTCACTGTTGTCCTATGATCAACAATTTGACCTTTTTGGTAACTTTACTCACAACTTAATTGAAGTAATTGGATATATTTGGTTATTTACATACCATGGAATTAATACAAGTGTGATTGAAATCATGTATTTCACTCATCAGTATTTCAAGATACCGATTCTTGCAAAGAGCTCCTTCCATGTGACTTTGACAAGAAACTCTTCTTGGCATTTTTCATACTAAACTGTTTTAGTACTTTGTCAATATGTATTTTGGCTAAGCCCTGATTAGACACTACTATCTCTATAGATTATACTGCCAAATACAAAGACTATATTGCCTAAGTACTTTACTAAAAAACTAGTTTCAATAAAGTCTTAATCCGTGTCAAGAAATTTATATAATTTTCAATCAACAATGTGTGATGCACACATAGTGTTTAGAAATATTATCTTGCTCCCACTGACTTTCTTGTAAATACAAGCATCTCTGTTTCTATTGATGAAATCATATTATTTGATCAATTCATCAAAACAAAGCTTCCAACTCTACTATGCTTGCTTCAGATCATTACTAGATCTCTTGAAGTTTGCACACTTGGTAGCATCCTCTGGGCCGAGGAAATTACCTTGGACCATATCAAATATACATCCTTGGTTCTATTTCCATCTTATGGGAATCATTTTGACATCCATCTGTTATATCTCATAACTGAAATATTTAGTAATTGCTAGTTTAATCCGAACTGACATTAAGTATTATTATGATGAGACAATCTCATCATAATCAATTCCTTGATCTTGTCATAAACTATTTGCAACAAGTCAAGCATTATAAAACATTCTTATCTTTGTCAATTTATAGATCCATCACTACACTTTAGACTTTAAGTCTTTCAGATGGTCTATCAAACTCTAAACTTGAAATATGTGTATGGATACTATCTCAGATTATTTTAGTGTATAGCCAATTCCAGAGTCAGGGCCCATCAACGCTTCTCTATGTATTATAGTTCAGCTACATGTTCGACCAAAGTCTCTATATCCTATGTAGAGGCTTCCGTATTAGTCACGGTAAGAAAATTTAGAACCACTTCAAGTGTTTCTTTTCTTTGATCTGATCACGAAGATTCTTTAATCACGTCGAGTTGCACTATCCTCCCACTTACTCTTTTGCGGAAAACATTTTCTTCAAAATTTCTGCACTCTATGACAAAACACTTTGCCACGGTGTAGTGACAGAGGAATACCCAACCATTTGGGATAACCTACAAAGTAGCACTTATTTCAACAAATTTGATGGCGCTCTTTTCAGTGTAAAAGCCATAGTCTCTAAAGCATCACATTGAAAGTATATTGGCTTATTTCAACAAATTTGATGGCGCTCTTTTCAGTGTAAAAGCCATAGTCTCTAAAGCATCACATTGAAAGTATATTGGCGGAACAATCAATGTCATCTCTGATCTCACCATGTCATACATAGCTTGATTGCATCTACTCAAAACATTCTACTCTTAGTAGTGTTTCTAGGAGGAGCAAGCTATAAAATTCTTTTATAGCTCATCAGACATTCGTTAAATTTGTACGTCAAATATTCTTTTCTGCAATCTAATTGTAGAAACATAATTTTCTTGTTACAATAATTTGTACTTCATTCTAAAAATCTTTTTGAAACATTTCAAAAAATCCAGATTTATGTCAAAATTAGTAAATATAAATATTTACTTGAGTCATCTTGAAGATAGATAAATCCACTGCTTGCAACAATACTTATTAGACTACACACATCGATATGCATATTGCTAATTATTTTTTTGCTCGTCCTTTATGGCCCGTGAACGGTATTTGAGTTTACTTCACTAATTGGACAAAATTTGCAAGTGTCAGATGATTCTCAATTAGATGACTTCAAAATTCACCACTATGAAGTTTCTCCATGCTGGTATCTCCAATGTGACTACATGCAGTGCCACACAAATGTGGTATTCTTTTAGTCTTGCAACATTTAGCGTCAGTGTTATGGATGTTCATTTTTGTCATTAATATTCAATACATACATCTTATTCATAATAGATGTATGGCCTTTTGTTCATAACATTGAACAACTATTGTTCTCTCATGAACAACCTCCTTGCAACTTCTATGCAATGGGCTAGAGTGTACAAAAACTCTAAAATGAATTATGATAATAAATATAGAGGAAATACTTTAATGGAAATAATGTAACCTTTTACAATCCATCAAATATTTTAACCTCATTATTTGTTGGTCATTTAGGCCATTTAAAATTTCTTGCAATGATTCGCAATAATTTGCAATCGAGTCGATATCCTTGTGATCAACCTTTTAATCACAATACCGAAGAATCGGTGATCAACAAATTGATCATATTTCCCAAGAACTACACTTTAATTGACCAAACATCTCTAGATCTCATTCATACGACATTCATACCTGAGCAAGACATTCCAGTCTTCTTTTCTTTCTGCCATTTACTTTTATAGTTTTACTTCAATATTTATCTCACTCTTAGAAGAAACATCAACTTTAAGAGTGGCGTGAGCCCTAAACTTCCCTAGGCGTGTAAGTTTCATTACATTCTTTGGTTTTATTCTCTCTCTATAAATTCTCACCGTCAACACATGACTGGTGTTCTTCCGGATCTTACGCATTTCAGTCTTAAACATAGTTGAACACTTCACTAGAACTTGCAAACAAAACACTTCTTTGGATATCGCATACCTTTTAGTCTTTGTTTGTTTCTGAAAACAATTTTCAGTTCCAAGAATATCACATAACTATCCCAAACATTTTGAAGTTCGGTTTTTTCGTAAGTAAGCACATTGTAATGCAATTCTAGCTTTTGGATCGAAGGACATGAGTCTCTTCATCCATAGCATCAGCAAGAGAGTATTGTAAACATGCAGTAGGACAAAATCCTTCTTGGCACTTTTAGAGGACGATCCTCTCAAACATAAAGTTTTGACCAGATAAATAACAGTCAATCAATATCAACAACAAAGGTGGAACCGTGAGCCATAATTCTACAACTATAATGAAAACTACACATAGACATTGTTCATAATTAATTTGTACTAGTTATTAAACTTAATTAATACATAATTGTGCTCCCACTCAAATCAATATCTCTCATAATTGATAGTGAGTGATTCATGATCTAAATCTAGTTCTCATCCATTGATGTGGACATCACCGATGACGAGAATTTTGACCGGTGGGCAAACTTTTGCCGATCATATCTCCATATGATTCTTGTTCATCTTTCGATGCTTTGTGCTCCGAGCTTAGAACGATTCTGCTAGAACTTCAAGACAACCGAGTGCTATCTGCAAGCATGGTTTGACCATCCTTGTCTTACACCTCACGTCTCATTTCTGCTCATGTGGACATGACCCACTCTGGAATACTACGTGTCATAGACGGTTGCAACACTGGGAAGAGCACCATTTAACTTGATATTTACTGTGAGAGATCACCCTAATAATTGACTACAACGCAATCAAAGGGCGCAAACAACAAAGGGATAAACATCTTAGGCAATTCATAATAGCATGATATGATATAGCCCTGGGCGCTGGGAGTTCTCCATGATCGTCTTCAATCTCCAGTTGAAGCAACGTGATGGCCAATATTTCATTGCCTTGGCAACTATTTCAAAAACATTGCCGTGGCGGCAATCTGAGAAAACGTTGCCGTGGCGACCATTTCAGAAAACGTTGCCGTGGCACCAAAATCTGAAATTTCGTCGTGGCACAAAATTATAGCTCCTCGTCCCGCGCCTTGGTACACCTTCTCCTCATCGGGGTCCTCCGTGTACGTCTTGCCACCGTCACTTGTAACGTATCTCTATGATATTTACATTAAGGTGGCAATCTCGTGGCTCCAGCCACCATGCCCTGACGCGCACGCCACTCAACATTACAACATATAACCATCTCATGCATAAACTCATTATCATGATGAAGGGTATACCACATCATACGCAAACCCTGCAAAACCAAGTTACATGTCCTCTAATAGGTTGGGCAAATTTTAATTACGTGGTTACTAGGGTTTCCGGATAAACCTAGCTACCTACATGCACACCATAAAGTGATAATCCTTGTTGCTAGATTAACTTTCGGGGTGTGTGAAAGAAGAGACTTAATTAAAAATCTTGTTCCCCCACACTAAACTTCGTCTAATACACGTGACCCCCTAGAAGATCATCCATCTTCATCACCCTCTTGCGTACGTGATGGTTCACTATTCTTGACTATGGTGAAGCCCAAGGAACTATTAGCAGATCGTCGACAGCCAGAGCCGAGCGATTGTGAGAACCTTGTGAAAAGCGACACCATGCCGTCAATGAACTGAACCAAAACAACACTCAAGAGAAGCATAGAGAGAACATCACCCTCACATACACATGTGATCTAGATCGCAACCTGCATCTACTCATAGAACCGCTCTGATACCACTGTTGGGAAACATAGTAGAAAACAAAAAAAATCATCCTACGATCACCCAGGAACAATATGAAGATGCATAACGGGTTGTGATGAACAATCGTTACCGACTCCGGGAGTGCAGCAGAAGTAGATGAGTCGGTCTAGATTGTACTTGGAGTCCCTGGAACGTCGATGACGATCCGCGAATTGCCCTCGAATGATCCCTCGAACAGAAGAACGAAAGCATGACATCTCTACTTGGTTGCAAGCGTACGGTCTTCACGATCCGGCAGCGCTTCGCCGTCCAGAGATAATCATCGTCGGAGAATTAGAGGGAGGAGTTTAGAACCACACGGGGCTTCTAATTATTAGGACTAGAGATGGCTAGGGCTCTCTCTAGTTAGTGAACTAGGACCAACTAGAACATGCACTAGATCAACCAGAGGAGCCTCCAAAACTTGTGTTCACATAGGGTGGAAATCCTCTATTATATATAGGTTTGAGGGGAGGGAAAGAGCAGCCACCAAGGGGGGAAAGTCCCCCTTGGGGTGCCGTCCATAGGGGGAGGAGTAGGACTCCTCCCCAAGTCCATTTCGGCCCCCCTACAAGGAAAGGGGGGCGCCTTCCTACTTGGGCCCTTGTGGCCCAAGTTGCTTTCCACCTCTTAAAAAAGGCCCATTGATATTTAAATTAAATATAAAATGTTCTAAACATTTTCAGAGCATTATATATATATATATTTTAACATCCCTGGAAACATTTTCCACCTATATATAATTAATCGGCAATACCCGGTATTGCCCGATTACCCGATATTCACCGAAACCCTTCCGGTGACCCCGAAACGCTTCCGGAACCTCTCAGAACTATTCCGGATATTAATGAAACAATTCCACAAATATATTATCATCACTCCCGTACTACTAACACTTAGTAGATCATGATTACCTTAAGCTTGTGACCCCGTAGGTTCGGTAAATCATAGACATGAACGAAACTTCTTCGTTCAATGACCGATGGCGGAACCGTGGACATCAATATCGGTCCCTATGATTACACAAATGATATTCGAGTGAACCTTTGGTTATTATGTGATGTTCGCTTTGCTTTGAGAAAGTTTACAAAAACCCAATGTGCATCGGTATCCTCTTGAGTCATCACCATGCTCACTATACCGTTGCCCCGTTATCGATTTTGTTCTTTTTTCACGTTGACGTGTTCCGGGATCCCTGTGACATAGTCTCTAGTGTCTGTGCAAATGATGATGGATGTAATCACACTGAGGGGTAGCTAAAAATATCTATCCATCATTGGAGGTGCAAATCCGACTCTCGAACTATCCGATCACTTGTCAAACTTTCCGGCGAGCCTGAAAGTTGTCATTATGATCACCTTGTTATAGATGATTTTTGAGAAACCCCAAATCCCACCGTCCGGTAGGAAGTGACCGAGACACTCTCATGGTCTGAGGAACTAAAACACATGTGAAAGCACAAGTGCTCCCTCAGTGATTTTTGTAATTAATGTCAACATATCTCTTGTTGGACTAATGGTTTCATGTAGCATGTTTCAGATAAGTTCAATAGTGGCGTGTCAAGGACAAGAGGATGTGGAACCCCTTCAAAATGCTAAGGACAAAGATTGGCAAAAGCTCAAGACTCTTCATCTTTATTTTAGTGATCCAAGATCACATTCAGTCCATAGGAAAGCCAATACTATTAAAAGGGGATGAGCTGTTGCTTAATGGCTTGCTTGCTCAAATGCTTAGTAATATTGCTCCAAAACCCTCAATCACTTTCTCCATCCAAATATGTCCAAAACCTAAGTCAAACTCGGCCCCGCCGATTCTTTCTATCCGGCACCACCGAGTTCATATGACATAGCCACATCCAGAAACCCTAGCAATTCGGTCTCGCCGATACGGATCTCGGTCTCACCGAGATGGCCTTGTAAACTCTCTGTTACTTGTTGCAATTATTTTGGTCTCACCTAAATGTGCAATCGGTCTCACCGAGTTTGCATGACCAACTCTCTGTTGCTTAATTGTTTCACTTCGGTCTCACCGAGTTGAATCAATCGGCGCCACCGAGATGAGGTTTGCCCTAAGCCCTTGCACATCGGTCCCACCAAGTTTTTCCAGTCGTTGGTCCCACCGAGATTCCTAACGTTCACATTTTTGAACTAATCGGTGCCACCGAGTTTAATCATTTGGTCTCACCGAGTTGGGTCAAAAGGTGTGTAACGGTTGGATTTTGTGTGGAGGCTATATATACCCCTCCACCCCCGTCTCCATTAGTGAGAGGGCCATCAGAATGTGCCTACACTTCCACTACTCATTTTCTGAGAGAGAACCACCTTCTCATGTGTTCAGATCAAGACATTCCATTCCTACCACAAGAATCTTGATTTATAGCCTTCCCCAAGTTGCTTTCCACTCAAATCATCTTTCCACCGTATCCAAATCTGTGTGAGAGAGTTGAGTGTTGGGGAGACTATCATTTGAAGCACAAGAGCAAGGAGTTCATCATCAACACACCGTCTATTACCTTTTGGAGAGTGGTGTCTCCTAGATTGGTTAGGTGTCGCTTGGGAGCCTCCGACATGTTGTGGAGTTGAACCAAGAAGTTTATAAGGGCAAGGAGATCGCCTACTTCATGAAGATCTACCCGAGTGAGGCAAGTCCTTCGTGGGCGATGGCCATGGTGGGATAGACAAGGTTGCTTCTTCATGGACCCTTCGTGGATGGAGGCCTCCGTGGACTCGCGCAACCGTTTCCCTTCATGGGTTGAAGTCTCCACCAATGTGCACGTATGATTGCACCACCTATCGAAACCACGCAAAAAATCTCCGTGTCTTCATTGCGTTTGCAAACTTCGATCCCATCCCTTTACTTTCTTGCAACTTGCATGATTTACTTTTTCTGCTGCATATATACTCTTGCCATGCTTGCTTGAAATGTATTATGAATGCTTTAACCTGCCGACTTTGCTCGTTAAGGGTCTAATTCCCCCCTCTAGACCCAACTTCTTGATCCTTTCAATTGGTATCAGAGCTATGGTCTCCATTGCTTTGGTTTAATCGCCATTGGAGGAAGATGGATGAGTCTACATTCGGGAGTATTAGACGTAGAGCGTGTATACTTGATGGGGAGTTCTATGGTTCTTGGAAGAATGAAATGCTTGTGATTTTTAATGAATATGCTTTGAACAAGTACATTACTAGCCTTTATGTGCCTCCCATTGATCCTTTGCATCCTACCCCCGATGAGTATCTTGACATGGTTTGCAATCTTAGGACTATTGATCTTATCATTAGAGGATTGCATAGAAATTTGCTTGTATGCTTGCCTACCTTTGAATGTCCTTATTCTATATGGAAATACCTTGAGGAACACTTTCCGAATTACTCCTTAAAAAATCTAGATGAGATTCTTCAAAAGTCTATTGCCCTTAATAATATGGAACCTAGTGATCCCAAGTTTGGTGATTGTCTATTTGAGCTCCGTGATCTTATGCGTGCTAAAGGAAATGTTGGAGTCATTAGTAGCATCATTTCGGAGACAATTAGAATTCATGAACTTGAACATTGTCATGGTCGAAAATCTAACAAATCACTTGACCTAGGTGATGATCATATGGATGATGATGTTGAGCATGGTTATTATGATGAAGATGAAGATAGTGATGCCAATCTTGAGGAGTCTATGAGGCATTTTGGTCTCATGGCTAATCTTCGTGGATATATGTCTAGAGGAAAGGAGTGGGTTCTTGATAGTGGCTGTACTGATCACATGACCGGAGATAAAGATATGTTCCATGAGCTTGCTGAAAACGATGGTCCACGCAAGTATGTCACTTTTGGAGACAACTCCATGGGTAAGGTACTTTGCCTTGGTAAGGTGGCCATTTCCAATGATAGCTCTATCCAAAATGTCATGCTCGTTGAGTCTCTTGGTTACAATCTACTTTCCGTATCTAGACTAGCCGATTTTGGTTTCAATGTCCTATTTACTAAAGTAGATTGCCAAGTGTTTCGAAGAGATAATCATAATATGGTCTTTACCGGTATTCGTAGAGGTGCTCTATACATTGTTGACTTTACTAAGAGAGCCAAACCTCGCACTTGTTTAATTGCTAAATCTTCTAAAGGATGGTTATGGCATAGAGGATTAGGTCATGTTGGCATGCGAAATCTTGATAAGCTTATTAAAGGTGATCATATCCTTGGTGTTAAAGGTGTTATATTTGACAAGGATAGACTTTGTAGTGCTTGCCAAGTAGGAAAGCAAGTTGGTGGAAGTCATCCCGTGAAGAACATCATGACCACGAGATGACCACTTAAGCTACTTCAGATGGATCTTTTCAGTCCCATTGCTTATAAGAACCTTGGTGGTAACTCATTCGGTTTGGTCATTGTTGATGATTTTTCCAGATTTACGTGGGTGTTCTTTCTTGGTGATAAATTGCAGGTCCAAAAGATCTTCAAGAACTTCGCCAAGAAGGCCCAAAACCAATTTGAAGTGAAGATCAAGAAGGTTCGAAGCGACAACAGAACGGAGTTCAAGAACGCAAATGTGGACACCTTTCTTGATGAGGAAGGGATCTCACATGAGTTCTCGGCTACATACACACTTCAACAAAATGGAGTTGTTGAGAGGAAGAACCGGACACTTATCGAGATGGCGAGAACAATGCTTGATGAATACAAGACACCAAGACACTTTTGGGCGGAAGCGGTTGAGACAGCTTGTCATGCCACGAATCAACTATATCTTCACAAACTTCTCGGCAAGACGGCATACGAGCTACTCACTGGTAACAAACCCCAAGTTGGATACTTTCGAGTATTCGGCTCAAAGTGCCACATTCTTGATAAGCATCGTCGTTCGAAATTTTCTCCTAAATCTCATGAGGGTTTCCTACTCGGTTATGGCTCAAACTCACACACCTACCGTGTCTACAACAATTTCACCCGAAAGTTTGAAGAAATGGTAGATGTGAAGTTTGATGAATCTAACGGCTCGCAAGTAGAGCAATTGCCAATTGATGTAGGAGACAAAGACCCATCGGAAGCAATTCAAGACTTGTCTATTGGCAAGATTCGACCAACCAAGGTGAAGGAGAGTACTTCGTCCATACAACTGGAATCCTCAACTTCACATCAAGGTGAACTACAAGTTGACTTGGAGGCATCCACAAGTGGAACTCGTCAAGACGAAGGAAATGAGGAAGTGCAACAAGATGATCCACCTCGACCTCTGATACATCTCCAACGTATCTATAATTTTTGATTGTTCCATGCTGTTATATTATCATTCTTGGATGTTTTACAATCATTTTATATCATTTTTTGGTACTAACCTATTGACATAGTGCCCAGTGCCAGTTGCTGTTTTCTGCATGTTTTTTATATCGCAGGAAATCAATACCAAATGGAGTCCAAACGCAGCGAAGCTTTTTGTGGAATTTTTTTGGACCAGAAGACATCCAGTGGGCGGAGAAGCACCTAGGGGTGCTCCGAGGGGAGCACAACCCACCAGGGCGCGCCTGGAGACCCAGGCGCGCCCAGGTGGGTTGTGCCCACCTCGGGGGCCTCCCGCACCGCCTCTTTGCTCTATAAATACCCCAATATTCCAGAAACCCTAGGGGAGTCCATGAAAATCAATTCCAGCCGCCGCAAGTTCAAGAACCACCAGATCCAATTTAGACACCATCACGGAGGGGTTCATCATCCTCATTGGTGCCTCTCCGATGATGAGTGAGTAGTTCATTGGAGACCTTCGTGTCCGTAGTTAGTAGCTAGATGGCTTTCTCTCTCTCGTTTGATTCTCAATACAATGGTCTCTTGGAGATCCATATGATGTAACTCTTTTTTGCGGTGTGTTTGTTGGGATCCGATGAACTTTGAGTTTATGATCAGATCTATCTTTTTATCCATGAAAGTTATTTGAGTCTTCTTTGATCTCTTATATGCATGATTGCTTATAGCCTCGTATTTCTTCTCCGATATTTGGGTTTTGTTTGGCCAACTTGATCTATTTATCTTGCAATGGGAAGGGGTGCTTTGTGATGGGTTCGATCTTCAGTGCCTGATCCCAGTGACAGAAAGGGAAACGACACGTATGTATCGTTGCCATTAAGGATAACAAGATGGGGTCTATTTGTACATAAATAGATCTTGTCTACATCATGTCATCATTCTTATTGCATTACTCCGTTTCTCCATGAACTTAATACACTAGATGCATGCTGGATAGCGGTCGATGTGAGGAGTAATAGTAGTAGATGCAGGCAGGAGTCGATCTACTAATCTTGGACGTGATGCCTATATAATGATCATTGCCTGGATATCATCATGAGTATTTGAAGTTCTATCAATTGCCCAACAGTAATTTGTTTCCACCGTTTGCTATTTTTCTCGAGAGAAGCCACTAGTGAAAACTACGGCCCCCGGGTCTCTTCTTTAATATATTTGCCTTCAAGATCTATTTTGCTATTCGCTCTTTTATTTATTTGCAACTTTTATTTTCAGATCTATTAATCCAAAAACCCAAAAATACCTCGCTGAATTTTATTTGCTTTTATTTGCATCTTTCAATCTACTACAATTTTATCTATCTCGTTACCCGAAAGGGATTGACAACCCCTTTAACACGTCGGGTTGCAAGTATTTGTTCTTTGTGTGCAGGAGCTGTTTACGTGGTGTTGCGTGGTTCTCCTACTGGTTCGATAACCTTGGTCTCACCACTGAGGGAAATACCTACCGTTGCTGTGTTGCATCATCCCTCCCTCTCTGGGGAAAAACCGACATAGTTCTAGCAGACATCAAGAGGAGTTTCTAGCGCCGTTGCCGGGGAGGATCAAGTCAAGATAGTCTCCCGGCCACATGCCAGTTTCTGGCGCCGTTTCTGGGGAGACATCATCAACATCAACCAGGTTCCTAATCACAAATCTCATCTCCTTGCAATTTACATTATTTGCCATTTGCCTCTTGTTTTTCTCTCCCCCACTTCACAAAAATTTGCCGTTTTATTTGCCCTCTTTTTCGTTCGTCGTTTTCTCGTCAGATCTGTTTTTGAGTGCAATCTTGTTGCGAAGTCACCATGACTCAAGAGAACACCAAGTTGTGTGATTTCTCAAATACCAAAACCAATGATTTTATTAGCACTCCGCTTGCTCCTCCCGCCACTAGCGCGGAGACTTGTGATATTAATACTGCTTTGTTGAATCTTGTTATGAAAGATTAGTTTTCCGGTACTCCTAATGAGGATGCCGCCTCCCATCTTAACACATTCATGGAATTATGAGATATGCAAAAGAAAAAAGATGTGGACAATGATGTTGTGAAGTTGAAATTATTTCCGTTTTCTTTGCGAGATCACGCAAAAATTTGGTTGTCCTCTTTGCCTCGCAATAGTATCGATTCTTGGAATAAGTGCAAGGATGCTTTTATTACAAAGTTTTTTCCGCCTGCAAAAATCATTTCCCTTAGAACCCAGATCATGAATTTCAAGCAACTTGAGCATGAGCATGTTGCACAATCTTGGGAAAGGATGAAAATGATGCTAAGGAATAGCCCAACTCATGGGTTAAATCTTTGGATGATCATACAAAAAATTTATGCGGGATTGAATTTTGTTTCTCGTAATCTTTTAGATTCCGCCGCGGGGGGTACTTTTATGGAAATTACTTTGGGTGAAGCTACTAAATTGCTAGATAACATCATGGCAAATTATTCACAATGGCATACCGAAAGGGCACCTACTAGTAAAAAAGTTAATTCGGTAGAAGAAATAAATTCTTTGAGTGAAAAAGTTGATGCTCTTATGAAGTTGGTTGCTAATAAAAATGCTCCTATTGATTTTAATGATATGCCTTTGTCTACTTTGATTGAGCAAAATTGTGATGCCATAGATGTGAACTTTATTTCGCGAAACAACTTTAATAACAATGCTTATAGAGGTAATTTTAATCCTAGGCCTTTTCCTAGTAATTCCTCTAATAATTATGGTAATTCCTATGGTAATCCTTCTTATAATAATAATAGGAACACCTCTGATCTTGAGAATAATATTAAAGAATTTATCAATACTCAAAAAGTTTTCAATGCTACAATTGAAGAAAAGCTGAATAAGATCGATGATATGTCTAGAAGTATTGATAGAATTTCTCATGATGTGGAAAATCTCAAGATGAAATTTTTTGTGTGTAAGGTTGAGGAATCTATTAAAACTCTTTATGTTTCTATGTATGAAAGTAAGAAAAGAACCGCTATGCTTAGAGCTAGGTGAGAATTTTTAGAAAAAGAATTTTCTAGTGATTGCTTTCATAAAAGTGATGAAGATCTTAAAATGATTGGTGTTTCTTCTATTGATTCCTTGTTTAGTAAAATTAAGATTGATGATAAAGGGACTAGAGAAGAGTCAACTTTAGCTAGAAGGAGTCCCGATAATTTGGAGGGTGAAAATCTTGTTGAAAATTTTGATAAAAGTGAGTTTGAAGAGGTCAAGACTTTAATTAGTGATGTGCCCACTATTTTGGATTACAAAGACTTTAATTATGATAGTTGCTCTTTGGTTGATTGTATTTCTTTTTTGCAATCCATGATAAATTCACCCCATGCCTATGAACAAAATAATGCTTTTACTAAACATATTGTTGATGCTATGATGAAAGCTTTTGAAGAAAAGTTGGAATTAGAAGTTTCAATTCCTAGAAAATTACATGATGAATGGGAACCTACTATCAAAGTCAAGATTAAAAATTATGAGTGTTTTGCTTTATGTGACTTGGGTGCTAGTGTTTCTACAATTCCGAAATCTTTATGTGATGTGCTTGGTCTTACCGATATTGAAGAATGCTCTTTAAATTTGCACTTGGCGGATTCTACTATTAAAAAGCCTATGGGAAGAATTAATGATGTTCTTATTCTTGCAAATAGGAATTGTGTGACCATAGATTTTATTGTTCTTGATATTGATTGCAATCCGTCTTGCCCAATTATTCTTGGTAGACCGTTTTTACGTACTATTGGTGCCGTGATTGATATGAAAGAAGGCAATATTAAATTTCAATTTCCACTAAGGAAGGGTATGGAGCACTTCCCTAGGACAAGAATTAGGCCACCTTATGAATAAATCATGAGGGCATCTTATGGATCTCGAAACAAAGTTGACAACACGTAGATCTTTTGCGTTATGCCTAGCTAGGGGCGTAAAACGATAGCGCTCGTTGGGAGGCATCCCAACTTGTATCTTTTTGCTTTTTGGTTTTCTTGCTGTTTTCAATAAAATACCCAATTATACCTCTGGTTAGATGTGTTTTTGTGGTTTAAATTAGTGTTTGTGCCAAGAAAAGCCTTTGGGGTGATTTGAGTGATAGTTGATTTGATCTTGCTGAAAAACAGAAACTTTTGCGCTCACAAAAATATTTTTTATTTTTTACAGAAGAGTGATTTTGAGTTGATTATTTTTTCAGAGGATTAATAAACAAATTTCTCACGTTTTTCTATTTTTTCAGAATTTTTGGAGTTACATAAGTATTCGAAGTTTTCAGATTGTTACAGACTGTTCTGTTTTTGACAGATTCTGTTTTCTTTGTGTTGTGTGCTTGTTTTGATGATTCTATGGTTTTCTTTGAAGAGTTTTTGCCATATAAAAGTTGGAATATAGTATATATAATGCAAAAATAAAATATGAATGAGTTTGCAACAGTACTTAAAGTAGTGATTTGTTTTCTTATATTAACGGATCTCACGAAGGTTTTGTTGTGTTTTGTGTGATTGAAGTTTTCAAGTTTTGGGTGATATTACGATGGATGAAGAAATAAGGATTAGCAAAAGGCTAAGCTTGGGGATGCCCGAGGCACCCCAAGATAATATTCAAGAAGTATCAAGCAACTAAGCTTGGGGATGCCCCCGAGTGGCATCCCCTCTTTCTTCTAACGACCATCGGTATTTTGCTTGGAGCTATATTTTTATTCGTCACATATTATGAGTTTTTCTTGGAGCGTCTTGTATGATTTGAGTCTTTTCTTGTTTTTCTTTTTATTTTTAAGTCTTGAATCCTTTCTGGACACACCTTTTTGATAGAGCCAAAAACTATGCTATGCTTGCTCCTATGCTTCACTTAAATTTTTAGAGCCTTGGAATTGCTCTAGTACTTCACTTATATCTTTTTGAGCATGGTGTGCTTTGTTATTTTATTTTTTTGAAGAAATGATCTCATGCTTCACTTAGATTTATTTGGGAGTTAGTAAAATTTTGAAGAAATTCTCTCTTGCTTCACTTAGATTAATTTGAGAGAAAGAAATATTATGCTCATGTTCTTCACTTATATTTGTTTGAGCTTATTAAAAGCAACATATGAAACTAGTCCCAAAGTGATAGATATCCAAGAAGGATATAATAAAAACTTTCATGAAGATCATTCGACAAAATAAACTTGGTTCTTTGTAATAGTTTTGAGATATGACGATATAATATGTGAGCCATGTTGATGAGTAATTGTGCTTTAGTAAGAATATTGGTGTTAAAGTTTGTGATTCCCTATGCAAGTATGAAAGTCAATAGTTATGCAATGAAATTATATCTTACTTATGGTGCATTATTCGGTGTTACTTATGCTTAATGCGTGCTTACGATATTATTCGTTTCTTGGTTGGGCGCTTCTCAATCTTTTTGCTAGCCTTCATTTGCACTAAGTATGATCACTACTTGTGGATCCAAAACCCTTTAAACCAGTTTTGCCATATGAGTCCACTATACCTACCTATATGCGGTATTTCTGTGCCGTTCTAAGAAAATTTGTATGTGCCATCTCTAATTTTCTAAATAAATTTCTCTTTTGTGTGCTCGTACCGCTCGCGAGGCGGTGAGGGGTGGCCGATGTTTTCCATGCTAGATGTGTTATTCTCACGATGAGTGTTTATCCACTTGTCATTGCACGAGAGTACGACAAAGGTATTAGGGATGCCCAGTCCCGAAATGAAAAATTAATTTACTTTATGTTGTCAAATAATAAATTCCTTGGAAAGTGTTGGTATGGAGGGCACCTATGGATACGGCTAGCCATGGAAAGTGAAAGAAATGGTGGAAAAAGGAATAAACTTTATTTTCTATTTGGGAACCGCCTATGATATATCTAGCATGGAAAGTGTTGGGAGCTCTAAGTCATTTTCGTTGGTGGGAAAAGTATGCCTCTCAAAATGTTTTTATCTCTCAATTTAAGCTTTGAGCTCTGGCACCTCTACAAATCCCTACTTCCCTCCGCGAAGGGCCTTTCTTTTACTTTATGCAATTTTTATTTTTAATTTGAGTCTGCATCTTCTCTTACAAAGCACCAACTAAGGGGCACTATGATCGTACTTGAGCATTGGGTGTAGCTAATATTTGAGTGTGTTTCATGAATAGATCAATGATTGAGCATGACGGGCTAGGGATAACTTGCTTTAGCGTTGATATTTTGAAAGACATGGTTGCTTGTTGATATGCTTGAGTATTTAAGTTATCATGTCAAAACTAGACTATTGCTTTGAACCATATAAAAGTCCAAATGTCCATGCTATTAAGAAAAGAATATGTGATGAACATGTTAGGTAGCATTCCACATCAAAAATTCTGTTTTTATCATTTACCTACTCGAGGACGAGCAGGAATTAAGCTTGGGGATGCTGATACGTCTCCAACGTATCTATAATTTTTGATTGTTCCATGCTTTTATATTATCATTCTTGGTTGTTTTACAATTATTTTATAATCATTTTATATCATTTTTTGGTACTAACCTATTGACATAGTGCCCAGTGCCAATTGTTGTTTTTTGCATGTTTTTTACGTCGCAGGAAATCAATACGAAACGGAGTCCAAACGCAGCGAAACTTTTTGTGGATTTTTTTTGGACCAAAAGACATCCAGTGGGCCGTAGAAGCACCTGGGGGGTGCTCCAAGGGGAGCACAACCCACCTGGGCATGCTTGGAGTCCCAGGCGCGCCCAGGTGGGTTATGCCCACCTCGGGGGCCTCCCGCACCGCCTCTTTGCTCTATAAATACCCCAATATTCCAGAAACCCTAGGGGAGTCGACGAAAATCAATTCCAGCCGCCGCAAGTTCCAGAACCACTAGACCCAATCTAGACACCATCACGGAGGGGTTCAACATCCTCATTGGCGCATCTCCGATGATGCGTGAGTAGTTCATTGTAGACCTTCGGGTCCGTAGTTACTAGCTAGATGGCTTTCTCTCTCTTGTTTGATTCTCAATACAATGGTCTCTTGGAGATCCATATGATGTAACTCTTTTTTGCGGTGTGTTTGTTGGGATCCGATGAACTTTGAGTTTATGATCAGATCTATCTTTTTATCCATGAAAGTTATTTGAGTCTTCTTTGATCTCTTATATGCATGATTGCTTATAGCCTCGTATTTCTTCTCCGATATTTGGGTTTTGTTTGGCCAACTTGATCTATTTATCTTGCATTGGGAAGGGGTGCTTTGTGATGGGTTCGATCTTACGGTGCTTGATCCCAGTGACAGAAAGGGAAAGGACACGTATGTATCGTTGCCATTAAGGATAACAAGATGGGGTCTATTTCTACATAAATAGATCTTTTCTACATCATGTCATCGTTCTTATTGCATTACTCTGTTTCTCCATGAACTTAATACACTAGATGCATGCTGGATAGCGGTCGTTGTCTGAAGTAATAGTAGTAGATGCAGGCAGGAGTCGGTCTACTAATCTTGGACGTGATGCCTATATAATGATCATTGCCTGGATATGGTCATGAGTATTTGAAGTTCTATCAATTGCCCAACAGTAATTTGTTTCCACCGTTTGCTATTTTTCTTGAGAGAAGCCACTAGTGAAAACTACGGCCCCCGGGTCTCTTCTTTAATATATTTGCCTTCAAGATCTATTTTGCTATTCGCTCTTTTATTTATTTGCAACTTTTATTTTCAGATCTATTAATCCAAAAACCCAAAAATACCTCGCTGAATTTTATTTGCTTTTATTTGCATCTTTCAATCTACTACAATTTTACCTATCTCGTTACCCGAAAGGGATTGACAACCCCTTTAACACGTCGAGTTTCAAGTATTTGTTCTTTGTGTGCAGGAGCTGTTTACGTGGTGTTGCGTGGTTCTCCTACTGGTTCGATAACCTTGGTCTCATCACTGAGGGAAGTACCTACCGTCGCTGTGCTGCATCATCCCTCCCTCTCTGGGGAAAAACTGACGTAGTTCTAGCAGACATCATCCTCCTTCTCCACCTCGACAAGAGAACGACAACGCCAACAACAATGAAGAAGAAGATGATGAGGATGTTCCACCTCAACCCAAGCAAAAGCTTCCACGAGTTAGAGCAAGAATCTCAAGAGATCATCCCGTCGAACAAATCTTCGATGACATACAAACCGGGAGAATCACTCGCTCTAAAACTCATTTAGCTAACTTTTGTGAACATTACTCATTCATTTCTAGCATTGAACCTATGAAGGTTGAAGAAGCCATTGAGGATCCGAATTGGATAAACGCTATGCACGAAGAGCTACATAACTTCGAGAGGAATCAAGTGTGGACATTGGTGGAAAAGCCCGAAGATGATCATAATGTCATTGGCACCAAATGGGTGTTTCGGAATAAGCAAGATGAGGATGGACAAGTTGTTCGCAACAAAGCTCGTCTCGTCGCACAAGGCTTCTCTCAAGTCGAAGGTATGGACTATGGTGAGACATAGCCCCCGTTGCTAGACTTGAGTCCATTCGCATTTTACTTGCTTATGCCAATCATCATGATATCACTTTATATCAAATGGACATAAAAAGTGCTTTTCTAAATGGTGAAATTGAGGAGGAAGTTTATGTTAAACAACCTCCCAGCTTTGTTAATCCCAAGAAACCTAATCATGTCTACAAACTTCACAAAGCTCTTTATGGTCTTAAACAAGCTCCTAGAGCATGGTATAAATGCTTGACCAAATTTCTCATTGAAAAAGCTTTGAAATTGGGAAAATTGATTCTACACCTTTTACTAAAAGGGTTGATGGTGAATTATCTGTGTGCCAAATTTATGTGGATGATATCATATTTGGTTCTACTAACCCTCATTTTAGTGAAAAGTTTGGAAGGCTATTGTCGGAGAAGTTTGAGATGTCTATGATGAGTGAACTCAAATTTTTCCTTGGGTTGCAAATCAAGCAAACTAAGGAAGGTACCTTTGTCTCACAAACAAAGTATACCAAAGATCTTTTCAAGAAGTTCAACATGCAAGAAAGCAAAGGTATGAAAAACCTTATGCCTACTAGTGGACATAATGACTTGACGAAGGATGGCGAACCGATTGACCAAAAGGTTTACCGCTATATGATTGGTTCATTGTTATATCTATGTGTCTCCCGTCCCAATATTATGCTAAGTGTGTGCATGTGTGCACGATATCAAGTGGCTCCTAAAGAGTGTCATCTTAAGGCTTTGAAAAGGATAGTGAGATATTTAATTCGTACACCAAATTTTGGCATTTGGTATCCTAAGAGGTCATCTTTTGATCTTGTTAGCTATTCCGACTCGAACTATGCCGGTGACAAGGTTGATAGAAAGTCCGCTTCGGGTCTTGTCAATTTCTTGGTAGATCCCTTGTGTCTGGGTCCTCCAAGAAACAAAACTCGGTATCCTTATCCACCGCCGAAGCGAAATACATTGCCGCCGGATCATGTTGTGCTTAATTAGTTTGGATGACCCAAACTCTTAAAGATTATGGGATACATGTGAAACATGTTCCATTGCTTTGTGACAATGAGAGTGCTACTAAGATTTCTCACAATCTCGTGCAACATTCTCGAACTAAGCATATTGAAGTCCGTCACCATTTCATTCGTGATCATGTTGCTAAAGGAGACATCAATCTTAAGCATGTTCGTACCGATAAGTAATTGGCAAATATATTCGCTAAACCGCTTGATGAAAAAGTATTTTGCCATTTGAGAGGTGAATTGAATATCATTGATGCCTCAAACTTGGCATAGTGATTCTTTTGGAAATATGCAAGGCATGAGCCTTGGTGACTAATCCTTGATATTTCTCTTATGATGATGATCATTTGTCTTGGATGAATATTTGTACCCTTGCATTTTATCTAACCCGTGTAGGTACTTGGATAAGCCTAAATCTATGAGATTTCAAGTCACTCACATCTTGAGCAGTTTCTACATCACCAAGTTCCTATGGTTTGGTTGTTGATTTCAAGGAAGCACAAGCTCACTCAACATATTCTTTGACTATTTTAATTGATTTCATGATTGTCAATTTGGATACACAAGTGCTCTTCCTTGCAAAACTAACCCATGTAGGAAGATGAACTTCAACTCCAAAGGGTGCTCCCAACTACATCAACTCTGAGCATCCAATATGAGTTCAACTACATGATCAAGACCAACACCAAATCCCAAGGTATGTTATTCCATCTTAGAGAAGCTTTACTCCAAGTCATGAGCTAAAGCAACTCAACAAGATGTGAATACAGCAAAATGCTTAAATGAAAAATGGCAACTCCATTTTGAGCTTAAACGATGAGAATGACCTATGATCAAGTGATTTCACTTGACTCCTAAGTCAATGTACTCTAACAAAGGTGACTTTGTCGCCGACCATCTCTAGATGAAGTTCTCTAGTGTTCTCGTGCCCTTTGCATTTCCTTTGCATGTTTTCTTGCTAAAGTGATTCCCTTCTAAATGTTTAAAAAAACTCAAAAAAAAACCTTCATCTAGTTCTCTTTTTATTTCTCCTTGTGTTTGTCTTTTGTCTGTGAATCTTCTGCAAATTCATTGCAAATCCTTATGATAATTCCTTGAAAATCTTTGTGAGATTTCATTTGCCAAGTGAGCTAAGATGACAAAAAATTTCCTCTGTGTTGAACTCGGTACCTCCGATCCAAGTCTATCGGCTAGACCAAAATACAAGGCTTCCTTGTACACAGTTCATCGGTACAACCGACATGGACTTAATCGGTCTGACCGATGAGCACCCTTAGTGACTCTGATAACTCGGAATCACCGATGGAAATAGCTCGGTGTCACCGACTTCACTGCTGAGATAACATTTTGCCATTTTTATTGCCTATTTCTTTCAGCTCCACTCAATGACTCTCATCCTCTACCAGCATCCTCATTTACATGCAGCCTTGTAGTGTCTCTCAAGGACCACAGCTACTTGACTTATATTCCTGAAGTATCCCTTCTTGGAAATTGATGTCAAAGGGGGAGAGAGAGCACATCAAAGCTTATCAAATCAACAAGAGCACTTATAGATCTTCTAAAAGATGCACATTAACAAGAGGAGAGAAGTCACATGTCTTTAAGAGGGGAAAGACATGTTGTTAGCATGATTGATTCTAGTCTGCTCTGAATTTACCTTGTTGCTTTGATCTTATCTCACCCTACCTTCTCCCATTAACCTATGCCAATTTCAGGGGGAGAAAGAGCCTATGTTAAACCAAGGGGAGATAAATCTTTGGAACCTATTGCAAATCTTTAAATATTTGGGGACATGTCTATATCTAAATGAAGTATTCATTACATGTCATCCCAGTCTTGGTATTCTTGTGGATCTTGAAATTATTTTGTTTGGAGTGTTCTTATGTTATCTAACCCTGTTTTCTCAAGTCTACTCCTTCAAAAGTCAGCTCAAAACCACAAGGTAAGTATATGCATCACACTCATGTGCGTGATGATCTCTTGATGCTGCACATATTGTTTACAAGAGGGATTCATAAACATGAAAGTACATCTCTCAACCATATCATTTGCTCTGATGCATATAGCCAAGATACATGTAACACATTTTCTACTCTGTCATGCTATGCACTCACATGTTCTTCCATCATATCTTTATATGACTGCATACATGTAGGGGGAGCTCATGTTTGTTACATGTCCTTCCAAAGCTTTGTTTGCTATTCTTTATATCATCTACCTAAAGCTTTGATGTATGTTGTCATCAATTACCAAAAAGGGGGAGATTGAAAGCACAAGTGCTCCCTGGGTGATTTTTGTAATTAATGTCAACATATCTCTTGTTGGACTAATGGTTTCATCTAGCATGTTTCAGATAAGTTCAACAGTGGCGTGGCAAGGACAAGAGGATGTGGAACCCCTTCAAAATGCTAAGGACAAAGATTGGCAAAAGCTCAAGACTCTTCATCTTTATTTTAGTGATCCAAGATCACATTGAGTCCACAGGAAAGCCAATACTATTAAAAGGGTATGAGGTGTTGCTTAATGACTTGCTTGCTCAAATGCTTAGTGATATTGCTCCAAAACCCTCAACCACTTTCTCCATCCAAATATGTCCAAAACCTAAAGTCAAACTCGGCCCCACCGATTCTTTCTATCCGGCGCCACCGAGTTCATATGACATAGCCACAGCCAGAAACCCTAGCAATTCGGTCTCACCGATACGGATCTCGGTCTCGCCGAGATGGCCTTGTAAACTCTCTGTTACTTGTTGCAATTATTTCGGTCTCACCGAAATGTGCAATCGGTCTCACTGAGTTTACTTGACCAACTCTCTGTTGCTCAATTGTTTCACTTTGGTCTCACCAAGTTGAATCAATCGGCGCCACCAAGATGAGGTTTGCCCTAAGCCCTTGCACATCGGCCCCACCGAGTTGTTCCAGTCGTCGGTCCCACTGAGATTCCTAACGTTCACATTTTTGAACTAATCGGTGCCACCGAGTTTAATCATTTGGCCTCATCGAGTTGGGTCAAAAGGTGTGTAACGGTTGAATTTTGTGTGGAGGCTATATATACCCCTCCACCCCCGTCTCCATTAGTGAGAGAGCCATCAGAACGTGCCTACACTTCCACTACTCATTTTTTGAGAGAGAATCACCTTCTCATGTGTTGAGATCAAGACATTCCATTCCTACCACAAGAATCTTGATTTCTATCCTTCCCCAAGTTGCTTTCCACTCAAATCATCTTTCCACCATATCCAAATCTGTGAGAGAGAGTTGAGTGTTGGGGAGACTATCATTTGAAGCACAAGAGCAAGGAGTTTATCATCAACACACCGTCTATTACCTTTTGGAGAGTGGTGTCTCCTAGATTGGTTAGGTGTCGCTTGGGAGCCTCCGACATGTTGTGGATTTGAACCAAGAAGTTTGGAAGGGCAAGGAGATCGCCTACTTCGTGAAGATCTACCCGAGTGAGGCAAGTCCTTCGCGGGCGATGGCCATGGTGAGATAGACAAGGTTGCTTCTTCATGGACCCTTCGTGGGTGGAGCCCTCCGTGGACTCGCGCAGCCGTTACCCTTCGTGGGTTGAAATCTCCATCAACGTGGACGTACGATAGCACCACCTATCGGAACCACGCCAAAAATCTCCGTGTCTTCATTGCGTTTGCAAACTTCGATCCCATCCCTTTACTTTCTTGCAACTTGCATGCTTTACTTTTTCCGCTGCATATATAATCTTGCCATGCTTGCTTGAAATGTATTGTGAATGCTTTAACTTGTGATAAAACTCAACCTTAACTTGAAGAACTTAAAAACTGACAACTTTGCTTGTTAAGGGTCTAATCTCCCCCCTCTAGACCCCTCTTCTCGATCCTGTCAACATGCTAACGCTCCGTGTTGTAACAGATGATTTCAGACGATATAATCACAAAGTATAACAGACAAGTTTGGGTCGATTCAATATGATCGTTCTTGTAACGTCATACCCTCAATGTTGTTTTAGGAGTATCGTTACACTGAACAGATATCCTAAGATCCGGAAAACATGATCACCAACAACACTTGAGCCAGTCTTAGAGGCGAGACCGGGAACCTATTCTTTACCGTTTATCATTTCACACGTGCATATAAGTTTTCCACTGAATCGCATATTCTAAGATCATAACAGTTATAGCATGAAATATAAACTCTTAACTATGAATAATGGAAATATAAAATACAATATTATTGTCTATAGGGCATATTTCCAACAGCCACCCTGAGCGTTACAGACCTCAGCGTGCCTTTGGCGAGGAGTTCGGTCGTCAGTGACCGATCTAGGGGTGGGGCCATGGGGGCCATTGCCCCTAAAACAATTTACATGTTTTATTTTACTACTGCAATGCTTGTTCATCATTCTAATTTCTGTGTATTGTAGTGTATATTTTTTCTAGGCATTGTAATGTCATTCATGGTTGGCCGGGCGCGCTGCTAGATCAATATCCGACTGAGCGTGAGCGTGGTGGTGGCCGGGGGATGCTACCCATCATCCGACTGATCCTCCCATGTTATAAGTCGCCTTGTGCACCATCCGATGCAAGGCTTCACAGTCGCTAGATTGTTTCACGCATGCCTGGCAGCCTCACAGGATCCCTCGACCATTGCTGTTCACGCTCGCAACTACTCGCAGTCCTTGCATCCAGTAGCCCTGGCAGGCAGTGCAGCCCGGACCTTATTTGTCAAAGCTCAAGGCAGCCCAACGATGCTTCATTACAGCTCCACACGAGGGCGCCTCCCTCGGCAATGCTCCATGGAGCTCCATCACAGCACCACACGCCCTTGTGATGCTCGGTCGCAGCACCAACGACCCCCGACGCTGCTCCAATGCAGCTCGCGTCACTACACCGCGCCGCCTGGTGTTGCTTCGTCGCAGCACGGACGACCCCCAACGCTCCTCCATTGCAGCTCATGTCGCTGCACCACGCTGCCCGGTGATGCTCTGTCGCTGTTGCGACGCCGGACGACGGTCTCTGCGACATCTGACTGCTTCAATGACCGAGTGGTGATGCTACGACGCATGTTGCGATGGTTGCGGTGATGAATCGACCACATGCTTCGAACGCCTATGGTGTACTTCGACGGCCGCGGCGATGCTGCGATGGCATCTCAACTGCTTCGACAATGCTGCGACTGGCACGACACGGGCACCACAACATGCTCGAACATCCGTGGTGTGCTTCAACGACCACAACAATGCTTCAACGGCATGCCCCCGACGGCCGTGGTGATGCTACGAGGCGTGTTGCAATGACCGCCGCGTTGGCGCGACGTCATCCCAGCTGCTTCGATGATGCTGCAATGGCCGCGTCGCTGGCACGGAGACATGCTTCAAACACCCGTGGTGTACTTCGACGGCCGCGGTGATGCTACGAGACGTGCTTCGATGATGGCGCGACGACATGCTTCTAACGCCCGTGTTGTGCTTCGACGGCTGCAATGATGTTGTGCCGACATGGTTCGATGGCCGCGACGTCGTTCTTCGACAACCATGACAAAGCTATGCCCGACTGCTTCGACCGTGCTGCGGCGACGTGTTTCATGGCTGCGACAGTGTTGCGATGACTGGCATGGCTGCTCCGATGATGATGCGGCGGCCGAAGCGGTGCAGCAATGGCGGCCCGACTGCTCGGATGATGTTGTGATGTCAATGCTTGGAAGAAGGCGGCGGCGTCAAGGACGCTACTCTGCACATTCACAAACCTTGACTCGATGAGAGCTTGCTAGTACCAAATGAAACCAACACCCACGATCAGCATCAGGAAAGATGATGTTTTAGTATTTGTACCAACACGTGTAGTTACCTAGCAAAATCACTGCATGTGAGTTACGTGGAAAAAACCGATCATTTAAATAGTCAGTCGCCGGAACGCTACCACAGATCACGAACTTGGCTACCTTCGCGTGTGGGAGACAGCCCTCGCTCCACACGATCGTGTGGGATAGGACGGCGCCGGACGCGGTTGATAAAGACAAGAAATCATCCGACTTATTAAAAAGGTTTCCCTTTATTTAGAGGTAATTATTACACTGGTGATGCTTGAACTTGCCATGAACATTCACTTTAGTGCCCGAACATGAAAAATACTGGTTCTAAAACTTGGCTAGCGGGTGCAAGTACGGTGATATACACATCCGTAGACGTATAATGAGCTGCCATGGCATCGTATTTGGCTGATGTGGCATGGGGTCCACACTTGTAACGATGAAATATGATTATTTGAATGCTATATGTATCTATGACTACTGGGTCCCGCCTGTCAGTCAGTCTGGAAGAAAAAAAAAGGAAATATAAATTGTGCTTAACTAGAGTCGAACCTACGACCAGCTCTTTGAGGATGGACGCGTTGGCCACTACACCGAAGAGGCTTCAATGTCAACTGCAGCCCCTCTTACTTTATTTATAATAGACTAGCTTTTGGTGATTAAATGGGCTGCATCCAGTGCCCATTTAGTATAGATTGACTTTAAAAAATTGTTAAAATTTTGTAAATTATAACCATAATAATAAAAGTTAGATTCAAATATTCATGTATTATTAATAATTACCTCATGATATAAAAATATTTGTGCGTTATTAATAATTACTTCGTGGTATAATAATATTCGTGTGCATGTATTGTTTAAAAATAAATAAAAACCAGACCCCATGCCATGCTGTGGGTTATAAATATTTGTGGTACATAAATAATAACCTCACGGTACACAAATATTTGTGTGGACACACAATAAATATATAGAGGTATGTAATAAAATAACTTACTAAAAAATGTCCCTGTAATTTTTAGAAATATTCAGTTATTATTTAGAAAATACCAGTTTAAATATAAGCCATGAGTGTTTTAAAATGTTTAGTAAATACAAACTACTAAAATATACAATCATGGATTATTTAAGAATGATCATTAAATAACTTTTTTAATCTTTAGTGAATACAAACCATACTCGAGGTAATTATTAATAACACACAAATATTTGAATCTAAAATTTATTATTATGATTATAATATACAGACCTTTTACATTTCTGAAAAAAAGTTAATATGTGCTAAATGGGCCACCGGATGCAGCCCATTTAAGCACCACAATCTTTTTTATTTACCATTCATTATAATTTAGTGGAAAATTTTATTACACATATAGGCCACTGATATTACAACTTATGTGATTGCAATGACGAAGTGACCAGTTATGTGATTGTAATGATATAGGCCACATAGAGGTAATGTTCAGTCTAGTGCTAAAAGTTGAAAAATACGTCATTGCAATCACATAACTTAATCGATTATCCGGGCACCATTTTAGGTCAGGTTGTAATCGACGTCTCAGTAATGCGCTCATGTGGTTCCAGGGCCGTTCAGGTCAGTTCTCTCGCCTTATATACCATTCTTAAGAAGTTGCTCCCCACTTCTACCTATTCTTTTACCATGCACACTGTGCACATCAGCTTTATGCCACATCATCAATCATTTGCAAAATCAGCCAATCAATCTTATTCCCCCTACAGTAATGGCGTTGGAAAAAAACACTCTTTTTTCCCCTCTGACACAGCAGCGGCTCATCCCGGGGATTTCAAGTGGCCCATCCTCCATCTTCACCTCGCCTCCCAAAAACAACGTAGCTACTCTTTCCCCTTCAACCTCTCCAGTTGATGCGTCGTCCTCTTCTCCTTCCCACTATCTCCTCACCATAAACACACAAGAAACGGATGGTGGCATGCGAGCAATCATCCGTCTTCAACACCCGTCGAGGGATTTTATTGCCCATCTCCTTCCGGTGATGGGACGAATTGGAGCCGCTCGGGATTCAGTGTCTCCTCGCCGCTACCTCTGCTGCTCTGTGCAACCGCGGACGCTTGCTGGTGAATCCGAATCCCTCTATTGGTACGTCTTCATCCACCTGAGTTGTAAGCCCCCGCCGTGACTCATCTGAATCCCCATGTGGGCTGAACGGGACAGATCTGCAGCCATCGCCGCCACCGCCGTGCTGCTCTGCGACTGCATCTTCTTCTTCCCCAGTCTGGTGACGCGCTCGAACAACACCTCACCTAGCACCACGGGTGGCATCTCCAGTTCTCCACCACCTCCCATATGGTGGGTGAGGCACTGGCCGTGGATGTGGACTTGCAGGCGCTCCTTCTCGCCGACAACAGCGAACTATTCCACCTCAACTAAGCGAGGACGGAGCGTCCAGCACCGTGCTATCCGTCATCGGCATCCGACCGTGAGGCGGAGTATGAGACCCCGGTTGTAAGAAAAAAGCCAATGGTGCGTGTTCTTACTTCCTCTCCTTGCTTCCTCCTACTCGGGATTGTTCAGTCTGCAATTAGTTCATTGACCGTAGGATAGGTTACCGTCTGCATTAACCCTGTTCTGTTTTGCAGTTGACAATCAGATGGTGACGCTTTGGAACATTTAGCCCTCGGCAGGAGCCTTTATACACTTATAAGGCTGAAGAATATACCACTCCAAGTGTTAGCTTTGCAAGGGGTTCCTGTTCTGCCAAATAAAGGCTAAGAATGCCATCTGCCATACATTAAAAAGTTTCTACAAGGAGATAGTGTGCACTTATTTTGTTCCAGTGCGAGAGTATGTATGTGTGAATTTTGTTTACAGTTTATGGATGATGATGGGAAAGTACACGGGTACTGCTTTGAAATTAAGAAGGACTGAGGAGGAGTAGCCTAATTAACAAGAGTCAGTACAACTTTTGGTTCTGTAGTGTGCGAATGTTGATAGCTTCTAGGTACGGCTAGCTGGCTGTAAGGATGGTCCTGGTATGCAATGATCTGATGATCTTGAGTGAAGTGGATCTCTTAATCCTATTTACTTGGACTATCTGAATTTGCATCTTCCTTATCAGTTATTACACGTTGCGTTCTGTCCTCTCCATTGCACTGGCAAGTGAGGATGTCGCCGTCAGTACACAAGATTCAGCCATCGTCTGTGTCGTAGGGTTGTCACACACTAATATTTTTGTTGGCTGAATATATAGATTTGTTTGGATAATTTGTGTTGTTGTTGCTTATTTAAATTTGATTATTCTTTGACTGTTTGTTTTGATTTGAGCAGTTATACCAACACCTTGAGGCAGTATTAGTCTGCTATTAACTCGCCCACTCTCGTTTTGTTTGGTCGGACCTTTTTTTAGTCATGTCAACAAGGTAGTTGATGAAAGTTCAAACAAGCTGCAAGTGCGGTGGACCAGTGTAATCTTTATAATGTAGTCAAAGAATAACCCCATCTCCCTCATGTTGTTTCTAATTCTACATATGTTATTTTGAATTTATTAATTTGTTTTTACTCTCTGATTTAAGGACTTTTCTTGACCATGTATGTAAGCTAAAAATATATTGTTAGCTTGATTTCTTTAATCATACATTTATTGTACATAAAATGTTAGAGATGTCCTCCTATCTAATTATCAAGTTGTTTTATACACAGGAAGATAGTACAATATATATATGCAGCCTTTAAATCAGATATATATGAATTTAATGCCAAGTGAGGCTCTTTCAGTCTCCATGCTATAGTCTGAAGATTGTGTTCTTCTCTGAGAGCTTCTTAACATAGGTTTGCCAAAACAACATGTTATCACCATTATTATCAATCCATAACTAACTATTATAGTAGTTTCTGATTTTTCTTCCCATGTTGGTAATTGGTCATACAACATCCTTAGCTGAGGTAACTACCTGCAGAATGTCACTCAAGATTGTACGCAATAGGGTAGGCAACATTCAAGGAGCAAACTAACAAAACATTAGTTTGTATAATTTCCTGGTTGTATTTCTTGAAGTATAAATATTTTGGCCTATTTACATATAGTATATATTGATGCTCGCCATTGAACTCCGTGACAATGGCACATTATCAATGCCATTTTTTTCACATGAAGGGGCTTTGTACGACAGTTAATTTATTATTCTCACCGCCATCCACAACAATGAGCTATCAATTTTAATACTATATACTCATCTGTTTATGTTGTATAATTTATATTATTGAAATTCATCCATAAATTATCGCAGCAGCAACGCGCGGGGTATCAACTAGTTTAGTTAGTCATAATGCACACTACTGATCGATTCATTTTGTCGTCATGTCTTCCGTACTGGCATTCAGAGTCTGTAATCGAACGGTCATTTCAACGGTTCGGTCCTCCAGCTGTGACGATGGGCAACATGTGTGGCCAAAATCACTGTTTTTGAAGAAAGTATCCTTTTAATCCCGAGCTCAAATGCTCCTGCTGCAAACAGTAAAATAAAAAAACAGTTTTTTTTTAAAACTGATTTTTTTTGGAAAACTTTAAGAAATGTTTGAAATGCATGCAAATTTTCTTCACGAAATCACATTGGAGCAAGTCGTGGCAAAAAAACAAAATCAGAACTCCAAAATGCGTTTGAAAGTAACATTTTCAGAGCATCAATTTTATTTTTTACTACGCCTTGCACGGATGTGATTTCGCGATGAATTTTTGCTTGCAATCTAAACATTCTCTAAAGTTTACCATAAAAAAATCAGTATTTTTTTAAAAAAAATCTATTTTTTTAATTTACTGTTTATCCAGAAGCATTTGAGCTCGAGATTAGAAACTCCACGTCATGTCACCCTTTTTGTGAAGTTCAGCACTATCTGACATCGGTTGAAAAGAAAAATCACAATATGATCTTTTCTCTACCGTTGTCGTCCTTGACGGTAGGGCACCACAGCTTACCGCCATGGTCAATGGCGGTGGAATTTAACTACGTGTTAGGCCAACTCCGATGCACGACCCCAAACGTACGTCCGTTTTGTCCGGATTTCGTCCGTTTGCGGTGGCAAAACGGATACCCGTATCCAGTTTTGCCAGTCCGCTGGTTGGGCGCACCCAATGCGCGGCCGCGTCACATCCCAACACTTTGGAAAAAAAGCCGGCCGCACATTTTCAAAAGCACACATAAAACATAATTAAACATCAACATAAATTTAAAACTGTTCAAACTAGTCTCGGGCGCATGTTTAAACTTAACTTAAACTAAAAAAACATTAAAAAAATATAGATTAGACGTCGGCGCCGCCGTGCTCATCCTGGATGCCGTCGTCATCATCATGCTCCGCCGTCCTCGTCGTCGTCCATGGTGAGGTTGACGTACGGCGGTGGCGTACAGAGGTGGGCCAGAGGCGCCTGCACCACCTCTTCCCATGGCGGGGACGACTCAAGTGACCGTGGACGCGTGGGTGCCCATGGCTCGGCACCCACCCAATCGGCCATCTCCATCGCTGTGGATGACCACGTCCACTGCTGGCCCACCAAGCGCGGGTTCCACACATCGATGGGGGGCTCCTCCATCACCACCTCCCGTACTCCTCCTTGACGGCCATGTCGAGCTCCAGGATGGCGACGTCGCCGGCCGTGGAGAGCGCCAACTGGGTTTCGAGGCCCTTCCATTGGCGTCCGTCCTGGGTGTTCATGGAGTCCTTCATTACCCGCCTAATGAGCTCCGCTTCCTCCTCGTTGGTCATGGAAAGTGGTGGTGGCGGGGACGGGGACGGAGATGGAGATGGCGTCAGCATGAGGCCACGCACCAGCGTACGTCCGCGCGTTTGGGGTAGGCTCAGAGCACGTGCGTGGCTGACAGGACGCGACCGCCGCGGGCTCGGTGGACGACCGACAAAAAATATTGCCGCGGTAGGTCGTGTTCATCGCGGAGCCACATATCCCACAGTGACGAATCTACGACCCGGCCTCGTGGTTGTGCCTCACCATGGCGGCCGATGGGGAGGTGGAGGAGAAGAGGAGGAGGAGCGGCAAGGAGGAAGTAGGGGTTGTGTCGGGGTTCGAGGAGGCACGCGGGGACGAGAGTGGAAGCGCGAACTGGCCGATCCACGACTTCCACATTAAGAAGCACGGCGACCGCTGTGGATGGGTGGTTGGCAGGTGGGTCCATCCACTCTGCGCGGTAAATGTGGCCGGTGGGAGGTAGGTGGGCGGCCGACAGGTGGGCCCGAGGTGGACGAGGAGCGGGCGCGTCGGCATCCGTTTGGTGTCCGTGTGGATGCAAACCGGGCGCAAGTTTGCGCCGGAAATGGGGCGGGTCGGACGCTAAACAGAAAAAAATTGAGGATGGGGTCGTGCGTTGGGCCGTGCCGTATGTCCGTTTGGGCAAAAACGGACAGACTCGGACCGGATGGGGTCGTGCGCCAATGCACGACCCTAAACGGTCCGACCGCGTCCATTTTGGGGTAAACGGACAAAAAACGCGGCCCAACGCGCGGAGCAAACAGACAAATGTCCGTTTTCGACCAATTCTTGGCCCAAATTTGGACAGCGTTTGCGTTGAAACGGACATGCGCAGGCGGGTGCGACGCGTGCTCTTGTCCTCCTCTGGCCCGCCCGTCGGGGACACAGTTGCCCCTTTTTCTCTTCTCCTCCCCCCTCCCGCCGCCCCCGCCCCTACCCCTGCCATATTGGCCGCCAACATTTTCTTGGCCGCCTCGCTGTCCAGCCTGGCCGCCCATAGCGACCACTAGATTTGTGCCTCTCTTGTCCCGGCGCCGGCGGCCAACCGGTATATCTGCGGTGGTGGGATTTGGCGCATTTGGTCGCCAGATTTACCGCATCCAGCCGCCGGCGACTGTGCCTTGCCATGGATTGGTCGGGTATCGGACCGCACAACCCTGGCAATGCCTCCGCGCCGCATGCATGTATTGACTCCGCCTCTAGCCGCTCGGATCTATCCCGCCAGCGATTCGCCGACAAAGACACGCCCGACCATTGTCCAGGCTCGGCGCTGGCCCAGCTGCTCGTTGGCTCACCGTTGCCGATCATAAAGTGCGATGACTGCCAGCGGCAGGTCGTGCGCTGCGTTTCTACCACGCCGGAACATCCCGGATGGGTGTTATTCAAGTGCAAAAAAGATAGGGTATGTGCTTCTTTTGCTTCGGCTGTGCCCCTGGATTCGACGTGTTTTCGTTAGCTATCTTTGCTTACACTCAGATTTGTGTGTAGGATGGATGCAAGTTTTGATATTGGGAAGAAGAATACATCGATCTCTTGATAGCATGAAATTTGGTAGATGCTCGTGCTCGTTGCTAGAATAGAGGCTAGAGAAGAAACTAGAGATGAGATTAGATGTGAAGCAACGTCTACTTCTTTAGAATCGAAGAAGAAACAAGTGTCCAAGCACGAGAAGCCGCTTATCAACAATGAAGACATAGAGAAGATATTAATCTAACTAGTGAGAGCAATTACGGAAGTTGGATATCTTTTAAAATGTCTAATTGTAGTTCATGCTTTCTTTGCACTCGCTCTTCTAGAATTACTGAGTGTACTCCAATGTATCAAAATGTCATTGATGAAATAAAAGAAATGCTGCCAAAAAATGTAATCATACGGGTGATAACCCACAAGTATAGGTAATCGCGACAGTCATCGAGGGTAGTATTTCACCCAATTTATTGATTCGACACAAGAGGAACCAAAGAATATTTATAAGCCTTAGCAGTTGAGTTGTCAATTCTGCCACACCTGGAAAATTGTTTCTCTGCAGGAGAGTGTTTAGTAGCACAGTTGTCTGATAGTTTTGATAATAGCGGTAACAGTAACAATAATAGCAGTAACAGTAGCAGTTTTGTAGTGATTGTAACAGCAGTAACAACAGTAGTAACTTAGCAAAGACAATATGAGTAAAGCGTAGGCATTGAATCAACTATGAATATTTGTGTAGATGATACTCATCATGTAAAGTCACAAGAGTAATTGAATTCTAAAAAAATAAATCTAACATGTGTATCATGGGCCGCATTGACTGCAGCCCTTTCCAAGGGTACGGGCTTGTTGCTACACATCCTGTAAGCTAGCGTATCTCCCCTCAAAATTTGTCCAAAAATGAAAATCTCCCCTAAAAAAAAAAGCTAGCGTATCTGTCTTGACCGTACAAATATAATGGCTGAGTAGCCAGCACATCATGGTCGCTAGCGCGACGTCGTCGGTTAGATTCCAGCGTATCTAGCTACTATATCACTAAACTCCCTATGATAAAAGGTCTCACAATCAATTGAAATGTCCAATTAAAATTGGGTCACCTGATTTTAATCAAGTCAACAATTTCTCAAAGATCTCGTTCAATTCTTTTATACTATACGCTATACTTTCTAATTTTTAAGTCCTCATAATTAATTAAGGTCTTCAGTTTAGAACTTGGTCACCTGATTTTGATCGTGTCAATAATTTCTCAAGGATCTCTCTCATTTAATTATTTTAATTAACCATACTCCCTAATTTTAAAACTCTTTTATTCGATTGAGATATTCAAATTTGAATTTGGTTTACGATTTTGATCCAGCCAACGATTTTTCAAATCAATCAACACCACCAGGCTAGAAAAATATATCAACCCCGTGCACCCTCTTACCACCTAGGAAAAAGAAACGCCACCATGTAATGATACTATAGCACCAATATAGTACATGTAGCCACCGACATAGAAATTTACACACAAAAGTATGAGTTGATTAACACATAACACAAAATCACACTGTGAAAGGTTCACCAAATAACCGTATTATAAATAAATATAAAGCACACTCCATCGTCTACCCCATCAGCCAAACTAAATGTTTCATCAGTTCCAAAATACAAGAGGTATTAATTCTTTGGAAAAGTCAAATTTCATTAACTTTGACCAAGTTTAGAGTCAAAAATATCGACATCCTCAATATTAAGCCAAAAAATCATGGAAATTCATTCCATGATGAATCTAATAACACCAATTTGATATTACGAATTTTGATATATTTCTTCATAAAATTGATCACACTTAAAGAGGTTGGACTTTTCAAAAAAGTAATACATCTTATATTTTAAAACAAAATGAGTAATTTTTCAAGAACCTCAACAACACCAACGGCGCAGCAAAGCGCGCCCAACCCTTCTAGTTTTATACCATTACTAATGGGATTAGCACTGTTATTTTTCAAATCAATCTGCATCGAAGACCACAGACGCAGGGCACACCCAACGGCAGGAGCTTCCTCATCATGGACAGCGGCGGGGAGAACGCCCTGCCCTCCCGCTCCTTATCTATGATCCCGTATTGCGACGACGCCCCTTTCGTCCACCGGATTGGAGATGCACATGAGGCCGTAGGAGGAGCCGTGGGCGGAGGTCGACGGCGACGAGCGGCGTGCGCGCGACCACCTCCACACGGCGGCCTCCAGCCTGAGGATGGCGAGGAGAAGGTCCTTGCGGTAGGTGGGCGTGGTCGCCGCGGTGCCGGCGGTGTGCGGCAGGGACGAGGACCCTGCGCCACCATGGCCGTGTTTTGGCCATTTGTGCGGCGAATCCGTCGCGTTCGCTCGGAGGTGGGAGCAGAAGAGGTCGGCGATGAGGAGGATGACGATCACCCCGACACTCAGCTTCGACATGCCGTCGGTCGCCATCTCGGCCTCTGCCCTCTCAGCTCGCTCGCCGCGCTCGCTAAGCCCAGCCTCAGTTGCGAGAAGTGCCTGTGTGTACTTGCAACGAGTATAGTGGCAATCGGTCAGTGAAGTTCATTTTTTTTTTCTTTTCAAATGTTGGTAGGAGAGATACCAAATTCATTGGTGAGAAAGAGGCATGACAAGAACATCTTCGAGTCCGGCCCAGGAGCTGGCTGTCTTAGGCTGGCGTTGCTCATTCTTCTTCCTCGGCGTCGGATCCGTTCGTGGTTTCTCTTGCTCCTTTTTCTGTGCAGTGACGATGGAGGAGCCGCTTGTGGTGCCAGGGATTATTTCCCCACCGATGTGCTGGAACCCGATTTGAGCTCCCGTCCTACGGGACGGGCACTAGTGCGGTGCTCAAAGCCGATGATGGCGATGGCGTACACGGTTTCGTTTCCCTCTGCTGCTGCTAGGGAGAAGAACAAGAGAGGCATGGCGGACTCGAGGTCGAGATTGAAGATGGAGCACTGTGCAAGCAAGGACCCAGGAGGACTTCTCTGTTTTTTTTTCTATTTGCTGGGGTTGTTTGTGCTTGTGTGCGGGACAGCTGTCCTGGAGGGTTCGAGAGTAGTGTATGCGTGTTGTACTGTGCTGGACTTTGATCTAATACACGTGTGCTTTCTCAAAAAAAAAAAAGAACACCTTCGGGAGGAAAGCACAGCAAAAGGGCTAGTGCCAAAAGAAAAGAAAGAAAAATGACTAGTCGGCACCACTAGAATCCCAACCTCTGCCAACAATCGTGAACACTATCGGAATCCATCGTCGGGTCTCCAAGGTGACGCTTCCAAGAAGGTAGTAGTGTCGAGGACACCACCGTCACCCGATCTGCCACAGCCTGATCTTGGGTTTTCACCCGGAGACCTCAAGCCATGGGGTACGAAGAGCAGCGAGCTCCACGACGGTACCTCCAAGGAGAAAGACGACATCCGTAGACGCCATTACCGTCGGCACCGACCAGATCGATGCAGGATTTTCATCCGAAGCTTAGTCTTCCACCAACCATCCCAGGATCCGAGGCCTTCCCAGCGCCATCGGGCCAAACAAGCCCAAGCACACGCTACCAGAACACGAAATGGTCACCGCCGCACGCAGGTACTCGGTGAGCTCACGCCAGCCAGACCGGTCCGCACCGCCGCATGCAGGCCCTGGGCGAGCCAAACCAGATCTGGCCACCCTCGGCCTCCGTGCGTAGAACTGGGCGAGGGTCCACACCGCAGCGCACCGGAAAAGCTGAGGTAGAACCGGAGATGGCCGGTCCGCACCGCCGCGCGCTGGAACTGGGCGAAAACTAACCGGCTCGCACCACCTCGCGCCAGGACTGGATTATCCGTACTAGATCTGGTCTTCCTGAGCCTCCTCTAGCACCAGACGCACACTGGAAGGCGCCACTGCTCATACGAGCCGGACATGGACACGCTTGAAGGAGGAAACCACCAGCATCCGCTGACACCACCGTGCTACTGCCTCAACCAGCCGATCTCGGGCTGTGTGATCTGGCAGCATGATCACCTGAGCCCAGATCGGGCCCGGACACTGCGAGCCCCACACCGCCGCGACGCCATACCTCCTTGCGCCGCGTGTGCTTCTGCGCGACCTCCTGGCGCGCCTCTCGACGAGATTCAGCCGCCACCGAGCTGGAGCGCCATCCGCGCGCCTCTCGCGCCCAGGCGGCGGCGGGGGAGGAGGCGAGAGGGAGGTGCGGGAGCCCGGCGGCTAGGGTTCGCGCCCGAGTCGCCTGCGGATGAGCGACACGGGGCGAGTTTACCTTACGGTTGTGAAGTTCGTTTTGGTCGCAACAAAATGGAGGACTAGTCGAGCCACGAGGTACCATGGCGTGGCCGGGAACCGGCTCCTCTAACTTAGCCCTTGCAGAGTTAGGATCCTAACTTAGCCATGTTTCATCCGTTGGATCTAGAATAAATGGCTGAGATCTAGCGCTATAGTGTTAAACAGTGGCAATTGCTACAGGTAACCCAATAGTAATTTTAGCTACAGTACTCATCTAAACAGTATGGTACCGGCCTTGTGAACAGTAGAGCATCCTGGCCATCTATTTTCCATCCATCGGTTCACAGACTAAGTTAGGGTACTGTTTCCCTAACTTAGCAGAAGCTAAGTTAGAGGAGCCGGTTCTGGCGTGGCCGAGCCCTTTCGGTGGCGGCGGGTCCCGCGTTTGGTGCAGGTGCGGATCCAAAGATTCCGTGGTTTTCTACCCTCTGACCACACGAGGTGGCCATTGACCGTCGACGTGTCCCTACCGCATGACTGGCATTCGACAAAGTCACAGCCTTGGTGGTGTTCGCGGTCATTCTTCAAACAAGCAGCTTTGCTTCAAACCATGTGGCGGGCCAATACATTCAGTCCCCACCCAAATAAAGTGACGAGAGTTTTCGTTGTAGGAAAAAAGGCAAATACTAGTACTACTACTCCCTTTGATCCATAATAAGTTTCACAGTTTTGAACAAGTTGAACTAGCTTAGTTCAAAACTGCGAAACTTACTATGGATCGGAGGGATAAAACACAGATGAACAATACTACATGCACACACCAAGCGACGAAGCATGAATGGCGAAACTATGTAAACGGCCCTTTGTTTCTCACGAGTAAATAGCTTAAAACTATCACAATAGAGGTGACCCTTTAAAAAAGGCCACCACTCTCGTGGTAATTTGTCGCAATTGGTAGTTTTCTTTGTTATGGTTCTGAAGGGTGGTAGTTTTTTATAAGGGTCGCCCCAATTATTATAGTTTTTAGCTATTCACTCGTTTTCTACGGATCATTCAAGTCCCTCGGAAAAGCTAAAATCTTACAAAGATTAAAGTTTGGTTATGGATGATTTTCCACAATGCCAACAAAACAGGTTGGTTACTTTTGTACTCTCTCCTCGAAATAATTGAATCCTTCAGGTTTGTTCTAAGTCAAACTTAATTAAGTTTGACCAATTATATATGAAAAAAATGTCAACACCTACAACAAAAAATTGTTTCATTAGACTCATTATGAAATACTATTCCACGTTAAATATTTTGACATTGTAATAGCTTAGTTTATTTTCCTATAGACTTGGACAGACTTAAAAAAGCTTGATTAAGAACAATCATATAACTTATTTTGGAGGGGGGGGGGGGGGGGGGTAGATTATGTGACTATGTGACAAGGATGAGATTATTCATTATCTTTTCTTTGCTTGCTCGACATCCTCTTATATGTGGAGTGCTATATGCAGTACCATGATGACGTATGATAGGCCCGGTTGTTTTACAGCATTTCTTTTGCGGGTTGTTGACTTTTGCACGGCAATTTGGAAAACCCACAACAAAGCTTGCTTCGAGAAAAAAGGATTTAATATCATCTCTCGTTGACATGATTTGTTATGTGTGTGTGTGTGTGTTTTGTCTGCGGGTAAGTTTGCAAAAGAACGCAAAGAAACTTGCCGAAGAGGCAACAACACTCCAGCGCATGGTGGTGCAACAAGCTCACAAACCGGCACCTCTTTCCCGCTCGTGTTATATTGAGGTACAAGGGGAAAACATGGAGGCATGCGAAGAAACTGCTTAAGGTCCTGCTTGGAATCGGTGTAAACTTTTACACCCGGATTTAACTTACAGGTGTAATGTGTATATTACCGGCTGTAGTGTGATTTTCGCCCGGAAAAAAAGACAGCTCGAGGTCTGTATCGAGTACACCGGTATTTTGGACCCAACCGACAATCCAAGCGGGCCCTTATGACGAGTATGACACATAAATATAAATAACCACTATTTAGTGGGGTTTAACTATAAGAGAAAGACAATAATACAGAGCCGCGGGGGTCGACGGGCAAAGAGTAGGAAGAATCTTCGAGAGAGAAGAAACCAAACCCTAGGGCGCCACCGCCACCAACCCCAATTGATCGATCTCGGGCTTCTCATCTCATGGCGCTGCGCTACCTGACTACGAGGATGCGGGCCCCGGCCGCCGCTGCTCTCCGGACTTCGCCAGCGGCCCGTGTTTTTATTTTGAACCGGGCATAACCCCTTTCCATTACTCACATAACGGAAATACCTAATAGTCTTGAGTGCAAAAGGAAATCTAGAAAGGGGAAAGCGAGTCCAAAGCATCGCTGGGAAACCCACAATGAGCACTCGTTATCGAGCAGCTCGCCATGGGGCGAAAACCCAGCGACACCCTAAGAACTAGGAAACACTAACGCAACTAGAATCAGGCTCATACAAGTTTATAAGGCAACTCCAGGCCAAGAAAAACGCCCACGCAGGAGCAGAAGGACTAGCTTAGCAAAGTAGGAAACGAAGAGCAGGTCAGCATGCCCCGGATCACGACCAGCTCTCAGTTCGCCGACCCCCTCGGCGCTGCGCAAATCCGCATCATGTTCGAAGCGTTGGTCCTCAGCATCTTGGCCCCGCGCTCCATCATCTCCTGATCATCCCCTGTCATCAAACCTGCCCAGTAGTTAAGAAAGCCACATGCAGAATAAAATCACATAAAAAGGAGATCTCAACTTCTTGGACTCAAAGGTAACACTGTTGCGACTAATCCAAATCGCCCAGCAAAGCCCTGCTAAGCCAAAGGTATAGAATCTCTCTCCATCAGGCAAAAACGTGTAGGCCCAAGAGTAATACTGCCAGATGTTGTTGGGGCACATATCCGTGCCCAGAACCAATGTTGGGGATATCGCTTATCGGGAACTTATCGGTCGACCCATGATAAGGGGTAAATCGGCCAGTTTATCGGCATATCGGCCGATTTATCACCATATCGGCTGATTTATCGGCCGATTTATCTTATCGGTCAGATACCGATAAGCGATAAATCGGCCGATTTATCGGAATATCGGAAGATATCTTGAACAATGCCCAGAACACATCCTACAGTTCTCCAAAGAACTCTGGCCACAGGACAGGTAAAGAAAAGATGCTGGGATGTTTCTCTCTTATCACAAAAAGAGCAAGTGGGATTCCCCCGCGTTGTGTCTCCGGCGGCGCGCTCTCGGCCCTTCTCTGCACCCGCCTGACAGCATAGCAGAAGAATTCTAGATCTTGAATCAGCTACCAGGGAGGATTTCATCCGCGAGTCAGAATTGCTACATAAAGAAGCCGATGAAGTTCTGGCACGTGTGTGGGAGTACAACGAGAAGATCATCCCAGGAGTTGAGCAGGAACTTTACAGGACAGTCAAGGTCATGGCTAGTGTTTGGGCCGCAGTCGAGCTCCTAGATTGGGCGATCTCTTCGCGTCATACTACGGTTAGACAATCCGAGTGATGGCACTTTGTTGCTCATGTTGCTGCATTGTCTCCTAATGGAGCTCGCTATTATGCAGTTATCCATCTGTTTATGATGGTTAAGATGTAGTCTCTTTGTTCCATATTAGTTGTTCCCGATTTAATATAATTTTGTAGTAAATTTGTATTGAATCAGTAACAACAAATATGAAATGGAGGGAGTACTATTTAATTTATATATGGCTTGACTAGCAGCTATGTGTTTATGTCTGATGTATCGGAACTCTTCTTATAATGTGATGGGTTATACTCTAAAAAAGAGAATAACCAGCGTTCAAGGTCATGGTTTCATGTCGAAAAAAGTGACTCGGATGTGTTTGTTCTTCTTTTGGTTAATAGATGTTGGAAACCATGTCGCCTGCCCCCCTTGGATTTGCCTTTTGTACATCTGATTGATGGTACTTGTTTGGGGAGTTAAGGTCTAGTGGTTTCTCTGATGTTTCTTCTTTTTGGCTGTCTTTTCGCTTTTTGTTTGTACTTTGGGTTGTTGTTTCGTTATCAAATGTAATGGAAGTCGGTTCCCCTTTGGGAGACGTATGAAGGAACAAGTGGCGAAGCATTGAGATTGTGAAAGTCACTAATGGTGTCATAGTTTATCTCGACCAGACATGACATGTGAATACATGACAGTTCCTCGTCATCAACTCTACCCTCTCATTCGCTAACCCTCATCTTCATTATTGCATTGAGTAGGGTGAGGTTGGCACAGTGAAAATGAGGAATCCATAGAGTGGAATGCGATTGTTGATGTCATCGCGATGCTTCAATCGAGTTCCGTACTTACATCCTAGCATTACCGTCCTCAAAACATCCGCGCTTGATTTAGAATAGAGTTATGAGTACTCATATGGCGAATTGCGACATCCTTGTGTTTTGGAGAGAGAAAGCACAAGTAGAATTATGAATCTTACATATACCATTTACTATTTTGTTTGATGATGGGCGACCATTCCGTACAACGGCGGGGTTGCATCGTCGACGAGCAGCTCTGGTGGCGGAGGTTCAACGATGCTCCCCCTTTGGCGTTGGGCTGGCATGTGCTTGCTGGCGTCCTCAGGCAGGCAATCATAGGTGGTATGTCGGACCTAGTTGGTTGGCAAGGTGGTCCTAGGCGTCCCGTTATTCGGTTGGGGCAGTGCATGCTTGTTCCAACTGGGGCTTGGCGTTGAGCTGCATCAACAACATGTATGATGGGTTGTGCATATCCGAGTGAAAACCTAGCAACAACCTTGTCAATGCATGCGCCAACGGTGTCCGTGGACATCGTTTTCCTCCTTGGGGGTGCCGCCACAAAGATTTTCACATCCCTGGCCTCAGGCTCTGGGTGGGAATCTTAGATCGGTCATTTTTTGACACCTAATCTTAGATTAGTCGTTGCCATGTAGGGTGGCGCTGGTGTCCTCAACATCGATTATTTCCTAGAGTCACCAATTTTGGAGTGCCTGATATCGTTTGTTGGGCGTTTGGCTAAAGGTCAAGTTGGTTTTGTGGTGTTGTTGGTGGAAGGGGGCGATGGGGCATGTGTTCAGTTACTGGTGGCGGAGGAAGTGCTCTGCATCTTCTTGTCAAGCTATGTTTTTGGTCCTCTCTCCAACATTGGTTGGTTCTCTTAGCCATGTTTGTGTCAGCGGCAAGGTCTCGTGGATTAAAGTCATCCCATGGCGTTTGGGTCTTATTGCCTTGAATATGCTTACAGTCACTCATTTGGTGACGGCCGTCGGTGGAGGCCAAGAGGAGGTGCAACATTGTCTCGGTGGAACATCGCCCTTCAGTAGCGTTAGTGGCTTTTCTATGTCACGCGTGGCCTCGGTGGTGCGATGTCCTTCTAAGAGGGTCGTGCTATGATACGTCTCCAACGTATCTATAATTTTATTGTTCCATGCTATTATATTATCCATCTTGGATGTTTTATACGCATTATTATGCTATTTTATATCATTTTTTGGGACTAACCTATTAACCTAGTGCCAAGTGCCAGTTGCAGTTTTTTCCTTGTTTGTCTTTTACAGAAAATCAATACCAAACGAAACGAAACTTTTTGACGATTTTTCTTGGACCACAAGACACCTAGGAAGCTTCGGGGGGAGGCTAGAAGAGCCACGGATAGGCCACAAGCTCACCAAGCGCGCCCTAGGGGGGCACCCCCCAAGCTTGTGGGTCCACCGTGGAACCTCTAACCCTAATCCTAGCTCCATAAATACCCAAATATTCCCCGTATACCAGAGGGCACACCAAAAATACTTTTCCACCGCTGCAAGCTTCTGTCCTCGTGAGATCCCATCTGGAGACCTGTTCTGGTACTCCACTGGAGGAGGATTCGATCACGGAGGGCCTCTACATCAACCTTGATGCCCTTCCGATGATGTGTGATAACCCACAAGTATAGGGGATCGCAACAGTTTTTGAGGGTAGAGTATTCAACCCAAATTTATAGATTCGATACAAGGGGAGCCAAAGAATATTTGTAAGTATTAGCAGTTGAGTTGTCAATTCAACCACACTTGGAGATTAAATATATGCAGCAAGGTGATCAGTAGCACATTAATATGATAGTTTTGATAGCAGTGATAATAGTAGCAGTAACGGTAACAGTGATAGCAATGATTTTGTAGCAAGTGTAATAGTAGCAACAATAGTAGTAACTTAGCAAGAGCAATATGTGGGAAATTCGTAGGCATTGGATCGGTGCATTCGTTGGATGATATTCATCATATAAGAGTCATAACCTAGGGCGATAAAAAACTAGCTCAAGTTCATAAATATAATGTAGGCATGTATTCCGTAAATAGTCATACGTGCTTATGGAAAGAACTTGCATGACATCTTTTGTCCTACCCTCCCATGGCAGCGGGGTCCATAAGGAAACTAAGAGATATTAAGGCCTCCTTTTAATAGAGAACCGTACCAAAGCATTAACACATAGTGAATACATGAACTCCCCAAACTACGGTCATCACCGGAAAGTATCCCAATTACTGTCACATTGGGGTTTACGGATCATAACAAGGAATAGGTGAATATGACTTGCAAGATCGGATCTAGAACATAGATATAATGGTGAAAACATAAACGGTTCAGATCTGAAATCATGACACTCGGGCCCTAGTGACAAGCATTAAGCATGGCAAAGTCATAACAACATCAATCTCAGAACATAGTGGATACTAGGGATCAAGCCCTAACAAAACTAACTCGATTACATGATGAATCTCATCCAACTCCTCACCGACCAGCGAGCCTACGAAGGAATTACTCAAGCCCGGTGGGGAGCATCATGGAATTGGCGATGAAGGAGGGTTGGTGATGACAAAGACCGAAGATTCCCCTCTCCGGAGCCCCGAACGGGCTCCAGAACTGGCCTCCCGATGAAGAACAAGAGCTGGCGGCGGCTCCGTATCGTGAAACGCGACGAAACTTTCTCCCTGATATTTCTCCAAAAATAGGATTTTGTAGCGTCGGAATTAGGGTCTGCGGGGCCATGAGGTGGGGACAACCAACCAAGGTGCGCCAGAGGGGGGGCGCCCTGGTGTCTTGTGCCCAGCCAGGGGCCCCCTCCAGTGGTTCTTAACTCCAGTAATTTTCTTTTATTGTAAAATAATTCTCTAAAAAGTTTCGTTCCATTTCGAGAACTTTTATTTCTGAACAAAAACAACACCATGGTAGTTCTGCTGAAAACAGCGTCAGTCCGGGTTAGTTCCATTCAAATCATGCAAATTAGAGTCCAAAACAAGAGCAAAAGCATTAGGAAAAGTAGATACGACGGAGACGTATCAACTCTTCCAAGCTTAAACCTTTGCTTGTCCTCAAGCAATTCAGTTGATAAACTGAAAGTGAAAAAGAAAAACTTTTACGAACTCTTTTGTTCTTGTTTAATAAATAAGCTTAAGTAGCACCCACGTTTTCAGCAAAGATCATGACTAACCATGTCAACAATAACTCTTAAAAATTATATTAACTCATATCAATGGCATAAGCAACTAGCGAGCAATAATAAAATATCTCAAATGACAACACTTTGTCAAAACAACCGTGATATAATATGACAACAGTGGTATCTCGCTAGCCCTTTCTGAGTCCTCAAAACATAAATGCAGAGCACCTCTAAAGTTCAAGCAGCGACTAAACATTGTAATTCATGGTAGAAAAGATCCAGTCATGACGCATCCAACATTAACTATGCACAATGCATGAGGATGACAATAGTGCTATCAGATCTGGCGCTTCTTTGAGAAGGTGATGACTCAACATAAAATTAAATAGATAATCCCTTCGCAGAGGGAAGCAGGGATTTGCGGCGGTGCCAGAGCTCACAGTTTTAAAAACAGAGATAAATGTAATTTTGGGAGGTACACCCTTCCTGTCAATGTTACGACCAAGAGTTTTCAATATCTTCCATGCTAAACACATTAGTGGCGGTTCCCAAGCAATAAAAGTAAAGGTTTACTCCCCCTCCAACAACAAACACACTCCACGGCTAGCCGAATCCACGGGTACCATCCATACCAACATCAGTCCTGAGAGAGTTTTGTTTAATTATTTGCAATTTTTTATTTCGGGACTGGGAATCCATATTACATACCGCCCCTCTCGTGTAAGGACAAGTGAATAAACACTCATCATGAGAATAAACTGCTTAGCATGGAAGATACTGACCACCCCCTGTCGCTCCATGAGCGGTCCAGGCACACAAAACAGATGTTTATTTGAAATTTTAGAGGTGGCACATGCAAATTTACTTGGAACGGCAGGGTAATACTGCATATAGGTAGATATGGTGGACTCATCTGGAATAACTTGGGTTTTAGGATTTTGATGCACAAGCAGTGTTCCCGCTTAGTACAGGCGAAGGCTAGCAAATAGGTTGAGAAGCGGCCAGCTAGAGAGCGAAAACGGTCATGAACATGCGTTATGCATAATTAACATTGAATACTAGCATAAGTAGGATATGAACACCATGAACATAAATATTGTAGAGGCTATGTTGGTTTTGATTCAACTACATGCATGAACATGTGCCAAGTCAAGCCACTTGAAACATTCAGAGGAGGATACCATATCATCATACTACATCACAATCATTTTAATGCAGGTTAATATCCAAGATAAATCATTATCCACTCCTAGCTACTTAAGCATGGCATGAGAAACTATAATCTCTAATTGTCATTGCAAACATGTTTGATCATAATATGCTGAATCATGGATACTAGGTTAAACATATTTACAAAAACAGAACAAGTTGAGTTCATACCCGTTTCTCTCTGCCACAGCCAACTCGTCAAATATCATCATTATTGCCTTTCACTTGCACGACCGAATGATATGAAAATAATAGAGCAAGAGTGCCGTGGACTAAGCTAGAATCTGCAAACGTTTTATTCAAAAGGAGAAGACAAGGTAACATGGGCTCTTGTTAGATCAATAGCAATGCATATGAGAGCCACTCAATATTTTCATCGTTGTATTCTCCTTAGTATGACTCAATAAAAAGAAAATAATTTCAGAGAAACACACTAAAATATTTTTAGAGTTTTTAGTTTTTCTTGAAGAAAGCACATTAAAGAAACAGAAAAACAAAAACGAGAAAACTATTTACACGGGAAAGCTCCCAACAAGCAAAAGAAGAACAAGGGAATCTTTTGGGTTTTCTTTTTAAAACTACAACTAACTAAACTAGAAAGGAAAAACAGAAATAAGCAGGAAACATTTTTTTGATTTTCTCAAAGTTTTTCAAACACACAAGAAGAAAGCGAGAAAATAAATCTAGCATGGATAATACAATGAAAAAGTGTGAACACCGACAATTGGAATGAAATGTGTAAACATGAATGTAATGTCGGTGGAAATACGTACTCCCCCAAGCCTAAGCTTTTGTCGTAGCTTGGTAATCACCACTCATAGTAGCCATCCAGTCCCACGTTGAAGTGATGTGGTGTGGGTACCTGAGCGTCCCACTCCTGAGGTTCCTCCTCAACCACTACCTGGGCGTTCCGGTAGGCAATAATGTCCGCTGGCATGACCCTGTATCCGCCCCTGGCAATAGAATCAAACAAAGCAGGTGTAGGCAATGGTATAATATCACGGGAATTCACACTGAAAACCAGGTTGTAAAGAATATTATGAAGAGAGTCAGCATCATCAGTAAACTGGTGAGCCACCATCGCCTAGTGATCTAGATAGACTCGGGTCAAAGGATAATCATGTTGGCGTATCTGAACGTTAAAGTGACTCACTATGTGAGTAGCATAAATACCACCATGAATTTTGCCCTTGTTTCTGTTAAGGTGCAGGCGGCGTGCAAAAATAGCCCCTAAGCTATAAGTGTGATCATTGTGTAGTGCACGGCGTAAAATGACGAAGTCAGGAGCACTGAGTGCACCGACCTTTTCTCTAGGAGTTAAACACTTCGCGATGAATAGAGCAAAATAATGCACAGAAGGAAACTGCAAACTAGTGGCGGTAACACTCGATACACCTCTCTCATCTCCCACTGACAAAGTACGATAAAAGTTCTCAAACTCTGTAGGTCTAGGCTCTCTTATTTTCCCGTCGGAAGGGATCAAGCATATATCACAAAAGTCAGTGAGTGGTATCTGACGGGTTTCAACATATAAATTAAACTGCACCTCAGGGGAATTATTCCTACTCAGAAAATGAAAATTTTGCACAAAGGAATTTGTAAGGAGATGGTATTGTTCACACTCAGCTGCGATGAAGGCGGTTAGCCCGACATTTGCAGCAAATTGGGCGAACTCTTGATGAATCCCGGCCCCCTCCATGAAGGCATTATGCGGCCATTCGCATGGCCGCACCTCCGCCCTTCTCTGAGTATGGAGGTCATTGTACGATGATTCCCCAATGACTCCCTTAGTATTTTTCTTGGAGGCAAACTTCCTAAAGAAACTCATGTTATTCCTATAGATAAATTTCTGAAAATTTTAGTCCATAAAATTTTTGTCAACAAAACTTCACAAGATTGATATCAACTACTCATAAGGATGCATAGAGGCCATATTAAGCATTCAAACTACTTAGAACTCTAAGAATTCAACATGCAAGCTCATCTATAGCAGCACTAAGAGTAGCTAATTATTCAAAATATAATCCACTAAAGCAAAAACTAATTGGAGCAATGGAGGAGTCACATACCAAGTAGCAATCCCCCAAAACAGTTTCGGAAACGGAGCTTCAAGCAAAGAGATCGAAATCCACGGGTTTGAGAGTAAGAACACGAGAGAGAGAGAAAGAGAGCTAAGGTGATTTTTTTCTCGAGGTAGGAGATGACATGGGCTAAAGAAGTAAGTGAGGGGACCCACGTGGGGACCACAACCCACCAAGGCGTGCCTGGGGCTGCTGGCGTGCCCTGGAGTCTTGTGATCACCAGGTGCACCCCCCTTTGATGTTATTTGCACCAAAAATTCAGAAAAAAAATCAGAAAAATCGTATTAAATTTTCAGGGCATTCTAAGCACTTTTATTTTTGGGTCATTTTTTTTATTGCACGGGAAATTTAGAAAACAAACAAAACATGGCATTTTATTTTATTTAACTAAGAAAAATAGAAAACAAAAGTTGGGAGCAGAAGGTTGTGCTTACCAAATTCATCAACTTCATACCTCTCAAAAATGATCCATTAATAAGGTTGATCTAGTCTTATAAACAACCACCTTCGATTAGCATGAAACCGAAGAACTTTCGTAAAACATTAAGTTACCTCAACGGGGATATGCATGTCCCCAACAATAAGAATATCATATTTCTTTTTAGCAGTAGGTAGAGGTAGTTGAAAACTTTCAATAGTGAGTGTCGGAGATTTTTCAATAACATTAATACCATTCACTTGGAATTGTTTCTTCGGAAAGTGCACCGTATGTTCATTACCATTGATATGGAAAGTGACCTTGCTTTTATTGCAATCAATAACAGCCCCTGCAGTATTCAAAAAGGGTCTACCAAGGATAATCGACATGTTGTCGTCCTCGGGCATCTCAAGTATAACAAAGTCAGTTAAAATAGTAACAGTTGCAACAACAACGGGCACATCCTCACAAATACCGATAGGTATGGCAGTTGATTTGTCAGCCATTTGCAAAGATATTTCAGTAGGTGTGAGTTTATTCAAATCAAGTCTTTTATATAAGGAGAAAGGCATAACACTAACACCAGCTCCTAAATCACACAAAGCAGTTTTAAGATAATTTCTTTTGATGGAGCAAGGTATAGTTGGTATTCCTGGGTCTCCAAGTTTTTTAGGTACTCCATCCTTAAAAGAATAATTAGCAAGCATGGTAGATATTTCAGCTTCCGGTATCTTTCTCTTATTAGTGATGATGTCTTTCATATATTTTGCATAAGGGGCCATCTTTAAAATATCAGTCAAGCGAGTGCGCGAAAAGACTGGCCTAAGCATTTCAGCAAAGCGTTCAAATTCTTCATCATCTTTTTTCTTAGTTGGTTTAGGTGGAAAGGGCATGGGTTTTTTAACCCATGGTTCTCTTTCTCTTCCATGTTATCTAGCAACATAGTTTCTTTTATCATATCTTTTATTTTTAGGTCGTGGGTTATCAAGATCAACAGTTGGTTCTGTTTCAACATCATTATCTGGTTGTTTATCATTGTCTGGTTGAGTGTCTTTATGAACATTATCATTATCATTTTCATTATCACTAGATGAATGTTCATTACCAGATTGAGTTTCAGCATCAGAAATAGAAACATCCTTATTATCTTTAGGAGGTTTTTCTATTTCAGGTTCACTAGATGTATGCAAAGTCATATCATTTTTCCTTTTCTTTTTCTTTCTAGAAGGACTAGGTGCATCAGTGTTAATTCTTTGATAGTCTTGTTCAGTTCTTTTAGGGTGCCCCTCAGGAGAAAGTGGTTCCTGAGACATTCTACCTCCTCTAGTCACTACTCTAATAGCATGATCATTCATATTATTATTCATTTCATCAAGCAATTCTTTTTGAGATTTAGCAACTTGTTCTAGCTAGGTTTGGACCATAGAGGCATGTTTTCCTACACCTCCAACATCATTAATGATTCTAAATAACAAGTTACTCAAGCGAGCAATCATATCAGAGTTGTATTTCAATTGTTTCATAACATTTTCATTGAAGTGATCTTGTTTTCTAATGTAGTTGTCAAACTCATAAAGGCATTAACTAGGATGTTTATTGTAAGGGATGTCACTTTCATAAAATTTCATTAAAGAATTTATCTCTACCACCTTCGGTGGTGGTGTGTCAAGTCCATGTATTTCTTCAATAGGAGGTAAAATTTTAACATCCTCTGCTTTAATACCTTTTTCCTTCATACTTTTCTTTGTCTCGTGCATATCTTCAGGACTTAGATATAAGATACCCCTCTTCTTCGGAGTGGGCTTAGGCGATGATTCGGGAAGAGTCCAATCATTATAATTATATTATTCAATAATTCCTCGGCTTCTTCAACAGTTCGTTCCCAGAAAACACAACCAGCACAACTATCTAGGAAGTCCCTAGAAGCAACGGTTAGTCCATTATAGAAGATATCAAGTATTTCATTTTTCTTAAGAGGATGATCAGGCAAAGCATTAAGCAATTGGATAAGCCTCCCCCAAGCTTGTGGGAGACTCTCTTCTTCAATTTGCACAAAATTAAATATTCCCGGTAAGGCAGCTTGTTTCTTATAAGCAGGAAAATATTTTTCACAGAAGTAATAAATCATATCCTGGGGACTACGCACACAACTAGGAGAAAGAGTATTGTACCATATCTTAGCATCACCCTTTAATGAGAATGAAAATAATTTGAGAATATAGTAGTAGCGAATCTTCTCATCATGAGCAAATAGGGTGGCTATATCATTTAATTAAGTAAGGTGTGCCACAACAGTTTCAGTTTCATAGCCATGGAAAGGATCAGATTCAACCAAAATAATTAACTCTGGGTCGACAGAGAATTCATAATCCTTATTAGTAACAAAGATAGGTGAAGTAACAAACTTAGGATCACATTTCATTCTAGCATTCAAAGATTTTTTTTTCAGTTTGCATAGTAATTTCTTGAGATCATCTCTATCATTGCAGGCAAGAAAATCTCTAGCTACCTCCTCATCCATAACATAACCTTCAGGTATCTTAGGTAATTCATATCTAGGAGAGCTAGGTCTAATAGGTGTTTCAAGATTTCCAGTTTCTAGTACTTCATCAGTTTCAATAATTTCATCAGTTTCAGCATTCTCAATATCTTTAGCTCTAGCAATTTGTTCATCAAGAAATTCACCTAGTGGCATATTATCCTCAAGAAAGGTACTAGCATCATCATGAGTAGCATTCATAGCAGAAGTAGCATCATCAATAACTTGCGACATATCAGGATTAATAACATGCGGTGGTGTTGCAAGTTTACTCAAAATAGAAGGTGAATCAAGTGCAGAGCTAGATGGCAGTTCCTTACCTCCCCTCATCTTAGAGGGAAAAATCTTAGTCTTGGTATCCTTCAGATTCTTCATAGTGATAAATTGATAATAATCTCAAGTGACTCAACAAATATAGCTATGCTCCCCGGCAACGGCGCCAGAAAAAGGTCTTGATAACCCACAAGTATAGGGGATCGCAACAGTTTTCGAGGGTAGAGTATTCAACCCAAATTTATAGATTCGACACAAGGGGAGCCAAAAGAATATTTGTAAGTATTAGCAGTTGGGTTGTCAATTCAACCACACCTAGAGATTAAATATTTGCAGCAAGGTGATCAGTAGCACGGTAATATGATAGTTTTGATAGCAGTGATAATAGTAGCAGTAACGGTAACAGTGATAGCAATGATTTTGTAGCAAGTGTAACAGTAGTAACTTAGCAAGAGCAATATGTGGGAAATTCGTAGGCATTGGATCAGTGAATTCGTTGGATGATATTCATCATATAACAGTCGTAACCTAGGGCGATACAAAACTAGCTCCAGTTCATAAATATAATGTAGGCATGTATTTCGTAAATAGTCATACGTGCTTATGGAAAGAACTTACATGACATCTCTTGTCCTACCCTCCCATGGCAGTGGGGTCCATAAGGAAACTAAGGGATATTAAGGCCTCCTTTTAATAGAGAACCGGAAAAAAGCATTAACACATAGTGAATACATGAACTCCTCAAACTACGGTCATCACCGGAAAGTATCCCAATTACTGTCACATTGGGGTTTATGGATCATAACACGCAATAGGTGAATATGACTTGCAAGATCGGATCTAGAACATAGATATAATGGTGAAAACATAAACGGTTCAGATCTGAAATCATGGCACTCGGGCCCTAGTGACAAGCATTAAGCATGGCAAAGTCATAACAACATCAATCTCAGAACATAGTGGATACTAGGGATCAAGCCCTAACAAAACTAACTCGATTACATGATGAATCTCATCCAACTCCTCACCGACCAGCGAGCCTACGAAGGAATTACTCACTCCCGGTGGGGAGCATCATGGAATTGGCGATGAAGGAGGGTTGGTGATGACGAAGACCGAAGATTTCCCTCTCCGGAGCCCTGAACGGCTCCAGATCTGGCCTCCCGATGAAGAACAGGAGGTGGCGGCGGCTCCGTATCGTGAAAAGCGATGAAACTTTCTCCCTGATTTTTTCTCCGAAAATAGGATTTTATAGCGTCGGAATTAGGGTCTGCGAGGCCATGAGGTGGGGACAACCCACCAGGGCGCGCCAGAGGCGGGGCGCCCTGGTGTCTTGTGCCCAGCCAGGGGCCCCCTCCGGTGGTTCTTAGCTCCAGTAATTTTCTTTTATTGTAAAATAATTCTCCAAAAAGTTTTGTTCCATTCCGAGAACTTTTATTTCTGAACAAAAACAACACCATGGTAGTTCTGCTGAAAACAGCGTCAGTCCGGGTTAGTTCCATTCAAATCATGCAAATTAGAGTCCAAAACAAGAGCAAAAGCGTTAGGAAAAGTAGATACGACGGAGACGTATCAGTGTGTGAGTAGTTTACCATAGACCTACGGGTCCACAACTAGTAGATAGATGGCTTCTTCTCTCTCTTTGATCTTCAATACAATGTTCTCCTCGATGTTCTTGGAGATCTATTTGATGTAATCTTCTTTTGCGGTGCGTTTGTTGAGATCCAATGAATTGTGGATTTATGATCAGATTATCTATGAATATTATTTGAGTCTTCTCTGAACTCTTTTATGCATGATTAAGATAGCTTTGTATTTCTCTCTGATCTTTTGATTTGGTTTGGCCAACTAGATTGATTTTCTTGCAATGGGAGAGGTGCTTTGTAATGGGTTCAATCTTGTGGTGTCCACACCCAGTGACAGAAAGGGTAGCGAGGCACATATTTGTATTGTTGCCATTAAGGATAAAAAGGTGGGGTTTATTCATAGTTATTCGATCTATCCCTCTACATCATGTCATCTTGCTTAAGGCGTTACTCCGTTCTTGTTAACTTAATACACTAGATGCATGCTAGATAGCGGTAGATGTGAGGAGTAATAGTAGTAGATCAGGCAGGAGTCAGTCTACTTGTCACGGACGTGATGCCTATATTCCTGATCATTGCCTTAGATATCGTCATAACTTTGCGCTTTTCTATCAATTGCTCAACAGTAATTTGTTTACCCACCGTATGTGTTCTTTCAAGAGAGAAGCCTCTAGTGAAAACTATGGCCCCTGGGTCTATCTTTTATCATATTATCTTCAGATCTATAAAACCAAAAACCCAAAAATACCTTGCTGCAATTTATTTATATTTACTTTATTTTGCACTTCTATTTATCTTTTATACCTATCTCTATCAGATCTCATCCTTGCAACTAACCGTGAAGGGATTGACAACCCCTTTATCGCATTGGGTGCAAGTATTTGTTTGTTTGTGTAGGTGCTATCATTGGAGACTTGTGTGTTCCTCCTACTGGATTGATACCTTGGTTCACAAACTGAGGGAAATACTTATCTCTACTTTTCTGCATCACCCTTTCCTCTTCAAGGAAAAAACCAACGCAAGCTCAGGAAGTAGCATGCTACTTGTGAGTTGCGTTGGGATTTTCCCCGAAGAGGAGAGGAGATGCAGCACAGTGATGTCTACTACGCAACTTTATTCTTGTAGACACGTGTTGGGCCTCCAAGCGCAGAGTTTTGTAGGACAGTAGCAATTTTCCCTCAAGTGGATGACCTAAGGTTTATCAATCCATGGGAGGCGTAGGATGAAGATGGTCTCTCTCAAACAACCCTGCAACCAAATAATAAAAAGTCTCTTGTGTCCCCAACACACCCAATACAATGGCAAATTGTATAGGTGCACTAGTTCGGCGAAGAGATGGTGATAAAAGTGTAATATGGATGGTAGAAATATATTTTTATAATCTGAATAAATAAAAACAGCAAGGTAGCAAGTGATAAAACGGAGCACAAACGGTATTGCAATGCTTGAAAACAAGGCCTAGGGTCCGTACTTTCGCTAGTGCAATCTCTCAACAATGCTAATATAATTGGATCATATAACCTTCCCTCAACGTGCGATGAAGAATCACTCCAAAGTTCCTATCTAGCGGAGAACATAGGAAGAAATTGTTTGTAGGGTACGAAACCACCTTAAAGTTATTCTTTCCGTTCGATCTATTCAAGAGTTCGTACTAAAATAACGCAAAGTTATTCTTTCTGTTGATCTATCCAAGAGTTCGTACTAAAATAACACCATATGATACGCATCAACCAACTCTAATGTCACCTAGATACTCCAATGTCACCACAAGTATCCATGAGTTAATTATACGATATGCATCAAATAATTTCAGATTCATAATACTCGATCCAACACAAAGAACCTCAAAGAGTGCCCCAAGATTTCTACCAGAGAAACAAGGACGAAAACGTGCATCAACCCCTATGCATAGATTACCCCAATGTCACCTCAGGAATCCGCGAGTTGAGTGCCAAGACATGGATCAAGTACTCTCAAATCCATAAAAGTATTCAATCCGATAAAACAAAATCTCAAAGGGAAAACTCAATTCATCACGAGATAGAGAGGGGAAAACACCATATGATCTGACTATATTAACAAAGCCCACGATACATCAAGATCGTGACATCTCAAGAACACGAGAGAGAGAGATTAAACACATAGCTACTGGTACAAACCCTCAGCCCCGAGGGTGGACTACTCCCTCCTCATCATGGTGGCCGCCGGGATGATGAAGATGGCCACCGGTGATGATTTCCCCCTCCGGTAGGGTGCCGGAACGGGGTCTAGATTGGTTTTTCGTGGCTACAGAGGCTTGCGGTGGCGGAACTTCTGATCTAGGGTTACCCCGAGGGTTTTTGGAATATTTGGTGATTTATAGGGCAAAGAGGGGGTGCGGGAGGCCACTGAGGTGGGCACAACCCACCTGAGCGCGCCTGGGCCCCCAGGCACGCCCTGGTGGGTTGTGCCCCCCTCAGGGCACCCCCCAGGTGCTTCTTTGGCCCACTGGATGTCTTCTGGTCCATAAAAAATCCACATAAAGTTTCGCGGTGTTTGGACTCCGTTTGATATTGATTTCCTGCGATGTAAAAAACAAGCAAAAAGCAACAACTGGCACTGGGCACTGGGTCAATAAGGTAGTCCCAAAAAATGATATAAAGTTGCTATAAAATGATTATAAAACATCCAAGAATGATAATATAACAGCATGAATACTTCATAAATTATAGATACGTTGGAGACGTATCACACAGTAGAGATAAGTATTTCCCTCCGTGATAACCAAGGTATCAATCCAGTAGGAGAATCACGCAAAGCCTCGTGAACAGCACCTTCACACACAAAAGCAAATACTTGCACCCAAGGCGGGCAAGATGGTTGTCAATCCCCTTGAACTTGTTACTTGCAAGGATCAAATCATCTATAGGTAGATGGACTCGCCACACCCTCTCCCTTCACAAATTGTCTACGCTGCCACCAAATATACCAAGCCCCAACCGAAATGGATTCCTGGAAACCAAGATGATGTAGAACGTTAGATTTTCGCCTTTTGTCCCTTAGGATGTGCTCAAGGATCACACTGCCCGAACGACCAAGGTCCGCTGCCTGTGCAATTACCTCATGAAGACCCATTGCCTTCCAAACTTCTCTAGCTCGGTCAGATGTGAACATGAAATGTTTCAAATCTTCAGTTCCCTTCTTACAAATAGGACAATGCCTCGAGACCGGAATGTGACGGTTTGCCAGAACTGCCATACCTGGGATCATCCCATGTAGTGCCTTCTAGCTGAACATTTTAATTTTTCTAGGTACGCTCAGTTTCCAAAGAATCTCCCAAACCGGGTTCAAAGATGAAGGGCCATCCTCACCTCTTCTGATATGGTCTCCAAACAAATGATCCCATTCAGTGTAGTATGATGATCGGACCGAGAAAGAAAAGGACCTAGTCTTATGCCAAGCAATAAAGTCTTCTGTCAAGTGTGCACTCAAAGGGATCTTTAGGATTCTGACAACATCAATTGAGATGAAGTTATCTCACAATAAAGCTTCATCCCATTTCCCTGTCCATGGGTTGATCAATTCATCAACTGTTTGTTGAAGGCACATTCCTTTCCTCATGATTACTTTCCTTGATGGGCTTCATGGGATCCAATGATCTTCCCATATGTTTATGCTACTTCCCGGACCAACTCGCCAAATATGCCCCCTTTTGAAAGTCTGAAATCCAGCCACAATGCTTTGCCATGTAAAGGAGGAACCTTTCTTTGGACCAGCTTTCAATAGATTCCCATGAGGATAGTACTTAGCTAGTAGAACTCTAGCACACAAGGTTTCAGGATTTGAGATCAATCTCCAGCTCTGTTTAGCAAGTATAGCTAAATTAAAAGTGTGTAAATCTCTGAACCCCATACTGTTGGGAAACGTTGCATGGAAAACAAAAAAAAATCTACGCACACGCAAGATCTATCCATGGAGATGCATAGCAACGAGAGGGGAGAGTGTGTCTACATACCCTCATAGACCGTAAGCGGAAGCGTTTGATAACGCAGTTGATGTAGTCGAACTTCTTCGCGCTCCAACCGATCAAGTACCGAACGTACGGCACCTCCGCGTTCTGCACACGTTCAGCTTGGTGACATCCTCCGCCTTCTTGATCCAGCAAGACGGCGAGGTAGTGGATGAGTTTCGGCAGCACGACGGGTGTGGTGACGGTGATGATGAAGCTATCTCCGCAGGGCTTCGCCTAAGCACTACAAAAATATGACCGGGGGTGTAAACGATGGAGGGGGGCGCCGCACACGGCTAAGACAATGTTGTGTTGTGCTAGGCACCCCCCTCCCACATATATATAGGCGGGGGGAGGAGGGAGCAGCTAGGAGGGCGCCCCAAGTAGGCCGAATCCTACTTGGGGTCCTCCCCCAAGCGGGCCCTCCTTCCTTATTTGGAGTGCAGGGGGAAGGAAGGAGGAGGTGGCGCCCCCCCTTTCCTTTCTCTCCTGAGGAGGGAAAGGCAGGAGGGGCCACCCCTCCCCTTTCCTTCCCCATAGGGCCGGCCAGCCAAGGGAGGGGCGCGCCAGCCCCTTTGTGGGCTGGTTTGTCCCCTCCTTTGGCCCATAAGGCCCATAACTTCCCGAGGGGGTGCCCGGAACCCCTTCCGGTGACCCAATTTCTTCCCGGTACATCCCGAAACACTTTCGGTGTCCAAATATCATCGTCCTATATATCAATCTTTACCTCTAGACCATTTCGAGACTCCTCGTCATGTCCGTGATCTCATCCGGGACTCCAAGCAACATTCGGTCACCAAAACATATAACTCATATAACACTATATCATCAATGAACGTTAAGAGTGCGGACCCTACGGGTTCGAGAACTATGTAGACATGACCGAGACACCTCTCCGGTCAATAACCAATAGCAGAACCTGGATGCCCATATTGGTTCCTACATATTCTATGAAGATCTTTATCGGTCGAACCGTTATGACAACATACGTAATTCCCTTTGTCCATCGGTATGTTACTTGCCCGAGATTCGATCGTCGGTATCTTCATACCTAGTTCAATCTCGTTTCCGGCAAGTCTCTTTACTCGTTCCATAATACATCATCCTGTAACTAACTCATTAGTCACTTTGCTTGCAAGGCTTCTTATGATGTGTATTACCAAGAGGGCCCAGAGATACCTCTCCGATACTCGGAGTCACAAATCCTAATCTTGGTCTATGCCAACTCAACAAACACCTTCGGAGATACCTGTAGAGCATCTTTATGATCACCCAGTTACATTGTGATGTTTGATAGCACACAAGGTATTCCTCCGGTATCCAGGAGTTGCATAATCTCATAGTCGAAGGAATATGTATTTGACATGAAGAAATCAATAGTAATAAGCTGAACGATCATTATGCTAAGCTAACGGATGGGTCTTGTCCATCCCATCATTCTCCTAATGATGTGATCCCATTATCAAATGATAACACATCTCTATGGTTAGGAAACCTTAACCATCTTTGATCAACGAGCTAGTCTAGTAGAGGCTTACTAGGGACACGATATTTGTTTATGTACTCACACATGTATTTAAGTTTTCGATCAATACAATTCTAGCATGAATAATAAACCTTTATCATGAATAAGGAAATATAAAATAACAACTTTATTATTGCCTCTAGGGCATATTTCCTTCAGTCTCCCACTTGCACTAGAGTCAATAATCTAGATTACATAGTAATGAATCTAACACCCATGAAGTCTTGGTGCTGATCATGTTTTGCTCGCGGAAGAGGCTTAGTCAACGGGTCTGCCACATTCAGATCCGTATGTATTTTGCAAATCTCTATGTCTCCATCCTTGACCTTTTCACGAATGGAGTTGAAGTATCTCTTGATGCGTTTGGTTCTCTTGTGAAACCTGGATTCCTTCGCCAAGGGCAATTGCTCCAGTGTTGTCACAAAAGATTTTCATTGGACCCGATGCACTAGGTATTACACCTAGATCGGATATGAACTCCTTCATCCAGACTCCTTCATGTGCTGCTTCTGAAGAAGCTATGTACTCCGCTTCACATGTAGATCCCGCCACGACGCTCTGCTTGGAACTGCACCAACTGACAGCTCCACCATTCAATATAAACACGTATCCGGTTTGTGACTTAGAGTTATTCGGATCAGTGTCGAAGCTAGAATCAACGTAATCATTTACGACGAGCTCTTCGCCACCTCCATAAATGAGAAACATACCCTTGGCCCTTTTCAGGTACTTCAGGATGTTCTTGACCGCTGTCCAGTGATCCACTCCTGGATTACTTTGGTACCTCCCTGCCAGACTTATGGCAAGGCACACATCAGGTCTGGTACACAGCATAGCATACATGATAGAACCTATGGCTGAGGCATAGGGAATGACTTTCATTTTCTCTATATCTTCTGCAGTGGTCGGGCTTTGAGTCTGAATCAACTTCACACCTTGTAACACAGGCAAGAACCCTTTCTTTGACTGATCCATTTTGAACTTCTTCAAAAATTTATCAAGGTATGTGCTTTGTGAAATCCCTATTAAGCGTCTCGATCTATCTCTATAGATCTTGATGCCCAATATATAAGCAGCTTCACCGAGGTCTTTCATTGAAAAATTCTTATTCAAGTATCCTTTTATGCTATCCAGAAATTCTATATCATTTCCAATCAACAATATGTCATCCACATATAATATCAGAAATGCTACAGAGCTCCCACTCACTTTCTTGTAAATACTGGCTTCACCTTAAGTCTGTATAAAACCATATGCTTTGATCACCTCATCAAAGTGTATATTCCAACTCCAAGATGCTTGCACCAGTCCATAGATGGATCGCTGGAGCTTGCACACTTTGTTAGCAACTTTAGGATCGACAAAACCTTCTGGTTGCATCATATACAACTCTTCTTTAAGATATCCATTAAGGAATGCAGTTTTGACGTCCATTTGCCAGATTTCATAATCATAAAATGTGGCAATTGTTAACATGATTCAGACAGACTTAAGCATCGCTATGGGTGAGAAAGTCTCATCGTAGTCAACTCTTTGAACTTGTCAAAAACCTTTCGCGACAAGTCAAGCTTTGTAGACAGTAACATTAGCATCAGCGTCATTCTTCTTCTTGAAGATCCATTTATTTTCTATGGCTTGCCGATCATCGGGCAAGTCCACCAAATTCCACACTTTGTTCTCATACATGGATCCTATCTCAGATTTCATGGCCTCAAGCCATCTGTCGGAATCTGGGCTCATCATAGCTTCTTCATAGTTCGTAGGTTCGCCTTGGTCTAGTAACATGACTTCCAGGACAGGATTACCGTACCACTCTGGTGCGGATCATGCTCTGATCGACCTACGAGGTTCAGTAGCAACTTGATCTGAAGTTTTATGATCTTTATCATTTGCTTCCTCTCTATCTGGTGTAGGCATCACGGGAACGGATTTCTCTGATGTGCTACTTTCCAATTCGAGCGAAGGTACAATTACCTCATCAAGTTCTACTTTCCTCCCACTCACTTCTTTCGAGAGAAACTCCTTATCTAGAAAGGTTCCATTCATGGCAACAAAGATCTTGCCTTCGGATCGGTGGTAGAAGGTGTACCCAATTGTTTCCTTAGGGTATCCTATGAAGACGCACTTCTCCGATTTGGGTTCGAGCTTATCAGGCTGAAGCCTTTTGACATAAGTGTCGCAACCCCAAACTTTAAGAAATGACAGCTTAGGTTTCTTGCCAAACCACGGTTCATACGGTGTCATCTCAACGGATTTAGACAGTGCCCTATTTAATGTGAATGCGGCTGTCTCTAATGCATAACCCCAAAACGATAGTGGTAAATCGGTAAGAGACATCATAGATCGCACCATATCTAATAAAGTACGGTTACGACGTTCGGACACACCATTACGCTGTGGTGTTCCGGGTGGCGTGAGTTGTGAAACAGTTCCACATTGTTTTAAATGGAGGCCAAACTCGTAACTCAAATATTCGCCTCTGCTATCAGATCATAAAAACTTTATTTTCTTGTTACGATGATTCTCCACTTCACTCTGAAATTCTTTGAACTTTTCAAATGTTTCAGACTTGTGTTTCATCAAATAGATATACCCATATCTACTCAAATCATCTGTGAAGGTTAGAAAATAACGATACCCACCGCGTGCCTCAACACTCATCGGACCGCATACATTGGTATGTATTATTTCCAATAAGTCATTAGCTCGCTCCATTGTTCCGGAGAACGGAGTTTTAGTCATCTTGCCCATGAGGCATGGTTCGCAAGTATCAAATGATTCATAATCAAGTGATTCCAAAAGTCCATCTACATGGAGTTTCTTCATGCGCTTTACACCAATATGACCTAAACGGCAGTGCCACAAGTATGTTGCACTATCATTATCAACTTTGCATCTTTTGGCATCAATATTATGAATATGTGTATCACTACGATCGAGATTCAACAAGAATAGACCACTCATCAAGGGTGCATGACCATAAAAGATATTACTCATATAAATAGAACAACCATTATTCTCTGATTTAAATGAATAACCGTCTCACAATAAACAAGATCCAGATATAATGTTCATGCTCAACGCGGGCACCAAATAACAATTATTGAGGTCTAAAACTAATCCCGAATGTAGATGTAGAGGTAGCGTGCCGATGGCGATCACATCGACCTTGGAACCATTTCCGACGCGCATCATCACCTCGTCCTTAGCCAATCTTCGTTTATTCCGCAACTCCTGTTTCGAGTTACAAATATGAGCAACCGAACCAGTATCAAATACCCAAGCGCTGCTACGAGCATTAGTAAGGTACACATCAATAACATGTATATCAAATATACCTTTGTTCACTTTGCCATCCTTCTTATCCGCCAAGTATTTGGGGCAGTTCCGCTTCCAGTGACCATTCCCTTTGCAGTAGAAGCACTCAGTTTCAGGCTTGGGTCCAGCTTTGGGCTTCTTCCCGGGAGTGGCAACTTGCTTGCCATTCTTCTTGAAGTTCTCTTTCTTTCCCTTGCCCTTTTTCTTGAAACTAGTGGTCTTGTTAACCATCAACACTTGATGCTTGATAACCCACAAGTATAGGGGATCGCAACAGTTTTCGAGGGTAGAGTATTCAACCCAAATTTATTGATTCGACACAAGGGGAGCCAAAGAATATTTGCAAGCATTAGCAGCTGAGTTGTCAATTCAACCACACCTGAAGATTAATTATCTACAGCAAAGTAATCAGTAGCAAAGTAATATGGTAGTTTTGATAGTAGTAGCAACAACAATAGTAACGGTAACAGTGATAGCAATGATTTTGTAGCAAGTGAAACAGTAACGATAGCAGTAGTAACTTAGCAAGAACAATAAAAGAGAAATTCGTAGGCATTGGATTGGTGAATTCATTGGATGATATTCATCATATAATAGTCATAACCTAGGGCGATACGGCATTAGCTCCAGTTCATAAATGTAATGTAGGCATGTATTCCGTAAATTGTCATACGTGCTTATGGAAAGAACTTGCATGACATCTTTTGTCCTACCCTCCCGTGGCAGCGGGGTCCGATTGGAAACAAAGGGATATTAAGGCCTCCTTTTAATAGAGAACTGGAACAAAGCATTAACACATAGTGAATACATGAACTCCTCAAACAACGGTCATCACCGGGAAGTGTCCCGACTATCGTCACTCCGGGGTTGCCAGATCATAACATGTAGTAGGTGACTATAACTTGCAAGATCGGATCTAGAACATAGATATAATGGTGATAACATAAATGGTTCAGATCTGAAATCGTGGCACCCGGGCCCAAAGTGACAAGCATTAAGCATGGCAAAGTCATAGCAACATCAATCTCAGAACATAATGGATACTAGGGATCAAGCCCTAACAAAACTAACTCGATTACATGATGAATCTCGTCCAACTCCTCACCGACCAGCAAGCCTACGAAGGAATTACTCACTCCCGGTGGGGAGCATCCTAGAATTGGCGATGGAAAGGGTTGGTGATGACGAAGATCAAAGATCCCCCTCTCCGGAGCCCCAAACGGACTCCAGATCTGGCCTCCCAATGAAGAACAGGAGGTGGCGGTGGCTCTGTCTCGTGAAACGCGATAATTCTTTCTCCCTGATTTTTTTCTCCGAAAATATGACTTTATAGCATCAGGATTGGAGTCTACGGGGCCACCAGGTGGGGACAACCCACCTGGGCGCGCCTGAAGGGGGGCGCGCCCTGGTGGGTTGTGCCCACCCAGGTGCCCCTCCTGTGGTTCTTGGTTCCAGAAATTCTCTTTTATTATATAAAAAATCCTCGTGAAGTTTCGTTCTAATCTGAGAACTTTTATTTCTGCACAAAAACAACACCATGGTAGTTCTACTGAAAACAACGTCAGTCCAGGTTAGTTTCATTCAAATCGTGCAAATTAGAGTCCAAAACAAGAGGAAAAGTGTTAGCAAAAGTAGATAGTACGGAGACGTATCAACTCCCCCAAGCTTAAACCTTTGCTTGTCCTCAAGCAATTCAGTTGATAAACTGAAAGTGAAAAAGAAAAACTTTTATGAACTCTTTTGCTCTTGTTTACATAAATAAGCTTAAGTAGCACCTAGGTTTTCAGCAAAGATTATAACTAACCATGTCGACAATAACTCTTAAAAATTATATTAACTCATAATAATGGCATAATCAACTAGTGAGCAATAATAAGATATCTCAAACAACACTACTTTGTCAAAGCAACCATGATATAATATGACAATAGTGGTATCTCGCTAGCCCTTTCTGAGACCGCAAAACATAAATGCAGAGCACCTCCGAAGTTCAAGCAGCGACTAAACATTGTAATTCATGGTAGAAAAGATCCAGTCATGATGCACCCAACATTAGCTATACACAATGCATGAGGATGACAATAGTGCTCTCAGGTTCTGGCGCTTATTTGAGAAGGTGATGACACAACATAAAAGTAAATAGATAGTCCCTTCGCATAGGGAAGCATTGATTTGCAAAGGTGCCAGAGCTCAAGTTTTAAAACAGAGGTAAATGAAATTTTGAGAAATGCACCCTTCTTATTTACTTCGCGACCATTAGTTATCGGTATCTTCCATGCTAAACACATTAGTGGCGGTTCCCAAGTGATAAAAGTAAAGGTTTACTCCCCCTCCACCAACAATCACACTCCACGGCTTGTCCGAAACAACGGGTGCCGTCCATACCAACAACATTCCTGGGGGAGTTTTGTTTGATTATTTGCAATTTGAATTCGAGACTGGGAACCCCTATTACCGCCCCTCTCGTGCAAGGACAAGTGAATAAACACTCATCATGAGAATAACCCGCTTAGCATGGAAGATGCTGACTACCTCCTGTCGCTCTATGAACAATCTAGGCACACAAAAAAGGATATTTATTTGAAGTTTTTAGAGGTGGCACATGCAAATTTACTTAGGACGGTAGGGTAATACCGCATATAGGTAGGTATGGTGGACTCATCTGGAATAACTTGGGTTTCAGGGTTTTGATGCACAAGCAGAATTCCCACTTAGTACAGGCGAAGGCTAGCAATTAGGTTGAGAAGCGGCCAGCTAGAGAGTGAAAACGGTCATGAACATGCATTATGCATAAGTAACATTGGATACTAGCATGAGTAGGATATGAACACCATGAACATAAATATCATAGAGGCTATGTTGGTTTTGATTCAACTACATGCATGAACATGTGCCAAGTCAAGCCACTCGAACATTCAGAGGAAGATACCATATCATCATACTACATCACAATTATTTTAACGCAATGTTGACATCCAAGATAAAACATTATCCACTCCTAGCTACTTAAGCATGATATGAGAAACTATAATCTCTAAGGGTCATTGCAAACATGTTTGATCATAATGAGCTGAATCATGGATACTAGCTTAAACATATTTACAAAAACAGAACAAGTTGAGTTCATACCCGTTTCTCTCTGCCACAGCCAGTTCATCAAATATTATCATTATTGCCTTTCACTTGCACGACTGAACGATATGAAAATACTAATAGTGCAAGAGTGCCATGGACTAAGCTGGAATCTGCAAATATTTTATTCAAAAAGAAGAAAACAAGGTAATATGGGCTCTCAGTTAGATCAACAACAATGCATATGAGAGCCACTCAACATTTTCATCATGGTCTTCTCCTCGGTATGACTCAATAAGAAGAAATTCAGAGAAACACACTGAAATATTTTTGGAGTTTTTGGTTTTCTGAAAGAAAGCAAATTTAAGAAAGGAAAAAAAACAAAAACGAGAAAAACTATTTACACGGGAGAGCTCCCAACAAGCAAAAGAAGAACAAGGAAATCTTTTTGGGTTTTCTTTTTAAATACTACAGCTAATTATGCTAGAAAGAAAAAATAAAAAAGAAGCAGGAAATATTTTTGTCTTTTCTCAAAGTTTTTTAAACACACAAGAAGAAGGCGAGAAAATAAATCTAGCATGGATAATACAATGAAAAAGTGTGGACACAGACAACTGGAATGAAATGTGTGAACATGAATGTAATGTCGGTGGAAATACGTACTCCCCCAAGCTTAGGCTTTTGGCATAACTTGGTAATCTGTGGCACCCCGGCTCAGAGAACTGGTTTACCTGTGTTTCCAACCCAGAGATCATGTCTTCTGGAAACACACAACAACTTGGAACAGAACATAGCTGAACTTTTATTGATAATAGTCGGTACAAGCTCACATATATTACATGATCATCGAGGCCAAAAGCACATCTAGTGCTACGACAGTATCTACATTATTTATCCAACACATCAGGGCCTCGGCACTACTACGGAATACTACAGCGGAAGACTACATCGTAGCGGAACATGATAGAAACTCCATCCACAGGGACACTGCTGTGGACACATCCTAGGCATCGCAACATGGACCTCGAGACCTCCGTCTTAGTCTTCTCCTGCATCTGGCATGATACGCCAGGTGAGTACTTTGAATGTACTCGCAAGCACATGACAACCAAATATGCAGCAAGTAATAGCATGGCAATGAACAGGTTAAACTTCAAGAGATTCACTTACTGTTACCAACTTACTCATCTCTGGGTTGCCTCACAACCCTCGGAATACTCGATACCAACGAGTACTTCCACTCGAAAGACAAGTGCTTCCATCATTACTACAGTTATTACGGTTGATCACCTAGAGAGGTCTGGTCGGGCTATCCAATACCGTGGACGCGGCTATTCGAATAGATTTTACACTCTGCAGAGGTTGTGCACTTTACCCACACTATGGAGCACTGACCTCGTGATCCCATTCGGGTGGACCAACGTTGCTCCAACGAAACCCGCCTGACTCGTGACTCTTTCATCGTACCACCGGCAGTCACACTCCCCCGGAGTCAAGCCTTGGGTGGCCCCGTGTCACCCCGTGACACCTGCCACCGTCGTGGCCTAACTAAACTGTCCCAAACGGGGACGCCGGCAAACAACTCAACTGGGCTCACAGGGTTATCGCCGTCTACCTGATCAGGGCAGCACGCACGCATAACCCTCCCTCTTTGGAGGTACCGGTGAAAGAGCATCGAGCCAGACCAAGTCAAGGCTGTCCCATGCCGGCAAATGTGGCTGCACGGGTAAGCCCGGACAGGTGACTCTTGACCAACCAACTATGTTTCACTTAGCAAGCATAGTTATTGATCATATCAATCTGAGTTATCAACTTAAAGCATTTAAATAGTTTACTATGAATTATCTAGGTTAAATATATGCACGAAATGAATATGAATAATGCAATGCTATGAAATGCTTCATAATATGGATGTCCTAGCTTGCCTTGATCAGTTGGGTTGTTCAGAAACTCCTGGTCTTCAAATCCACAAGATTCTCCTTCTGAAAATATTTTTAAATAGCAAAAGAAAATGTCACATAAAGACTTTTTATTCACCAACAATTCTATGAGTATTGGAAAAATACCAAACTTGGTGGAAAAATAGAGGGGTTTAATACAAACACAATGCAAAAAGAATCAGGTCAAATGGACCACCCTGTAAAAAGTTATTAACATTCAAAGTTCCTGTTTAACTCTGTTAATAAAAATCAATTTTGAAAAAAAGAAAACGGCCACGTCGAAGGCGTATTTGCCCCGAGCGCCTCCACTTACCGCTTCGTCCAGTCGCTGGCAAGTGGGGCCCGGCCCGTTTAAACAGAGGAGGGAGAAAGAGCAGAGGAGAGGGGCGGCTCACCGGCGGTGATTGCCGGCGATAGCGACGGCGGTTGGGCTTGTGGATGGGGGGAATGGATTGGGCGCTCAACAGCGGTTCACCCTGTACCCGTAGCTCCTCCGAGGATGGCCGGACGGTGTCACGCCCTTCTTCTCCAGCGGATGGGTGCTACGGTGGTCGTCGGCGATGGCAATTCCGGCAGCGACTCGCTCGGGCAAGACGTCGAGGAGCGCCAGTGGAATGCACTGAGCTCGAGGGTGCACTCCGACAGAGCTGGGGGTGACTGGGAGTGCTAGCGTTGAAAGGGGATCGGGCGGCGGAGCTGCTGCCGGAGCTGAGGGAGACAAGCTCCCGGCCCTCCTTGGGCGCTCTGGAGGTGGATGAGGGAGGTGGTGGAGAGGTGGTGAAGCGAGGAGGGGCTTGGCAGGGCTATTTATAGCCGAACGGAGGTGCTTGGCGAGCTCTCTGGATGCGGCTCGAAGCGGGCCCTGGTGCCGGCGAGACGTACGCCGCGCTAGCTTGAGGTTTGCGGCGAGGGGACGTGAGAGAGCAGCAGCATTCAATGCAGGAGGCGACGGCTCGGGAGGAAACGACGAGCGGCGCCGCACTATGGCCGCACGGGTCACACAGTGCGGCAGTGGCGTGGCGGCCGGCGAGGGCATCTCCGGCGAGGGCGAGGGTTCTGGAGGGGCTAGGTGGCAACCAAGGACAAGGTCGGCATGCCTGGACAAGCTGCTGCGGCGCCGTGGTCTCGCTCGGATGAGACCCGAGCCTGGCGGGGCGACAGGCATGCCAGCACCGTGCTCACCACGGCGCTTGGCACCAGGAGGCCATGCAAGCCTGGCAAAACATGTCCAGCATGTCGACCTTCGATCCCTCAGGTCACCTACAGCCTAGGTTTGGCTTGGTTCGCACAGAGATGAAAGGTAAGATCATCAACAGTCTCTGACAGCAAACTTGTGGAGATTCTAGAGAAGGAATGAGGTGGAGATTGAGCCAAAGAGCGTGTCTGGAGTGATCCATGTTGGAAGGACTCCAAACTGGCCAAGTTTGAGCTGGTTTGTATAAGAATTGAGGGTAGTTCATGTGCAACTTGCAAAACTGGTCCAGAATAGAAATATTGATGTGCTGCTCACTTAGATGATCTCCTGAGGCTGAATCTTGGTGGAGGGAAGTTGTTTGTGGTGTCCTCATGCCACAAAAATTTAAGAGCAATTGGACAATCCTAGCATACACTGACCAGGAGCTAAAAGGAATTATTTTGCAAAGTATATGAAGTATTTTATGGAATATTTTTGGATATTGGAGCAAGATATAGTTCAAATGACTTTTAGGAATTATTTGAGAATTTTTTGAGCATCCAAACTATAGGTTGCTTCATAACCCATAGTAATGCCCTAAATCCTAAAATAGAAGAAAGGGTTTTGAGAAATAAATTTTAATTGGAAATTTGGATCCTTGGGATACTTGGCAGGGTTTTGGCAAGGTGATGAGACTTTGGATCACTTGGGAAGAATTCAAAAATGTCCAAGTCCAAAAGGGTTCAAAACCATTCAAATTCAAATAAAACCAAGAAAAGTTTGAAAAGAAAAGGTTGCCAAAAATCTGGGTGTCACATAATCACCACTCGAAGAAGCCATGGGGCCCTATGTTGAAGTGCTGGGGAGCTGGTACCTGAGGGTCCCACTCCTGAGGCTCCGCCTGTGCCGCAGCCAGGTTGTTCCGGTAGGCGACAATGTCCTCAGGCATAATCCTGTATCTGCCCCTGGCAATAGGATCAAACAAAGGAGGTGCAGGCAACAGAATAATATCATGAGTATCCTCACTAAAAACAAGGTTGTAAGGAAACTCACTAGTAGTGTTCTCGCCATCAATAAATTGGTGGTGTGCCATAGCCGAGCGATCTAAATAAACCTTGGGTAAAGGATAATCATGCTGGCGTATCTGAATGTTAAATTGACTCGCCAAGCGAGTAGCATAAATGCCACCATGTATTTTACCCTTGGATCTGTTAATGTGGAGGCGACGTGCCACAATAGCTCCCAAGCTATAAGTGTCGTCGCCGTAAAGTGCACGACGTAAAACAGCAAAGTCAGGCGCACTGAGTGCACCTACCTTCTCTCTAGCAAGCAAACACTTCGCAATGAATAGAGCAAAATAATGTACAGCCAGAAAGTGTAAGCTAGTGGCAGTGATAGCCGATGCCCCTCTCTCATCCCCCACAGTCAGAGTGCGGTAAAAACCATCAAACTCTGCGGGCCTAGGCTCTACTAAATCCCCGTCAGAAGGGATCATGCATATGTCACAAAACTCAGTATGTGGTATCTGATGGGGTTTAGCATATAAGTTAAACTGCACCTCGGGAGGATTATTCCTACTCAAGAAATGAAAACTTTGCTCAAAGGAATTTGTGAGGAGATGATACTATTCACATCCAGCTGCGATGAAGTCGGTGAGGCCGGCATTAGCAGCATACTGTGCAAACTCTTGACGGATTCCGGCTCCCTCCATGAATGGGTTATGCGGCCACTCGCACGGCCATACCTCCGCCATTCTCCTAGTGCGGAGATCACTGTCAGACGACTCCCCAATAACTCTCTTGGAGTTCTTCTTGGAAGCAAACTTCCTAAAGATACTCATCTTTTCCTATGAGCAAAATTCTGAAATTTTTAGTCCACAAAATTTTTCTCAACAAAACTTTACAAGATTGATAGCAACTACTCATAGGGATGCATAGAGGCCATATCTAGCATTCAAACTACTTAGAACTCTAAGAATTCAACATGCAAGCTCATCTACAGCAGTACCAAGAGTCACTAATTATTCTAAATATAAACCACTAAAGCAAAAACTAATTGGACCAATGGAGGAGTCACATACCAAGCAACAATCCCCCAAAACAGTTTCGAAAACGGAGCTTCAAGCAAAGAGATCGAAATCCGCGGGTTTGAGAGCAAGAACACGAGAGAGAGAGCAATGGTGATTTTTTTTCTGGAGGTAGGTGATGATATGGAGTGAAGGGATAAGTGAGGGGGCCCACGTGGGGACCACAACCCACCAGGGCACCTCCCTCTGATGTTATTTGCACTAAATATTCTTAAATATTCAGAAAAAAATCGTATTAAATTTTCAGAGCATTCTGACAACTTTTATTTTTGGGTCATTTTTTTTATTGCACAGAAAACAGGCAAGGCATGGCATTTTATTTTATTTAACTAATAAAAACAGAAAACAAAAGGTAGGGACAGAAGGTAGTGCTCACTAAATTCATCAACTTCATACCTCTCAAAAATGATTGATTAATAAGGTTGATCAAGTCTTATTAACAACCACTTCCGATTAGCATGAAACCGAAGAACTTTCGTAAAACACTAAGTTACCTCAATGGGGATATGAATGTCCCCAACAATAAGCATCTCATATTTCTTTTTAACAGTAGGTAGGGGTAGTTGAAAACTTCCAATAGTGATTGTCGGAGATTTTTCAATAACATTAATACCATTCACTTGGAATTGTTTCTTCGGAAAGTGCACCGTATGCTCATTACCATTGATATGAAAAGTGACCTTGCTTTTATTGCAATCAATAACAGCCCCTGCAGTATTCAAGAAGGGTCTACCGAGGATAATCGACATGTTGTCGTCCTCGGGCATCTCAAGTATAACAAAGTCAGTTAAGATAGTAACATTAGCAACGACAACGGGCACATCCTCACAAATACCGATAGGTATGGCAATTGATTCATCAGCCATTTGCAAAGATATTTCAGTAGGTGTGAGTTTATTCAAATCAAGTTTTATATAAAGAGAAAGGCATAATACTAACACCAGCTCCTAAATCACATAAAGCAGTTTTCACATAATTTCTTTTGAAGGAGCAAGGTATAGTTGGTATTCCCGGATCTCCAAGTTTTTTAGGTACTCCATCCTTAAAAGTATAATTAGCAAGCATGGTGGAGATTTCAGCTTCCGGTATTTTTCTCTTATTGGTGATCATGTCTTTCATGTACTTTGCATAAGGAGGCATTTTTAAGATATCAGTCAAGCGAGTACGCAAAAAGACTGGCCTCAGCATTTCAGCAAAGCGTTCAAATTCTTCATCATCTTTCTTTTTGGTTGACTTAGGTGGAAAGGGCATAGGTTTTTGAACCCACGGTTCTCTTTCCTTACCATGTTTTCTAGCAACAAAGTCTCTTTTATCATATCTTTTATTCTTGGTTTGTGGGTAATCAAGATCAGCTGCTGGTTCTATCTCATGCCACAAAAATTTAAGAGCAATTGGACAATCCTAGCATACACTTCCTTCACAAAGGTCCAGACTGACCAGGAGCTAAAAGGAATTATTTTGCAAAGTATATGAAATATTTTATGGAATATTTTTGGATATTGGAGCAAGATATAGTTCAAATGACTTTTTAGAATTATTTGAGAATTTTCTGAGCATCCAAACTATAGGTTGCTTCATAACCCATAGTAATGCCCTAAATCCTCAAATATAAGAAAGGGTTTTGAGAAATAAATTTTAATTGGAAATTTGGATCCTTGGGATACTTGGCAGGGTTTTGGCAAGATGATGAGACTTTGGATCACTTGGGAAGAATTCAAAAATGTCCAAGTCCAAAAGGGTTCAAAACCATTCAAATTCAAATAAACCAAGAAAAGTTTGAAAAGAAAAGGTTGCCAAAAATTAGGGTGTCACAAACCTACCCCCCTTAGAATGAATCTCGTCCTCGAGATTCGGTTGCTTAGGGAACAAATATGGGTAAGCGGATCTCAGAAAATCTTCTCTTTCCCAAGTAGCCTCTTCTTCAGTATGGTGCTCCCATAGCACCTTGTAAAATCTTATCACTTTACTCCTTGTTGTTCTTTCCATTTCATCCAAGATCCTGACAGGTTTTTCCTCATAAGTCAAATCCTTAGCCAGCTCTAGCTCACTCATATCCGCTTGCTTGGCTGGGGGTGCAATGCATTTCCTTAACTGTGGTATGTGAAAGACATCATGAACGTCTAACAATGCTAGTGGTAATTCCAACTGATATGCGACTCTGCCTTTCCTGGCAATCACTAGGGGCCGATGTATCTCGGGGCTAATTTTCCTCGAGTACCAAACCTCTTTACTCCCTTCATAGGAGTTACCCGTAAATAAGCATAGTCTCCGGGCTCAAAAGTTACTTCCCGGTGCTTTGGGTCGTAATAGCTCTTCTGTCGGGACTTGGCTGCTCGAAGTCGTTCTTGGATATCCTTAACTTGCCTCTCAGCCTCGAGCATCAAGTCCGTGCCAAAAATGTGACTATCTCCTGTTTGGGACCAGTTCAGCGGTGTGCGGCACTTCTGTCCATACAATGCCTCAAAAGGCGACATCTTGAGACTTGCCTGATAGCTGTTGTTGTAGGAGAATTCAGCATATGGCAGACTATCCTCCCATTTGGGTCCATGGGAGAGAGCATATGACCAAAGCATATCCTCTAATATTTGGTTCACTCGCTCGGTCTATCCATCTGTCTGCGGATGGTATGCTGTGCTATGTTTCAGCATGGTTCCCAAGGCTTGATGTAGCCTTAGACAGAATGCTGAGGTAAATAGGGAACCCCTATCTGAAGTGATAGACTTGGGTACTCTGTGCAGACTGACTATCCGGGACATGTAGAGTTGTGCCAGCTGATTTCCATTGAAAGTTGTCTTTACTGGGATAAAATGAGCCACCTTCGTGAGGATGTCTACAATGACCCAAATAGCATCATTGCCTCTTGTGGACTTGGGCAGTCCTACAATAAAATCCATACATATGTCGTCCCACTTCCACTGGGGCACTGGTAAAGGTTGCAGTAGCCCAGCGGGTTTTTGATGCTCTGCTTTGACCTTGTTGCAAATGTCATAGCGGGCGACATAGTATGCTATATCTTTCCGCATTCCCGTCCACCAAAAGGTTTCTCTCAAATCCTGATATATCTTGGTACCTCCTGGGTGGATCGAATATGCGGACTCGTGTGCTTCCTTGAGTATTTGTTGCCTCAAGTTATTCTGTCTTGGCACACAAATTCGTTTCTCGAACCACACGGTACCTTGTTCATCTATACGGAAGGACTTGGCCTTCCCTTGCTGAATTAACTCCTTGATCTCCCGAATTTCTTCATCTGACTTCTGTGCTTCCTTAATTTCCTTCATGAGGGTTGGAGTGATTTCCAACGTTTCCGAAGTCATTGGGCCGCATAGCGCCATATTGAGCCTGACAAACTCTTCTTATAAATTTGGATGCATATTCTCAACTAATGCATTCGCAGTAGCTTGTTTCCTGCTCAGGGCGTCAGCGACTACATTCGCTTTCCCTGGATGATAGTTTATCCCAACATCATAGTCCTTGACTAGTTCAAGCCATCTTCGCTGCCTGAGGTTCAGGTCGGGTTGAGTGAAAATATACTTGAGACTCTTATGGTCGGTGTATATTTCACAACATTGTCCAATGAGGTAATGCCTCCAAATCTTCAGGGCATGAACCACAGCCGCTAGCTCCAAATCATGTGTGGGATAGTTCTCCTCATGAGGTCGTAGCTGTCGGGATGCATAAGCTACAACCTTCCCTTCTTGCATTAGCACGCATCTGATCCCACGCCTGGATGCGTCGCAATATATGTTGAAACTCTTGTGAATGTCTGGAAGAACTAAGACAGGGGTTGTGGTTAGCCTCATCTTTAACTCCTGGAAACTGCTGTCGCACTCTGCTGTCTAGATAAACCTTTGGTTCTTTTTCAACAATTCTGTCAGTGGTTGGCTATCCTAGAGAAGCCTTCAATGAAGCGACGGTAATAGCCTGCCAAGCTCTGGAAACTACGGACTTAGGTCACCGTAGCTGGTGTCTTCCAGTTCAAGACCGCAGTAACCTTACTTGGATCAACAGCTATTCCCTTCTCTGACAAAATATGTCCAAGGAATCCTACCTCTTTTAGCCAAAATTCGCACTTACTAAACTTGGCATATAAGCGATGGGTTCTCAACCTTTCTAGGACAGCTCTGAGATGTTGCTTATGTTCCTCTTCATCCTTGGAGTATATCAGTATGTCATCAATGAACACCACTATGAACTTATCCAGAAAGTCCATGAAAACTTTATTCATCATACTCATGAAATAGGCTGGAGCATTGGTCAATCCAAACGCCATAACTGTAAATTCATATAGTCCATATCGAGTGGTGAACGCTGTCTTGGGGATATCCTCCTTTCGGATTTTCAATTGATGATATCCTGTTCTGAGGTCGATCTTGGAGAATACCCGTGCTCCACTCAACTGGTCGAATAAGTCATCAATTCGAGGGAGCAGGTACTTGTTCTTGATAGTGACCTCATTAAGCTGGCGATAGTCTACACACATTCGTAGACTTCCATCCTTCTTCTTGACAAATAATACTGGTGATCCCCATGGCGAGATGCTTGGACGAATATATCCTTTTTGTAGCAACTCGTCCAATTGTTTCTTTAGTTCTGCTAGTTCCGGGCCTGGCATACGGTAATATTTCTTGTATATTGGAGTTGTACCAGGAATCACTTCAATGGCAAACTCCAACTCTCGGTCGGGCGGCATTCCGGGTAATTCCTCTGGAAACACATCCGGAAATTCTCCAACGACCGGAATCAGATTCATATCAGTAATAGTGGTCTGATATGCCGTGCCCTTTCTTGTTATCATTCTGCTGGCCAGGAATTGAACGGTCTGTCCGGCGGGGTTCACCATTGTCACCGTTCTGGTGGCGCAATTGATACACACTTGGTGCGGTGCCAACCAGTCCATTCCCAGTATTATGTCCAGTCCTGGGGAGTCAATAGCAACAAGGGTAGCCAGGAATTTTACTCCATAGATTGAAATTTCCAGCCCCTTGTATATTATATTGGTTCTGAGCATAGAGCCAGGGGATTGTACCACCATGATTTTGTCCAAAAGCGAAGGAGAAAACTTGTGCAAGGTGGCAAAACTTCGCGAAATAAACGAATGTACGCAAAATGGGTGGCTATGTCATTCAACTTAGTAAGATGTGCCACAACAGTTTCAGTTTCATAACCATGGAAAGGATCAGATTCAACCAAAGTAATCAACTCTGGGTCGACAGAGAATTCATAATCCTTATCATCAACAAAGATAGGTGAAGTAGCAAACTTAGGATCACATTTCATTCTAGCATTCAAAGTCTTTTCTTTATACTTGCATAATAATTTTTCCATATCATCTCTATCCTTACAAGCAAGAATGTCTCTAGTTGTCTCCTCATCCATAACATAACCTTCTGGTACTTTTGGCAATTCATATCTAGGAGAACTAGGTCTAATAGGTGTTTCAAGATTTTCAGTTTCAAGCTCTTCATCAATTTCAACAATTTCATCAGTTACATCATTCTCAAAAGCTTTAGTTCTAGAAAGTTGTTCATTAAGAAATTCACCTAGTGGCACATTATCATCAAGCAAGGTACTAGCATCATTATGAGTAGCATTCATAGCAGAAGTAGCATCATCAATAACTTGCAACATATCAGAATTGATAGCATGTGGGGGTGTTGCAAGTCTACTTATAACAGAAGGTGAATCTAAAGCGGAGCTGGATGGCAGTTCCTTACCCCCCCCCCTCGTCTTAGAGGGAAAAATCTTAGTCTTAGCATCCTTTAGATTCTTCATAGTGATAATGTGATAATAATCCCAAGTGACTCAACAAATATAGCTATGCTCCCCGGCAACGGCGCCAGAAAAAGGTCTTGATAACCCACAAGTATAGGGGATCGCAACAGTTTTCGAGGGTAGAGTATTCAACCCAAATTTATTGATTCGACACAAGGGGAGCCAAAGAATATTTGCAAGTATTAGCAGCTGAGTTGTTAATTCAACCACACCTGGAGATTAATTATCTGCAGCAAAGTAATGAGTAGCAAAGTAGTATGGTAGTTTTGATAGTAGTAGCAATAGCAATAGTAACGGTAACAGTGATAGCAATGATTTTGTAGCAAGTGAAACAGTAATGATAGCAGTAGTAACTTAGCAAGAACAATATAAGAGAAATTCGTAGGCATTGGATCGGTGAATTCATTGGATGATATTCATCATATAACAGTCATAACCTAGGGCGATACGGCACTAGCTCCAGTTCATAAATATAATGTAGGCATGTATTCCGTAAATTGTCATACGTGCTTATGGAAAGAACTTGCATGACATCTTTTGTCCTACCCTCCCATGGCAGCGGGGTCCTATTGGAAACTAAGGGATATTAAGGCATCCTTTTAATAGAGAACCGGAACAAAGCATTAACACATAGTTAATACATGAACTCCTCAAACTACGGTCATCACCGGGAAGTGTCCCGACTATTGTCACTCCGGGGTTGCCGGATCATAACACGTAGTAGGTGACTATAACTTGCAAGATTGGATCTAGAACATAGATATAATGGTGATAACATAAACAGTTCAGATCTGAAATCATGGTACCCGGGCCCAATGTGACAAGCATTAAGCATGGCAAAGTCATAGCAACATCAATCTCAGAACATAATGGATACTAGGGATCAAGCCCTAACAAAACTAACTCGATTACATGATGAATCTCATCCAACTCCTCACCGACCAGCGAGCCTACGAAGGAATTACTCACTCCCGGTGGGGAGCATCATGGAATTGGCGATAGAGAAGGGTTGGTGATGACGAAGATCGAAGATCCCCCTCTCCGGAGCCCCAAACGAACTCCAGATCTGGCCTCCTGATGAAGAACAGGAGGAGGCGGCGGCGGCTCCGTCTCGTGAAACGCGATAATTCTTTCTCCCTGATTTTTTTCTCCGAAAATATGACTTTATAGCATCAGGGTTGGAGTCTGCGGGGCCACCAGGTGGGGACAACCACCTGGGCGCGCCTGGAGGGGGGGCGCGCCCTGGTGGGTTGTGCCCACCCAGGTGCCCCCCTCCTGTGGTTCTTGACTCCAGAAATTCTCTTTTATTATATAAAAAATCCTTGCGAAGTTTCGTTCCAATCCGAGAACTTTTATTTCTGCACAAAAACAACACCATGGTAGTTCTGCTGAAAACAGCGTCAGTCCGGGTTAGTTTCATTCAAATCATGCAAATTAGAGTCCAAAACAAGAGGAAAAGAGTTAGGAAAAGTAGATACGACGAAGAAGTATCAATGCTCCTTCTTGATTTCTACCTCCGCGGCCTTAAGCATTGCAAAGAGCTCAGGAATCGTTTTATTCATCCCTTGCATATTATAGTTCATCACGAAGCCTTTGTTGCTTGGTGGCAGTGATTGAAGAACTCTGTCAATAACACTATCAACTGGAAGATCAACTCCCAGCCGAGTCAAGTGGTTATGATACCCAGACATTTTGAGTATGTGTTCACTGACATAACTGTTCTCCTCCATCTTGCAACTATAGAACTTGTTGGAGACTTCATATCTCTCAACCCAGGCATTTGCTTGAAATATTAACTTCAACTCTTGGAACATCTCATATGCTCCATGACGTTCAAAATGTCTTTGAAGTCCCGGTTCTAAGCCATAAAGCATGGCACACTAAACTATCGAGTAGTCATCAGATCGAGCTTGCCAGATGTTCATAACATCTGCTTCAGCTCCTGCACCAGGTCTTTCACCTAGCGGTGCATCAAGGACATAATTCTTCTGTGCAGCAATGAGGATAATCCTCAAGTTACGGACCCAGTCCGTGTAGTTGCTACCATCATCTTTCAACTTAGCTTTCTCTAGGAACGCATTAAAATTCAGGGGAACGGTAGCTCAGGCCATTGATCTACAACATAGATATGCAAAACTATAAGACTAAGTTCATGATAAATTAAGTTCAGTTAATCAAATTACTAATGAACTCCCACTTAAATAAACATCCCTCAAGTTATCTAAGTGACACGTGATCCAAATCAACTAACCCATGTCTGATCATCACGTGAGATGGGGTAGTATCAATGGTGAACATCTCTATGTTGATCATATCTACTATATGACTCACGTTCGACCTTTCAGTGTCTAGTGTTCTGAGACCATGTCTGTACATGCTAGGCTCGTCAAGTTTAACCCAAGTATTCTGCATGTGCAAAACTGTCTTACACCCGTTGTATGTGAACATAGAGTCTATCACACCCGATCATCACGTGGTGCTTCGAAACGATGAACTTTGGCAACGGTGCATACTCGGGGAGAACTCTTTTATCTTGAAATTTAGTGAAGGGACAATCTTATAATGCTACCGCCATTCTAAGCAAAATAAGATGCATAAAGGATAAACATCACATGCAACCAAAATATGTGACATGATATGGCCATCATCATCTTGTGCTTTTGATCTCCATCTCCAAATCATCATCATGATCTCCATCGTCACCGGCTCGACACCTTGATCTCCATCGTTGCGTCGTGGTCGTCTCGCCAACTATTGCTTCTACAACTATTGCTAACGCATAGTGATAAAGTAAAGCAATTACATGGCGTTTGCATTTCATACAATAAAGAGACAACCATAAGGCTCCTGCCGGTTGCCGATAATTTACAAAACATGATCATCTCATACAATAACGTATATCACATCATGTCTTGGCCATATCACATCACAACATGCCCTACAAAAACAAGTTAGACACCCTCTACTTTGTTGTTGCAAGTTTTACGTGGCTGCTACGGGCTTCTAGCAAGAACCGTTCTTACCTACGGCAAAAACCACAACGGTGTTTCATCAAGTTTGCTGTTTTAACCTTCTTCAAGGACCGGCCGTAGTCAAATTCGATTCAACTAAAGTAGGAGAAACAGACACCCGCCAGCCACCTTCATGCAAAACTAGTTGCATGTCTTTCGGTGGAACCGGTCTCATGTGCGTGGACATGTAAGGTTGGTCCGGGCCGCTTCATCCCACAATAGCGCCGAATCAAAATAAGACGTTGGTGGTAAGCATTATGACTATCACCGCCCATAACTCTTTGTGTTCTACTCGTGCATATCATCTACGCATAGACCTGGCTCGGATGCCACTGTTGGGAAACATTGCATGGAAAACAAAATTTTTTCTACGCACACGCAAGATCTATCCATGGAGATGCATAGCAACGAGAGGGGAGAGTGTGTCTACGTACCCTCGTAGACCGTAAGCGGTAGAGTTTGATAACGCGGTTGATGTAGTCGAACTTCTTCGCGCTCCAATCGATCAAGTACCGAACGTACAGCACCTCTGCGTTCTGCACACGTTCAGCTCGGTGACGTCCTCCACCTTCTTGATCCAGCAAGACGGTGAGGTAGTGGATGAGTTCCGGCAGCACGACGGTGTGGTGACGGTGATGGTGAAGCTATCTCCGCAGGGCTTCTTATGATGTGTATTACCGAGAGGGCCCAGAGATACCTCTCCGATACTCGGAGTGACAAATCCTAATCTCGATCTATGCCAACTCAACAAACACCTTCGGAGATACCTGTAGAGCATCTTTATGATCACCCAGTTACGTTGTGACATTTGATAGCACACAAGGTATTCCTCCGGTATCCAGGAGTTGCATAATCTCATAGTCGAAGGAATATGTATTTGACATGAACAAAGCAATAGCAATAAACTGAACGATCATTATGCTAAGCTAACGGATGGGTCTTGTCCATCACATCATTCTCCTAATGATGTGATCCCGTTATCAAATGACAACACATGTCTATGGTTAGGAAACCTTAACCATCTTTGATCAACGAGCTAGTCTAGTAGAGGCTTACTAGGGACACGGTATTTGTTTATGTATTCACACATGTATTTAAGTTTCCGATCAATACAATTCTAGCATGAATAATAAATCTTTATCATGAAGAAGGAAATATAAAATAACAACTTTATTATTGCCTATAGGGCATATTTCCTTCACATACCACCATCTTTTTTGGGAATACACATCTTCCATCATGCCCACCAATGCATATTAGTATGTTCCTCCGTATCACCCCACCAGAAACCAGAGATAGCATCACTTATTTCCTTGCAAATTTCTTCGAAATCTTAAAAACAAACATGGCAAAAACAGGGAGGGACTGGATTATAGCTTTAATTAGGATCTCTTTACCACCAATGGACAAGATCTTCTCCTTCCAACCCTGTAATCTGCTTATCACTCTCTCAACCAGATACATGAAACTATCGCTTTGGTCAACCCCCACCATAGCAGGGAGCCCAAGATATCTGTCAGACATAGCCTCGATCATTATGTCGAGCTCAGTACATATATTAGCTTTGTCCTCCACCTCCACATTTGGACTAAAGAAAATGCTACACTTTGCTTCACTAATTAATTGACCAGAATTTGCATGATATTGATCAAGTACTTATCTCAACGAGGTTGCATTAGTCATGTCAGCTTTCATGAGGATTAAGGAGTCATCAGCAAATAACAAATGTGAAAACTGATGGTGCATTTCTGCATACTCTTACCCCCTCGATGCCACGAACCTCCTCTGCGTGAGCCAGTAAACTTGACAAACCTTCGGCACATAACAAAAATAAGTATGGTGAAAGCCGGTTCCCCTGCCCGAGTCCCCTAGATGGGGTGATCTGTTTGGTTTCCTGATCATTAAATCTCACACTGTACTTAACAGATGAAATACAAGCCATGATAAGGTCTACAAACTCCTGTTGGAACCCCAGCCAAATCACCATTCTCTGAAGAAATACCCACTCCACCTTGTCATATGCCTTATTGCATATCTAACTTGATTGCACAATAGCCATATTTTCCCTTCTTATTTTTGATGGTGTGGATGCTCTCATAGGCGACCAAAAAATTATCCGTGATCAGGCGTCCTGGAACGAAGGCGCTTTGAACAAGAGATATAACTTCATCCAATATTCTCTTCAACTGAATGTCAATCAACTTAGAAATAATTTTATATAAAACAGTGCATAAACTGATAGGTCTGCATTGTGTTACCTTCTCTGGATCATCTATTTTCGGAATGAGAATGATAATAGTATCGTTCCAACCTTCAGGAATAACCTTTTGATTAATTGCTTGGAGCACCTCTTCTGTAATAGAGTCTCCCAAAATGTTCCAACATTTTTTAAAGAACACTGCATGAAGACCGTCCTTACTAGGGGCCTATAAATCCCCAATAGAAAAAAGAGCACGTTTCACGTCTTCAACTGAGTAGGGTTGGTTCAGGTTATCGCTCATTGCCTAGTTCACCCATGGCACCACCTTCTCTAGTAAAGTAGGATCAACATCATCTACCTACAGGGTGAACAAGTCCGTGAAGTAATTTGAAACCAAAGGACTTAATTGAGAATGCCCCTCTTGCCAAATTCCTTGGCCGTCCTCAATTTCTTAATCTTATTTCTGTGATGCCTCATGCTAGCATAGTTTTGGAAATACGTGGTGTTTTGGTCCCCAAACTTCAGCCAATTGAGCCTACTACGTTGAGACCAGTATACTTCCTCTTGCTCAAGAAGCTTTTCAATTCCTTCCGATAATTCCTTTTGCTTTGCCAAGTTAGTTTCATTTAAATCCATACGGGTTATTTTCTCAAGTTCCTTCTACATAGTTCTCAACTTGCACCTGGGGCTTTTCAAGACTACTTTGTCCCAGCGGTGCAGCTGATCATGAACGAAGTTCAATTTTTCTGCTAGTCCCGCACCCTGCACTTGCGGATCCGCACGATCCCAAGCGTCCTGAACCACATCTCTGAATCTGTCCTCTTTCAACCATCGGGCTTCAAAGCGAAGAATGGCCGATATATTTGTATCAGGTACGCCTCCCTTTGACATACACATGATTATAGGACGATGATCAGATCGGTTGTACTCTAGATTTGTTAAGACAACATCTCCACACTTATTGTTCCATGATTCATTCGTCAAGGCCCTGTCCAACCTCTCTATGATGTTCCTCTTTTCCATGTAAATTTGTCACCAATGAAGCCAAAGTCCTCTAAATTACAATCATCTAGTGCTTCACGAAACATATTCAGAAATCTTTGGGGCCTAAGGTTACCCCCTCCTTTTCAAAGGAGTATAAGACTTCATTCAGATCCCCAATTATCATCCATGGTAAGTTCGCAGTAGTGTTCAGATCACGCAACGTTCGCCAGGTTTGATGCTTTTCTGCCCAGTTTGGCTCGCCGTACATGCCCGTGAACCTCCATACATCATCTATCCCAGAGTCCACCAAGACATCAATAAACTTGTCTGACTTAAACCGAAATATTGACATCTTTCTTCCATAACAGTAACATACCACCACTTCGTCCATCACTACGGACGACTTCTTTATGATCCATCTTCAACCTCCTCATCAAGCAATCTGCCGGATAATCATCCAAGTGTGTTTCTGACAGAAAAACAACATCAGGTTTCCTTCGAGATTTAACATTAAGAAGGGCCCTCACAACTGCGTCCTGGAGGAGACCACGACAATTTCAACTAAGAAGTTTCATCAGCGTGAGATTGATTGGAACTCAACTTCTCCTCGTTGAAATCACAAACTCATACACAACATATACTCCTTCAATCAAGACGATGGAGTAGAGAGACGCATCTACTATGGGAGACCTGTCGCGGAGACGACCAAGACCTCCTAGTAGAGAGAGAGAGAGAGACCAGCCACGACGTCGAACGGCGCCATCCTGGGACAACAATCGCCGGCAGCCGCGCCGCCGCCAAGGAGGCGGCCGGTGGCGGGCCAGCAAAACCCTAGTCGCCTGGGCGCTCTCCTAACCAAATTGAGACCGAGCGTAGTTAGTTAGGAGAGAGAAATATTAGCCTGCCTCCCAGGAAATCCATGGATTTTGTAAGACATGATTGATGACAATCAATCTAATGGTGTCCGTCTCTCCGACTACTTCTTCTCTATCCCGGAGCTTACGTAGAAGCGTCTTGACGTCGGAGACATGGAGTCCTATTTCCGTGGTATGCCTTAATGGACGCGCTTCACATAAAAATTATGCCTAAGTTTGTTGAAGATTTTAGGCATCACGGCGTGCAACTTGGTTAATTTAGAAATAACATTTCGTCAGACAGCTTATAAATAACAAATCAGATTAAAAAAACCCAGGTCGGATTATTATTTTCAGATGAAAATGCCCCAGACACGACCGAAACTCCCAGCAAACCAAAACATGTTCAGCCTTCGAATCCAGTCCGTCGAGTTGCCCGACGCCCTCGCCGCCCTCACCGTCGCCGCCGTCGATGATGTCGGCACCAGCAGCTCCGCCGCCGCCGGCACAGCCGCATCCAATCCCATCTCCCCGCGCTCCAGCAACCCTCCTCCCTCCACCACCTCCGCCACAACACCTCTCGAGCTGCCCGGCGTGACCTCCGCCGCGCCCGCACGGAACCCTAGGATCCACCACACCCGCGGCATCCTCCACCTCTATCGCTCCTCTTCCTCCTACGCCTCCGCCGTCGCCGCCACCGCCACCCCCTCTTCCTCCTCCTCCGGCCCCACCGCCCCACCGCTCCCCTGCGACTCTCTGCTCCCGGTAACGACCCCGCCTTGATTTCTTACTAATTTGTTAGTTTTGGCGCGTGCTCACGCCTTGTTTTCCGTCACTCGGCAGTCATGGCGCGGCACGCGCCTCCTGGTGCTCGCCGTCCCAACCCGCCTCACCCCAGACGACTTCGTCCGCTTCTGCGGCCCCTACGTGGAGCACGCCTCTGAGATCCGTGTCATCAGGTGAATTACCAGACCCATTTAGGGTTGATTGCATTTGATTATGGTCACATGACACTTTGTATGCGACGCCATGATCATAGTGACGATGGGGTGGAGGACCGGTACAGCGTGCTTGTGGAGTTTGAGGATCAGAAGAGTGCCGATGGATTTTACCTGGACCTCAATGGCTGGAGGTTCTCGTCCTCAGAGGTTGTGAGATTGTCAACTTGGTCTTGGTTGGTTTATTGATCTTGTGTGTAGTTGGTTTATTGATCTTGTGCATTACTGCTGCTAAATTCTGAAAATGTGCTTGCTGTTCCATGGTGCAGGTAGAGGTGTGCCATGTTCTGTTTATAGTTGATGTGCAATACACATCATCCATTGAGTTGACCGTCATCCCACCGGTTGGATCTACTGAGCTTCCAACTTGTCCTGTTTGCATAGGTGAGCTCCTTTTAGGCATACACACAAGCTTAGTATTGTGTTAACATTGGATATGACCTTCGTGCAAAGTGTACTTCTGATTATGGCCGCATTGCTGGAGAAAACCCAAGTTGTAATAATCTAAATAAAAAGGTTAGGCACTTTTATTTCTCAGAAACACCATCTGCAAAAATCAAATTTACATCTCTGTGGAGTTTTTACCTTCACAAAATCCAGATTACCTTATTTTAAGGGCAGCCCACAATATTAGGCAAATCAATTTTGATGCTGTCTCTCTCTTACAGACAGCTTCTGGAGGCAACCTGTTAAGCTACCATGTAGTTTCTATCAAATTGCAGAACTGTGTCTGTGGGGTAAAATATAATGGCTTATGCATGCATTTCTGTGTTTAACTATAACCATCCACAGATACACCCACTTGTTCTCGGGTTACAGTTTGGAAATTTAATTAGATCTACCAATATTCTATTTCCTCATCTTCATTCTTTAGAATTTTTTGCTCGTCACTTTAGTTATGTATCTAGTGTAAGGTATTAGATGACCAGTCTGTTCCTTGACTATCTTTTGTGTGTGATTCAGAAAGGTTGGATCAAGACATCAGCGGAATTGGGGCTACTAATTGTGACCATTCTTTCCAGTGTTCATGCGTTTCAATGTGGGTCAGCTCATCTTGTCCGGTAAGGAAGGATCTTCTTAATCACTGTTTCATTGCGTGCTAACGGGGAAACTAGGAATCACTTTGTTTCAGATGGAAGTCATCTTTTCTTGTTTTGTCTTTAGACTACACAGGGTTGCCATTACTTGTTTTATATAAATCTTCTCATGTGTTCACTTACTTTTAATGTTCTTGAGTAGGACTGGTTAGTGAAGTAACAAGAATAACACAGCAATATCGTATGTGAAGTCATCTGGTGACTGATATCACACATTGGGCTTTATTTGTACTCTCGGACACTCGGAACCTACTCAGGTTCAGGGGTATTTGCAGTGTTAAATATTAAATTTTGTGTCTGTTGCTCATATGAATAAATTTCACTCGGTATAGAGTATTGAATGTTCACACCAACTGTTTGAATCTAATTATCTAAGATACATATTGACTTAAATATTAAACCTTGTGTCCAGTGCTCATATGAATATATTTTTACCCGGTATAAAGTATTGAATGTTGTTGCCAGCTGTTTGAATCTAATTATCCAAGATACATATTGACTTTCACTTCAATTGACTAGATCATAAAATTGCAAACGAGTAAATGCTGCTTTATAGACACAAACATTCATTCCAAGTTTCCAACACTATAACCACATGTATGTGTAGCGTTAAATTGTCTGTGTATTGGGTTCCATCGTAGTTTGCCTTTATTTATTGTTGTGTCCATTTCAGGTTTGTCAGTTCTGTCAGAAGCTGTCTGAAGCTCCTACAAATCCTACATGTTCTGTTTGCCAGACCTCTGAAAACCTCTGGATCTGTGTGATATGTGGTTTTGTTGGATGTGGAAGGTATGCTAATGCCGGCTGATTGAAAGTGTACCAGAACTCGTAGTCATTCTACTATGGCAGGAAGGCTTAAGCATTTCACACCTTTGCATAATATGCTGTACTGGTGCACTCAGTAGAAGTTAGGAAGAAAGGAAACCTACATTGGAGCTTAACTATATCACCACTTCTACTACTCCCAGACTCCCTGATATGTGGCTTTTATTTGTAGTAAAAGTAGGAAACCTACATTGGAACTTTACTATATCATCACTTCTATTTCTCCCAGACTACCTGATACATGTCTTTTATGTAGTAATAGTTATTTCCTTTTGACCTTTTCTCATCAGAAGTTCAGAACTAATAGTCACTCTGCTATGTTCTATTTCAAAGCATTTAACATGAAACTTAACTATATCATCGCTTTTATTTCTCGTAGACTCCTTGATACATGTCTTTTATGTAGTAATAGTTATTTCCTTTTGACCTTTTTTATCAGATGTTCAGAACCCATAGTCGCTCTGCTATGTGCTATTTGAAGCATTTAACATGATTATTGAAAGAAAAACTATGTCAGAGGTTAAATATATGATTAGTTCTACTTTTGTCATCATGCCCAAATCAACCTTCACTTTATTAATTTGCCGTTTATAGGTATAAAGAAGGGCATTCAATCAGGCACTGGAAAGGCACTCAGCACTGCTATTCTCTCGATTTGGAAACTCAGCGTGTTTGGGATTATGTTGGTGACAGTTATGTCCATCGACTCAATCACTCAAAAAGCGATGTAAAGCATGCTAAGTTCAGTTCAAAGTGTGAATACCCAGGGGATAACTGTGTAAACTGCATGCACGATGACTCAGATATGGGTGGAGTTATGTTTAGCAGCAAAGCGGACACAGTAAGAGATTTAAGTTTCTTCTTTTGATTCACTGTAGCACCTTGGCATTCTTGTTCCTCAAAATCATGTGCCCTGCTCTTCTTAACAGATTGTGGATGAATACAATCGTCTTTTAGCAAGCCAGCTTGAAACTCAGCGAGAGGTGCAGTGCTCTTTCCTTTGTAGTACTAGTTTTTATGGTCATTATCCGTTGTATCGTTCTAGAGCTTCTCATATAGTTTTTCGTGGAGATAAATTTTGTTATAGTTATGTACTATTCTGATCCATTTATATGCCTGTGTTTGTTCATATTGACAGTATTACGAAGCTCTTTTGTCAGATGCTAAGAAAGAAAGGGAACACCACATTTCTGTTGCTGTGGATAAAAGTATAAATGATAAGCTTCAAGAGCTGCAACTTAAGCTTGAAAATACAATGTTGGAGAAAAAGAAAGTTGCTGAAGTGAGCTTATTTAGACCACGCTGCTTTTTTCGTTATAAATTTCAACCAGTTTGCCTATTGATGTAACTGATGTCCCTATGCCTTATCCTGTAGATGAATGAAAAACTCACGAAGAGCCAGGATATATGGCGCCAGACAGTAAAAGGAATAGAGGAAAGGTAATCTTTCCACCTGAGAATGGTAGTAGCCGTTCAACATTCAAGATGTGTCATGTGAAAGAAGTCAACTAATACATTTTTGGGGGCACATTATGAACATAGATACTTGAAATGATTTGCTGAACTATATACTTTATGTCATTTTCAGTCTTATTTAGAGGTTGTTTGAATATTCTCCTTTCATATCTATTCCATTCTAAAATGCCACAAGCTTCCTGTATCCCTTTTTGATGATTCTGCATTCACAGAGAGAGAGCACAGTTGAAGCTGAAGGATGATACGATTCTTGACCTGGAAGAACAGGTGCCTATATTTTTCATTGCTGTTTCTTGTAAAAGCTATAATATCTGGAGGTGGGTTTTAGTACTAGGGGCATTCGTTAACATGTCCTATTTAATCCATGCAGATAAAAGACTTCAGATATTCCATTAAGTTACAAAAGTCTATTGCGAAGAGTTCACATGCTGATGATCTCAAAGGAGGTATGCTGGTGCCACTGGCCATGGAATCAGATTCTGGAAAGGGTAAAAGGTCGTCAAGAACAAGCAAGAGAAGGAATTAGTGGCGACTTTGCTAGTATGAATGCATGAATCTTCACCACTTGTTGTATATATGCTAAGCTTCTGCATGTTAACTTCTGACTTTGTGTGAGAAGCACAAGGTTGCTCTTTCATTGTAGTTTCTCTCACTGTACTAATCAAGTTCATCTGATACACTCTCAGCAAGAAAAAGTAGAATCTGATACAAAAATACAATTTTGTTACATACCCAGAAAGTAATTTCAGGAATGCACACTACATAACTGTAATACTCTTTTGCATTACATAACTTACAAATTGTAATTGTTCAAGCACTACAGCTCGAGCATTACAGATCTTCCGTAAGGACGTGTAATTGCTCAAGCACTATCAATAAATGACATTTTGTCTAGTATGGTTTAGTTTTATAACTATCTAAATGTCGATGTTTTAGATAAAATTCCTTTTTATGGACTATTAGAGTGATAAATAATTTTTAGCAAAAAGTTCAAAAATAGTGGAGTGTCTGATGATCGCAAAGTTGGTATGCTGGTGCCACTGGCCGCAGAATCAGATTGTGGAAAAGGGAGAAAGGTCATCAAGAACAAGCAAGAGAATGAATTAGCGGCAACTTTGCCAGCATGACTGCATGAACCTCCATTATTTGCTGCATATGTAAAGGGTCTGATACATTCTCTTTAAGAAATAGTACAATCTGTTACAAAGTAGAGTAGGTTACCCTAGAGCCAGAAAGAAACTTAAGGAAGCTCTGTGGATCTTACATTTAAAGATTATACATATTTAACATGTAATGCTCAAGCACTACATCTTGAGCATTACAGATCTTCTGTAAGGATGGCAAAATGAGAACCCAATAGTGGCCCAAAATGCCAACACAAAGCCGGCAGCTGTGACCACATATAGAACTGGGTCATTGGGCGTCTCTTGCACATCTTTCCCTGCAGCAGGACCTGGACCGGGTGCAGCACAAGTATTCGCTTGAGTAAAATTGTGAAGGTTGGTGTTGGCTAGGTAGCTGTCCATGCTGAATGAGCCAAGCTGACCAGAGTTTGGTATGCATCCTGACAAGTTGTTGTATGCCACAGAGAACGCCCCCAATGATGACAAGTGATTTAACTGCCAAGGTATTGGTCCACTCAGCTCATTGTGTGAGAGGTCCAAGCTTTCTATCTCCTCCATGCCGCCAAAGGTTGTCGGGATCGGGCCAACAAAGAAATTGTTGGATAGGTTAAGGGATTTGATATGGCTCAGATTTCCTATCTCCCAGGGAATTTCTCCACCCAACATGTTTGCAGATAGGTCGACCCCTGACATCAAAGCAAAGAAGTTTCGTCCGTATGTGTAGAAATTACCTTTGGTAGCAAAGGTGAATCCTCTTAAGTAATATTCACTTATGTAGCCTTCCGCTGAACTTGCAAATACCGAGTGAAAAATTTGATCGTGAATGTCACCTTTGAAAGAGATATTACCAATACATGCAGGTAGCGGACCTGAAAGCTTGTTGTGTGACAAGTCAATTATCCTCAAGTACATGAGTCTGCACAGGTTTGGAGTGATCTGCCCTTCAAACTTATTTCCGCCCAGTGAAAGTAGCCTAATGCTGTCAAGATAACGTACCCAATTTAGGTTGCCCGTGAACTGATTGTCTCTGATATCCAAAGCAATCAAACTTGATGTGTCGAAAAGGGGAAAAGATATATTGCCAGATAAGGAGTTCCCAGACAAATTAAGAAAATTGAGCACTACGAAGCAACTGTTTGGTACAAACCCTGTAAGGTTGTTGCCCGACAGATCTAAAAGGAGAATTCCTGTGAAGCCACAAATTTGTTGATCAATTTTGCCGGTTATGCGGTTGCCAGCAAGATTCAGGGCCGACAAATAAGGCATATTCCAAAATGATGTATTGAGTTCGCCAGACAACTTGTTATCATGCAAATCAATGACCCCACACTCTCCTGACAGATCATGAGGCAATGACCCTTTAAATTTGTTACCGTCCAAGCACAGTTCCCAGATACCGGACAGGTTATTCATCCCACCAAAAATCAGACCACCGAGCTTGTTGTTTGAGACCCTCAAGATCATTAGAATGGGATAATTAGTAAAAACACAAGCTGGAACCTCCCCAGAAAGTTTGTTGTTTGATAGGTCTAAAATTCCCATGGAGCTGATTTCGCACAATGATGTTGGTATGTGCCCAAGCAAGTCGTTACTAGAAAAATCTAGAACAGACAAACTCGGAAACATTGAGCTGAGGTTGGATGGCAGCGGTCCTGCGACATGGTTCATGTGTATATCGATACTGCTCAGAGAAGATTGGGTATGCCTTATTGGGTCCAGCGATCCAGTTAGCGAGTTATTCCCAAGAATCAGATCTTGTAGTGTTGCTTCCTTTGTAAACAACCAATTTGGCATGCTGCCAAGATATGCTATTCACGGTCTCTCTCTCGTCCTTTCTAGTGCTACAGTCGAGACAGGCGAAAAGGGAGCAAAGTGAGAAAGCGTTGTCCTCCGGCGGCGATTCCGCCGCTCCCCTCCGCCTCCGGCGGCCGATTCGGCGTCGGGAGGCTGTGGGGAGCGCGGATCTCCGTGCGGAGGGATGGTTTGGCTCGCTAGGAGCTAGTTTTAGGTTTCCCAGAGGTGGCGACCAGGCAAGGATGGCGCCGCCGGGTGCTGGAATAAGGGGTTCCCTCGGGCCTTGTCCTCGTGCTGCCGGCGAGCGCTCCGTCGACGGTGGAAGGCCAGCGGGGGTGGAGCGCTCGGGTTCGGCCCGGGGGTGCGTTTGTACAGGAGTCTTGTGCTGCTGTTCTTGGCTGAAGGTGCAGCTTCTCCTTCCTCTGCAGCAGATCCGTCCATGTTCTCCATTTCTCTACTCTCTTTGTGGTCCTGTTGAAGGACTTGCCTGTGGTGCCTGGGATGATTTCCCGACCGATGCTCCGGAACCGGAATCGAGTTCCCGTCCTCCGGGACGGGCATATATGCGGTATTCAAAGCCGTTGTTGGCGAAGGCGTATGCAGGCTGGACGGTCAGCGTCCGAGTTTCTTCTGCAGCTACTGGGGAGAAGAGGAACAGAGCCACGGTGGAGATGCAGTCGAGCTTGAAGAAGGTGCACTGTGCAAGCAAGGACCCAGTAGAGCTTTTCTGTATTTTTCTTTTTCTGGGGTTGTTTGTGCAAAATGTGCTGAGACAGCTGTCCTGGATAGTTCCAGAGTGTTGTATGTGTGTTGGTTGTAAGCTGGCTTTGATCTAATGCACGTATACTTTCTCAAAAAAAAAGGCATGCTGCCTGACAAGTTATTATTGGACAAATCAAGCACCTCTAACTGAACCTGCGTGCGTAAAAACTGTGGTTCGGCAATAATGCTCTTGTCAAGGTCACATCCAGAGAGCAATAGCTTTTTCAATTGGAACGTAGGTGTCCATCCAGGAAAATTGACATCAACAACTAGGTTCGAATTGCCTGAAAAGTCTATCTCTTCTAGTTTTGTGAGATTTCCAAGCCAAATGAAAGAAAATCTACCACTCAAATTGTTTTGGGAAAACCGAAGACTCTTGAGCGACAGTGAAATATTCAAAGACCGATTTATCAATAATTGTCCTCCAAGGAAATTTGTTGAGAGATTCAACCGTTCAATATGTGGAAGCAAAAACAAGAATGTTGGAACGCTTCCTCTGAATTGGTTGGAACTCAAATACAATTCTCGTAGGTTCTGGAGATTTATTAATGCTGTGAACGTAGGAAAATCATGACGGTTAGGAACAGTGGCAACATTACTTTTACTGATATAAGCGGGAAATGCTCGTTCTGTACCTTGTTCCGTCGGAAGAGCTCCGCTCAACTTATTATTCTCCAGATGTAAGACTTCAAGTGGAACTGGTTCTGAGGACAGACTAATAGGAAAATATCCCTCAAAGTTATTATTTGAGAGATCTAGGGACTTCAGACGAGGAAGTGCAAATAATGACGCATGGAGAGATCCACTAAAATGGTTGTCACTCAAATTCAAGCTCCTGAGGTGTTTAAAAGCTGCCATACATACAAGTGGAATAATTATTACATGTGGCAGAAACTGAAGTAAACATGAAATCCATTTTCGAATGTAAGATTTTTTTTTTGTTACCTCTAACCTGGAGAGTTCCATTTAGGATATTACCACTGAGATCTAAGAATTCAAGTGAAATTGGTCCCGAGAATAAACTTCTTGGAATACTCCCACCGAATTCATTTCTCGAGAGATCAAGGAATTTTAGATGAGAAAGTGCAAATAGTGATTTCGGGAGGCTTCCGTTCAAGCTATTCCAATACATGTTCAGTTGTCGCAAGTTTCTGAGATTCTCAACAGCTGCAATGTGTGTAGGCATGCGAGACGAGTTTATGAATATGCAATTTTGACATCTACCTTAGAGCATCTCTAGTGGCTTGTCTAAATTTCGTAGTCTATATCTTCATATAGACAATGGTGTAATTTTTTTTGGAATTTAGACAACCTCTGTTTTCCAGCGGATTGTCTAAATTTGGTAGTCTATATTTCCAACGGCTCTATTTCCAACGGCTCTATTTCCAGGTCTATATATACCACCCCTCCCATCTCTCATCCACCAATCCTGGTCATTCCTCTCCCGAATTCCTCTGTCCTCTCTCACACAACAGAATGATGAGTGAAAACATTTCTTCTTTGGATATGCTCATGAATTCGTCGTCGTCTTCATCCGACGACGACGAACTCATTCTTGTAGCATTCGCAGAGCGCAAGGAGGAAGAGCAGGGGAACCATCGACGCCATGGTGGTTCCAAGCATGGACGTCAGATGATCAATCGAGGAAGAGATGCGGGATTTGTTCTACTCTGGAATGACTACTTCAGTGAAAATCCCCGCTATCCCGAAAACTTATTTCGGCGAAGGTTCGTAATTAGTACATTACTTTATGTTTACCTATTTTTCACCTCCCTATCTCATTTTCATTTTTACGCACATGTTTAGGATGTCTCGTAATTTGTTTAATCGCATAGCTGAAACTATACTTCAACATGATTATGATGGTTATTTTACGCAAACAAGAAGTGCTTGTGGACTTCTTGGGTTGCATCCGTTGCAAAAGATGACCGCAGCAATGTGAATGCTAACTTATGGAATAGCGGCTGATGGTGCTGATGACTACATCCGGTCTACAGAAGCTACTAATCTAGAGGCTTGCAAGAAGTTTGTGATCAAAATTTGTGAAGTCTTTGGGGACCAGTACCTGAGATCTCCAAATAAAGAAGATACTGCAAGATTACTTGCAATCGGGGAGGAAAGAGGATTTCCTGGTATGTTAGGCAGTATAGATTGTATGCACTGGGTTTGGAAAAATTGCCCCAAAAAATGGCATGGCATGTTTAAAGGTCATGCGAAAAAGCCCACAATGATCTTGGAAGCAGTTGCTTCCCAAGATCTTTGGATTTGGCATGCTTTCTTTGGTTTACCAGGGTCGAACAATGATCTGAATGTTCTTCAATGTTCTCATGTGTTTGCAAAGCTAGCTGAAGGTGAAGCTCCAGAAGTGAATTATACCATCAATGGTCATCAGTATACAATGGGGTATTACCTTGCAGATGGCATATATCCACAATGGGCAACATTTGTGAAGACCATACCATCTCCACAAACAAGAAAGAAGAAACATTTTGCCCAAAGGCAAGAGGCGGCTAGAAAGGATGTTGAACGAGCCTTTGGAGTTCTGCAATCCCGTTTTGCCATTGTCCGAGGACCTGCGAAAGGATGGAAACGTAAAGAAATCGGTGATGTCATGAAAGCTTGTGTCATAATGCACAATATGATTGTTGAAGAGGAACGGCACACTGGTCGGGAAAACTACACTTATGAGGGAAGAGTCAAGGTGTCTTGTACTCATGCGGAACAGCTGAGTGCATTTATTCAGATGCATCAACAAATTAGAAACAAAGATGATCATTCTCAGCTTCAAGATGATCTAGTTGAGCACCTCTGGCAGAAGTTTGGACACGAGTGATATAGTACAAGTGACAAACAGTTCAAGTGACAAATAGTTCAAGTCATAATAAATAGTTGGCAGAACAACTAATGAAGGTCAACCAGACGTGTTCTGGCAGCGAGCAGCGATCTCATCTTGTTTTTTCTTGTAGAATTGCTTCTGTGCATCACTCATACCAGATGCGTCCATGAGCATGATTTTCTCTTCTAATTCAAACTGTTTCCGTGCATCCTCCCTCTCTTGCAATGCAATCTGCTTCTCTTGCAATTCAAAAGCTCTCGCGTAGCGAGCAATTTTTGTGGCCTCTTTGACATCATCTTCTCTATCTTCTGTGCCCACACACTTTCTAATGATAACTTGCAAGCACTATCAAAGGAGGCAGAAGCTTTACCTTTCCGCAAACGTTCTTTCTTGTCGTTCTTCGTACCAGGAGGTCTTAGCTCTTCTTCAAGAGCATCCGTGCATACGTCGAAGTCTTCATCATTGGAGGTTGTACCCGGACTTGCATCCGAGGTCTTCTTATGTTTCTTTTGAGGAGGCGGACGTGTCTGCCACTTTGGATACTTCTCAAACTCTATATAGCAATGCATTAGTGTAAATGGCTTCTTTTTCTCATCCAGTTCAATGTACAAGCGGTGTGCATCTCTTTCCTGCAAAAGGAAATGGAGAGTTAACACTTTCATACAACACATATGGAATATTAGAAGCGAATTAGAAAATAGATGCATACCTTATCGGAGAGAGTCATGCCACTGCCATTTCTATTTAATATCTGTTGAACACATGCACAGAACTTGCTCGTGAGCGCTGAAATAACGTTGTAACGACAAGTGAGTCCATTAGGAACACGCTCCGGCCATGACGGTTTTTTGTAAGTGTTGTAGCAATCTGAAATCCTACCCCAATATACTTGAATTCTGATCCGCCCCGGTCACCGCATCCAAACTAGTGTTTGCCCATGCTTGGATCAACACCATGTCCTCAGCACTTGACCAATTTTTCCCTTTTGTGGAGGCTCCTTTTGTCGATTTTGGTTTCGCAGATGAAGAAATTTTTTTAGTTGGCATCGTCACTTGTTCCCCGATTGGGCTGCAATTTGGTGTTCCAACCCAATTTATGTCACTCGATCCCCACATTCATCATGTCCAGAAATGAGGAGTTGTTCATCTGTGAGTCCATCTCATTTGAGTTTTCCATCTGCACAGAAACAACAATTCAGCAGTATATAGCAGTAGCAGCAATACAGAGACAGAGCATAGAACAGATACAGAGCAGCCGCAGTTCTACACTCTCCCTCACGGCCAAAATATACTGCTGAATTGTTGGACGCAGCCGCAGCAATACAGATACAGAGCAGCCGCAGCAATACAGATACAGAATGCTGAATGAGTAGCAAAGTTTGGTTCTGACGAGGATGAAATGCTGAATGAGTAGCAAAGAGAACTCCAGCCGCCGCCGCCGCCCGCGCACGCAGCCGCAGCCGCCGCCGCCGCTCGCCCTCGCAGCCGCCGCCGCTCGCGCCCTCGCATCCACCGCCGCCGCCGCTCGCGCCCTCCCATCACTCTCTCTCTCTCTGGTCACTCTGCTCTCTACGAATCTGAAGAAACGGGCATACCTCAGGACGGCGGCGAGCTCGGGGCAGGGGAGGGCGCGTCCTCCTCGTCTCCGACTGGGCGCGGGAGAGAGCTCGGGGCAGGCAGCTGTGGTTTGCTCGTCGTCGCTCGGTCGTCCAAATGTGGACGATTGGTAGCGATTTTGATGGATGTCTAAAATTTAGACTAGTTCATACACCAGCCGCTGGAGGCGTTTTTTGACGTCTCCAGTCACTAGCCACTATATTTGGCTTAGACTACCATATACACTAGCCACTAGAGATGCTCTTAGTACTCTACGTCCTCTGCCATAAGCATAAATCTGTACCTGTGCTTGGAAGACCTCCGGTCATGTAGTTAATGTTGAGAGCTAGAACTTCCAGTGAAACAATGCGCCCTAGAAGTTCAGGGAAACCTCCGGCCATGTAGTTACGACTGAGGTCGAGATATCGAAGCTTGGATAGTCCAACTAATCCAGCAGATGTTTTTGTTTGTATAGCAATGAGAATAAGATGTCACCACACATACATATTGTTCTAGAAAAAGGAGAACACATACGTACCTTCCAAGGCTAGTGAACAAGGATAATTGTGTGATAGATCAAGGTATTCAAGCTCATGCAATGCAGAAAACACCGTCGAGTTTAAATACCAACGATCGTGTAAATAAGTTGGAAATATGTGTGAAAGGTTGAGATGAGATACTCGCTGTGCTGTATTGTTGCATTTCACGCGCTCCCACGAGCAGCAGTCATCATCATCCTCCCCCCATGAATCAAGCGCACTCAGGGAATGCGGTCTCGGCAGGGAAGACCGGATGCCCAGTAGAGCAGCCCTTTCCTCCACGAAGCAGCCAGAGGACAAGTGAAGCATGGGCTGCAACAACACAAGTAGTATCAAAGACAATGATCCCCATCGCAAGCAGCTACCCATATCTGATGGTAATAAGCTTTTCCCTCTCCTGTTTGTGCGCATATAAACTACCGTTGGGCTATAGCTGCTAGACTTTGAGGGGGAAATGGTGAGTGGTTCTAACGCCTGCAGGCTTGCTTTATCTTTCGCTAACTTGGTACTCTCTCCGTCTGATAATATAAGACGTTTTTTCATACTAATACTCTCTCATTAAAGAAATATAAGAGCGTTTAGATCACTTACAGAGGAAGTACTGATTATAGACAAGGACATGCTTTTTTTTCTTTCCACATAGACAAGGACATGCTTGGAATACAAGTCTAGGAGTACATCCTGGGACACACAGTCAGTTTACTTGGACCAAGACTTCAGAATCATACATCATCCACTAGATATCTTACTGAGAATATATTGCGATGTATTTACCCGGCGGGTTGGGCAATTGGTCACGGAGAACATTAGTTATCACTTGACTTTCGCACTTCTAACAACATCATATCTGGACTTCTGCAGTTTTGTTTTGTTTTGTTTGCGTAACTGAACTTTTGCAGTTCTAACAACAGCCAGTAGAAAATTCAGAAAAAAAATAAAATCAAACAAGATGTACCTGGAAAAGAAACACAAGACGAAAGCTCAGACGAGCACTCCACCATATGGCAGCTCGGCATCACTTCGTCACATCCGCCGTGGGCCAACCGAAACCCTCGGTACGCCGTCATCCAGACCAACGCACAAGCCACCTTAGCCTTGCCTTCCGCCCTAGCCCCTAGGCAAGCATGTGTGGTCGGTGCTCTGCCTGGATTTCGCCACTCGCAGTTGCGCCCGGTCACCGGCGACAGCGACGGCCGGAAGTTTTTTCTTTTTCTTTTGAGCGGTGCGACGGACGAAAGTGAACGGGTCCTCACTTCTCCTGGGCCGGTAACAAACAACGCCGGCCAACTCCCTTTTCTGGGCCTGCTATTGCATACCACTAGAAAAAAAAAGCATGTGCGTGGTAACGGGTCTAAATATTATACGGAAAATCTTATTTGACGCTAACTGCGTCAAAACTGTCGAGGGTTCGCACAGGCGATCCCCCGAGGGCGAGAATTGGGCCGGCCCACTATCCCATAGTGAGGCAGCCGGTTTTGGGAACCTTCCAGAACGTTCCCTGAGCCGGTTTTTTGTTTTTATACCGGTTTAATGGTTTTCTTTTGTAATTGTTTTTTTCTTTTTCCTTTTTAGTTTTTCTGTTTCATTTCTTGTTCAGTTTCTTTTTCTCTGTTTCTTTTTTCATTTCTTTGTTTTCGTTTCTTGTTCCTTTTTCAGGTTCACATTTTCTTGTTTGCCTTTTAAAAAAAATCACAAATTTCAAAAATGTTTAACATCTTCCAAAATTGTTCGTTTTTTACATTTTTTGGAAATTAAAATTTTATTGATGTTTCAAAAAATTGTTCGTGTTTTTCAATATGTTCAGAATTTTGAAATTTGTTCATGTTTTCCAAAAAGTTTAAGGTTTCAAAGTTTTGTTCATGTTTTCAAAATATTATTCGTGATTTAAAATTGTGTTCATGTTTTAAAAAATGTTCAGAGTTTAAAAAAAAATCTTGTTTACAAAAAATGTTCGTAAATTTTTGTTGTCATTTTCAAAATTTTATCCGCGTGTTAAAAAAATGTTCGTAAATTACAAAATTATTTCACATTGACCAAAATTTTTCGCATTTTTCAAAGTATTCAGAATTTTGAAATTTGTTCACATTTTCAAAAAAGGTCAAAGTATTAAAAAATATCATGTTTCTCAAAAATTGTTCGCAATTTTTAATTTGTTCGTATTTTCTTGAAAGGTCAGAGTTGCAAATTTTGTTCATAATTTCAGAATTTGTTCTCATTTTTTAAAATTTCAAAATGTGTTCCAAAAATTTGAGGATTGTTCATGTTTTCAAAAAAATTCTCACAATATTGAAAAATGTTTGCGTTTGAAAAAGTATTCAATTTTTTCAAAAATAAAAAACGTGTTCAAAATTTCAAAAATCTTTCAAATCTATGGCTATTCCCATTTCGTAAAGCACCGCGCTATCCATTAGTCACAAATGCTTGGTTGGTGCATTGGTATCCCAGCCACGTCACTGACTTTTGTAATTTTGCATACCAGCACATGACACACAACTACGCCACAGCTGACTGACAACTAGGACCCAGGATGGTCCCACGAGGGCACGTGTAAGAGCAACTCCAACCGGGCGACCCAAACGGACGCGCGCTTTGTCCGTTTTTTGTCCGTTTGGGTAGGCCAGGCGGACGTGCACGTGCGCTTTTCGATTTGGATCGGCAGGTGCGCCCAACGGGAGGCATACCCATTTTGGCTCACATGGCCAAAATAAAGTTAAAAAAGTATAATTAAACATAAGTGGCCGGTCAACCGCCGGCCAAAGTCCTCTTAAACACTAATTAAACATAAAAAAACGCCCACACGCTGACCTAGTCGTCCGCCTTGCCCTTGCCCTTGCCGTTGTCGTCGCGCCGGTGAGGCCGATGAAGACGGGAGGCGGCCCAGCCCAGCCGAACGCGGCTTGATAAGCCGCCAGGGCTGCCTCCTCCGGCGGCGACATTACGGCGAGGCGGGCGCACTCCTCCGGCGGTGACATTGCGGCGGGGAGGGTGCGCTCCTCCTCCTCCTTCTGGCGGTGCTTGTGACGCCCCCAGCTTAATCGTGCACTAATCATACACGCAAATGCACACTATCAAGCCTAAGGACTCACTTGAAGATATCACAACACAACTCTAAAACATAAATAAAGTCATACAAGCTTTATATTACAAGCCAGGGGCCTCGAGGGCTCGAATACATAAGCTCGCATACAAGCGTCAGCGGAAGCATCAGATATCTGAGTACAGATATGAAAGATAAAACAGATAAGCCTTTAGAAAGGCGGGGCAAAATAAAACACTACGATCGAAAGGCGTAGGCCTCCTGCCTTGGACCCTCTGATCCTACTTTTGATCACCGGCCAGCTCGTAGTAGTAGCAACCCTCGGGGTAGAAGTGGTAGCTGAAGTCGTCAACCGGGGCAGCGGTCTCAGGGGCTCCGTCATCTGGTTGCATCGAATGAATATGGGGAAAAAAGAAAGTAAAGAAACTGTGAGTACTCATCCGAAGTACTCAGCAAGCAAGGATCTACACTACATATGCAACATTTTCAAAGAAAGGCTGTATATGTGGACTAGGCTGCAGAAATGCCAAAATAGAGAAGAAGGCCTAGTCCTATCGAAAACTAGCATCTTCAGCATCTTTATCGGTCTTGCAGCATTAGAAGAGTGCAGATTAGCATAATGTAAAGTAGTAGTAGTATCAAGTAACAGTCTCGCCCAGAGATCCTTTCTCGACTCCCTGCGAGAAAGCGATCCCGGAGCCATCATAACCAGTTATCATCACAAGTTCTAGTTGTATTGATCGGGATACACTACTGGAATCAGCTGCTTTGCCGTCTGCCAAAGCAGACGGCAAAGGCACTGTTGGCGGACGGCAAAGGCTTTGCCGTCCGCCAGCAGACGGCAAACACTCCGGCAAAGCCGATGCTTGTGGACGGCACAAAAAAGGTGACAGCCCCGTTAGGGGGCTAACGGCGCTCTTTGCCGTTTGCCAGCAGACGGCAAAGAGCTTTCCTTCTTTGCCGTCTGCTGGCAGACGGCAAAGAGCCTGCTCCTTTGCCGTCTGCCGGCAGACGGCAAAGAGGCCAAATAGGCCAGACCAGGTGAACAGCGTGCTGCCACGTGGCCAATTTGCCGTCTGCTAGCAGACGGCAAAGCCCTTTGCCGTCTGCTAGCAGACGGCAAATTGGCTATATAGCCCCTGTTTTTTCTTAAATTCAATCAATTTCACAAATATATATATATATATATATATATATATATATATATATATTCATTTCAAAATATTTCAACAAGTACATATAGCCAACATATCCCTGCCATATGGATCATCCAACATATCCAACACATATATCATCATCCAACACATATATACACCAAATGAAAAGTCCAACATATCCAACAATTAAGCAAAAGGTCCATATACAATATAGCCACCATCCATCCATACATATATACGTAGCAAGTTTCAAATTGTTCATCCTACAAAATCAAAACAAAAAGGAAGGACAACGAGAAGAGTAGACTCCAACGCAAGCTTCCGTGATCTGAAGCAAATCTGCAAAATGGGAAAGAAGAAAGTTAGAAGAACAAGAAGAAGAAGACTAGAAGAAGAAAAAGAAGCATAATTTTTCTTCTCTTTCCTTTTCTTCTTCTTATTGCTTACTTGTGTCATTTTAGATCTAACCTAGTTAAATAGGCCATTTTTGACCTAAATAGGCTAAGTATGTCATAAATGAACTAAATAAGCTAAGTAGAGGTCATTTTGGAGAATATTAAGTCATTTTTGAGCTAAATAAGTCATTTTGGAGCTAAATAGGTCATTTTGGAGCTAAATATGCTCCAAAATGACTTAATATGAGCTAAATAGGTCATTTTGGAGCATATTAAGTCATTTTGGAGCTAGATAGGTCATTTTGGAGCATATTAAGTCATTTTGGAGCATATTTAGCTCGGAGATTCTTTTCCTTATTTTCTCTCCTCGACGACCCATGAACGACTGCACCGCACTGAACTCCAGCCATCGACACAACGACCGGAACAGAGCAAATAGGGGAAGGTCAGGGAGGAGATGACAGTCGAGCTCACCCTTAGACCGTAGAGGCGGTAGTCGAACGACGATGACAACGGCAACGGGACCGACAGTGCTCCTGGAGGTGAAGAGAAGATCCCTGCACATGAAAAACAATCCAACATAAGCACCGCAGAACAATATAATCAACAACATCTAACCTAACGGAATAAAAAGACACTATTTTTTTAAATGAAAATCCATACATAAATCCACCCATACATCTATATAGCATTCATCCATCTTTCCATCCATACATCTACACAGCATACATCCATCTAGCAATCCATATAACAACTACAAATTGTTCAAAATCACATATACATACATCCATCCACAGATTGCTGGCACCGCCCCTGTATACATACATCCATCTATCCATCCATCCTTACATCAATCTATCCATCCATCCACAGATCCATCAACTCCTAAATCCATACATGCAAAAAAAAAAAGAACAAAGAGGGGACCGATGCATCAAGTAACAGTCTCGCCCAGAGATCCTTTCTCGACTCCCTGCGAGAAATTGATCTCGGAGCCATCATAACCAGTTATCATCACAAGTTCTAGTTGTATTGATCGGGATACAACACCGAGTGTCCTTTACCGTAGGACCGGCTATCGATAGATGTTTTCTTCCCTGCAGGGGTGCACCAACTTACCCACCACACTCGCTTAACTCCGGACACACTTTCCTGGGTCATGCTCGACCTCGGCCAAACGACACACCGCAGTGCTACCTACAGCTCAGCAGAGAGGTCCTCGCCGGTCTACCTCCTAAGCGCTCAGGGGTCTTGGGCCATCGCCCTGTGCACTCCGGGTCGTTGCGAGCAGGGTGGATACCAGCACCGCCACGAATGGCTGGCACGATCCGACCGTGCCGCACTGCTGAACTGGACGTCTGACAGAGCTTTCGGCTGATGCTACGATACAGAGTGCCCATAACTATTCCCACGTGATGGTTAGTGCTATCAGGCCGTAGGCCTGCTCGGATCAAATATCCAAATCGTTAGAGGACTAGGGGCTTGCGGTAACGAGCAGAGACACACGATCGATGTGACCCCGTCGCCCCGTCTCGAGGACTTGCTGCAAGGGCTAAGAATGCCCGGCCGCGCCTCGTAAAATAACTCACGGGTAGCTATCCATCATTCGCGGGTACCCCTCTGGGTCGACCCGCCTTTCCAAGTATCAGTTGTAAAGTCACAGTATCCATAGTAACCGTGTGTCTAACACCAAGGGGATCCCTGAGGAATCACCCTCTATGGAATTCCACCTGATGTTATCATCAAGGTGAACGAAGGAGGAATCACCCTCGAGGTCCACTCTTGAGGAGTTGCACGACAGTGTCGTTATCGGGAGTGGAGAAGGAGTAATCACCCTCGAGGACCACAACCGATGAATTAACCTACAAGGTTAACATCTGAAGTGCTGACGAGGTATCACCCTCGGCACTCGATAGTAACCTAGTAGTGTCGTACAACTAAGGGGGAAGAAGTGCGCTGCCGGGGCCTGGTCTTCGATCCCGTTGATCGGGTCTTCTGATAATCCAGCGGGGCAGTTGGGACAAGTGGGGGTCACTGATGGGGCTCTACCCAGTCTATTCTAAACAGTTTTAGGATGAACAGGAAGGTATCAACAACAGGTTACAATAAACAGGCTATGCAGCAGAAATAGGATAACAGTAACAGTAGTAAAATCTAATGCAAGCAGAAGAGAATAGAATGGGCGATATAGGGATGATCAAAGGGGGGGCTTGCCTGGTTGCTCTGGCAAGAAGGAGGGGTCATCGGAAGGCTGCTCGTCCGGGGCGTAGTCGTACTCAGTTGCAATGGCGTCGGTCTTGGCATCTATCGAGAGAGAAGGAGGGGGAGGAAACAATAAATTCACGGCAAAATGCAAACAACATACATGGCATGCCTAAATGATGTGCGGAGGTGCTCTACTGCCTAGCTTGATGATCTAGTTAATTTAGAAATTTATCTGGATTTATTTAATTAAAGTTGAGTACTATTCATATACCGGAATCAGGCTTCGAAGTTGCGGGTTCTCCTACGTAGGGGGTTCCGACATGGATACAGACGCCACAATTAGATTCGTCTCGTCGTTCTGAGCAACTATCATGCATTAAATTTTTTGATCCGAGCTACGGTTTATTTTCTACGGATTTTAAAGGTTTTAGACATTTTCTGGAATTGTTTTAATTAATTAAATTCGAATTATCCACAATAGTAAATGGAAAATGCTAAGTGCACCTAGTTTTGTATCCAACTGAACAGCAGAGAGGCTGACCAGTGGGCCCATTGACTGGATCAAAGATCCAGTCAGCAGAGGCTGACATATGGGCCGGCCTGCTGACTCAGCAGCTGACTGGGCCAATCTTATCCAGTTAAACAGTGGCTGGGCCCACCTGTCATAGTCAGTAGGCTAATTAGGGTGTTTATCTAATTAACCAGGTTTAATTAGGAGGTGGGGCCCCATGTCAGTGACTGTTAGGTTTAAACTAATTGGCATTTTAACTAACCCGAGTTTAATTAAGGGCGGGGCCCCACTTGTCAATCGCACAGAGTCGTAGGTTAGGGATTAATCACGCGGCCACGTCAGCTCGCCGGCGCAACATCGCCAGCGACCGTTTCCACGGCGGCGCGGCTCGGCACCCACCGGAAATCGCACTCCGGCCACCGTTTTGGACGCGGTTGGGCGTGTCCAATCGGGAAGAAGTTGCCGCGTCGATCTACGGTGGTCTCGCGGGTGGAAATGAATGAAGTCGATGGCAGCGTCGACCGCGGCGGCGCCGGAGTTCGGCCACCACGCGAATGGCGGCTAGAGGGCACGGTAGGACCAGTGGGGAGGTTCTACGGGGTCCTGGCCAGGCCTAGAGCACGCAGGCGAGCTCGGGTGAGCATGACATCGACGAGGACGATGGTGGCGAGCTCCGCTGTGGAGTGAGCTTCGGGCGGTGATGGCAGCGGCGGCTACGGCATGCGGTCGAGCTAACGGAGAGGGGAAGGAGAAGCGAGAGCTCACAGCGAATCCGTAGGGAATGGTAGCGAGCTCGGGGAGGGCTCGAGGTAGCCGGAATCATCGCCGGAGTTCGTCGGGTCCGAGGAAGACGATGGGGTCGTCGAGCTCGACTGGGTGGCTCCCGTCTCCAACAGGTGGCTCCAGAAGGCGTAGCAGTCGACGCCGGTGCTTCATGTCACCTCGGCGGAGCTTGAGGATGCCGGAGGGCGCGGGATCGACGGCCGCGACGGCAGAAGGTTTCAGGCGAGGTGGGGAAAAGTGAGAGACGAGGCGCGTGCGGATGAGTGAGGTGGCTAGGGTTGTGGGGAAGGACGAGAGGGGCTTGGCCGGGCGCGTTCTTATCCTTGCTGGGGACCGGCGGATGCTCGACAGCGAGGCGTGCGATGGCATGTCGGCGCGCGCGGCTGACAGCGCGCGGGAGGAAGGAGATGGCCGCGGTGGGCTGGCCAGTTGGGCTGGGCTGGGTGCACTGTGCACTCAGGCCCAGCCAATTTAAACTGCAGGGGCATTTTCCCTTTTCTTTTTCTGCTTCCTTTTTATTTAACAGACAGAGAGGGAAAGGAATTAATTAGGGCAACCAAATCATTTTGGGAAAAAGTTGAGCTGGGTCAAATAGGTTCTTTGCAATTTATGGCACTGCCACAAATATTTTGAAGACCATAAGAATTCATTTGGAATTTTCACAAATGAAATAGCATTTAAATATGCTGGGATTGTTCTGTTTTAATTGCTACTGTTCATCTTTACATACGAGTGATGTTGTTTTCCTAAACATAATTAGAAATAGATTATTTACTATTTAATGAACATTTTAGTTTCTGATTTGAACATCTTTTATTTTTCACTTTGAATTTGAATTGGAATTGGAACTGAGATATGATGCAATGATGATCAAGCATAGTTAATCATGGTGACTTGGCATGATCAGAGGGTGATCACTGTGGTGTGAGGCTGGGGATGTTACAAATCTCCTCCACTACAAGAAATCTCGTCCCAAGATTTAAGTGGGAAAGTGAAGGGTAACTTCGGGAGAACTGACCCTTGAAGGGTTAATTATCTGGTGAACAATTCAGGGAATGCGTCAGGAAGTATCTCTCGAGTTGAAACTTAAGAAACATCGAGAGCAAAGTATGAAGGTACCATAAGAAGTTTCAAGCGAATGGACAAGCGATCGATACCTGAACAGAGTGTGAGAAGTGGGTTCAGAGCATCGGGAATAGACAAATTCTCGGAGGGTGACTCGTGATAACACACAAAGTCAATTGCAAAGAATATTTCGGAATCAGGGATATATAGGAGAGTCAGGTTCCGATCCTGTGGAACTATGAGGGGAGGGATGTCGATCAAAAGTAGGGAGAACGATGACATTTTACTGGTCACGGCAGCAAGGTAAGTCAGAGGATAGTCTGTCAGTTATGTCGGTGACAACATCGGTACCAAGGGCGAGGGACAAAGAGAACCATTTTCCTACTCGTTGAACGAGGCGGACCAATAAGGCAAAGTTCTCGTCCATCGGTGATACCGGAATGTCATCAACAAGACTAACAGGGTCTCACTGACAAGGTTGTACATCGAGGTGTTTTCTTAAGCAGTGATTTATCTCTGCCCAGACAAGTTAGATTATAGGAAAGGTTAAACAAAACAATGGAAAGAAAAATGTGTTTACACACAAGATTTGGGAGTATATCCTTCCCAAGGGAAAGCGGAGCATGATTTACACAATAGGACAGCAAGTTCAAAAGTATATAGGCAAAGGGGTGAGGGAAGAATCATGATATTACACATACAACGATGTTTTGGACAATTGATGAAGAGACATGCAGCATTGCATTTTCACTGTTCTCAATGATATTCGAAATACCATAGTCATGCTCCGAGGAAGCGATAACATGGTGTTTCAAGTAAGGGTTGGATCGAAAGATCACAAGAGATACAAAGGAACACTTTCAGGATTATCTTGGAACATAAGGATTAACCAAACACAACCAGGTCTGTGTTGGCAGAAAGTCAAGGATGTCATCGATGATATCACAAATCATCGAGGGGCAAGGATGGTGTTTCTAGCCATGAATTCAATTGACATCTCTGAAGAAGCCAAAATACTGTCGGTGATCACGACACATTCGTCGAAAGGTTTCAGGAAGATGTAGTCGGTCAGGGATGACATCAAGCAAAAGGAATGCTGAAGCGAAAGGTTATTGGAACCACGGATACGACACAAGCTCGAAATCAAGCTTGTTGTTTGAGGTGAAATGACAAGATGAGGAAGATCGACGTAAGCTTAACTCATCGTCGAAAATTGTGCTCCGGGAAGAAGGGGCAGGTAGCACAGTTAGAATTCAGCACGACAAGCATATAGCTGATCAGGCTAGGAATGATGTGATGGAGTATCCAACTCCCCAGCAACAAAGTACTAGGAGTGCTGAATCACTGAGCGGAATCGATTCATTGTTCGGTGGTCTCGGTTGAAGACAACCCAGAACCCATGGAGTGACTGTGACAGGGAAAGGTATCACTCCATCGGAAAACTTCATAGAACGTAGTTCAATAGAATGATATCCTCGAGATAGTAGGGGGTTAATACTCGAGGTAGTTCAATATAGAGGTTGGACAGGCACATTGATTTGCTGAAGACAAGTATTCTAACTTGTCCGAGAAAGGAATCAAGAGATATTAGTATGGCCGGAACCATGATTACAAAAGATCAATACACAGATGCAAGATGAATTAGTACCAAGGAAATTATTATTTTTACGAGCAGCTTCCATGATAAGTTCTACATCGGGTCCATGGGCATGAACACAAAGGTTCAAGGTCGACTCCCACTTCTTCAATGCATCACCTTTCATTCACTCCTCGCCTTTTAATGAAGTTGAAATGTTGAAAATTTATCTGGCGTAACACCAGTAGTGAGTGACCCGTAGAAGTTTCTGGGGTCTCGCAGATGGCAGAAGCATAGATACAACCCACCGGGACATTTTACGAATCTATACAACCATCAACCAAAGTAAGAGATATGAGTTCAAAAGCAAAGTGTCGAAGTCAAAGCGGATGATACAATTTACCGAAGGTATTTGTATCAGGCAAGAACTCACAAGGTTATTGAATACGATGGACAGTGTGGGGTATAATCCAACAGGGATTTGGTGGTCCGCAAAGGATCTGGTGTGAGTATCGGTACTCCACCTGAAGAAGAAGGGATGCTGATGCATCGGTTTATGGAAACATCTGAATAATTCGATACTTAAATACAAAGAAATTTGATTTCTAGATTGGTGTATCAGAATCAGATGCTCCGATCGAAGATGGATAGGTCGAATAGACTTAGAGGCACACCGATTGAATCTTGATTGGGCAAGAACCAGCTCATATCCGGAATGATGTCTGAGCCGGAAAGAAAATTCCTAAGGATTAATTGATGATTGCGAGTAGTCGCACATACGTTGAATCTATAGGAACAGAATGACAATCACAAAGGATTTTAATAAATATTGCTAGACATATGGAATTAACCATAATGCAAGCAGGCAAGAATTTCAAGAGCAATAGGGTGCAGAGAATTTTTGGAAGATCGATTAACAATAGGAAGGATGTTGCGAAGCACATGGTCAACTAAGGATGAACGAATCCCTGATAGGTGTGAGGAATTATCCGCAGTGCGAAAGAAGCTGCACGGCAGTAGACTCAAAGGATTCCCGGGTTAACGAGGGGTAATTCGGGGTAACTCATACATAAAGGAGTAACTGGAAATGAGGATACAAACGGCAAAGATGTGTAGCTGTTCACGGTGATCATCGGTAGTAGGGAACTTGCCAGAGCAGTAGGCCTAATGGTCTCGGGAAATTTCAAGGAGTATCTTCAGAGTCTTCTGATGTAGCAGACGATCATCTATGGTGAAGGGGCTCTCCGGGAGAAAACGGTTACGAGATCCTAAGGTCGGAGTTAATAAAGTTTTAACCCGAATAGAAGAGAGATCAGAGTCCCAGAGTATAGACAAGGAATAAAAGATCCTAATACCACCCAATTGGCGACATGGGCCCGTAAGCCACACAGCCAAGTTAGTAAAACAGTTTTGGACCACTAGACTCAACTTCGGCCAAGGAGTTGGAAAGGGGGTTCCTACAGCCAGTAGGCTCTGATACCAACCTGTGACGCCCCCGGCTTAATCATGCACTATTCATACACGCAAATGCACATGATCAAGCCTAAGGACTCACTTGAAGATATCACAACACAACTCTAGAACATAAATAAAGTCATACAAGCTTTATATTACAAGCCAGGGGCCTCGAGGGCTCGAATACATAAGCTCGCATACAAGCGTCAGCGGAAGCATCAGATATCTGAGTACAAATATGAAAGATAAAACAGATAAGCCTTTAGAAAGGCGAGGCAGAATAAAACACTACGATCGAAAGGCGTAGGCCCCCTGCCTTGGACCCTCCGATCCTACTTCTGATCGTTGGCCAGCTCGTAGTAGTAGCCACCCTCGGGGTAGAGGTGGTAGCTGAAGTCATCAACCGGGGCAGCGGTCTCAGGGGCTCCGTCATCTGGTTGCATCGAATGGATATGGGGGAAAAAGAAAGTAAAGCAACCGTGAGTACTCATCCGAAGTACTCAGCAAGCAAGGATCTACACTACATATGCAACATTTTCAAAGGAAGGCTGTATATGTGGACTGGGCTACAGAAATGTCAGAATAGAGAGGAAGGCCTAGTCCTATCGAAGACTAGCATCTTCAACATCTTCATCGGTCTTGCAGCATTAGAAGAGTGCAGATTAGCATAATGTAAAGTAGTAGTAGTATCAAGTAACAGTCTCGCCCAGAGATCCTTTCTCGACTCCCTGCGAGAAATTGATCTCGGAGCCATCATAACCAGTTATCATCACAAGTTCTAGTTGTATTGATCGGGATACAACACCGAGTGTCCTTTACCGTAGGACCGGCTATCGATAGATGTTTTCTTCCCTGCAGGGGTGCACCAACTTACCCACCACACTCGCTTAACTCCGGACACACTTTCCTGGGTCATGCTCGACCTCGGCCAAACGACACACCGCAGTGCTACCTACAGCTCAGCAGAGAGGTCCTCGCCGGTCTACCTCCTAAGCGCTCAGGGGTCTTGGGCCATCGCCCTGTGCACTCCGGGTCGTTGCGAGCAGGGTGGATACCAGCACCGCCACGAATGGCTGGCACGATCCGACCGTGCCGCACTGCTGAACTGGACGTCTGACAGAGCTTTCGGCTGATGCTACGATGCAGAGTGCCCATAACTATTCCCACGTGATGGTTAGTGCTATCAGGCCGTAGGCCTGCTCGGATCAAATATCCAAATCGTTAGAGGACTAGGGGCTTGCGGTAACGAGCAGAGACTCACGATCGATGTGACCCCGTCGCCCCATCTCGAGGACTTGCTGCAAGGGCTAAGAATGCCCGGCCGCGCCTCGTAAAATAACTCACGGGTAGCTATCCATCATTCGCGGGTACCCCTCTGGGTCGACCCACCTTTCCAAGTATCAGTTGTAAAGTCACAGTATCCATAGTAACCGTGTGTCTAACACCAAGGGGAACCCTGAGGAATCACCCTCGATGGAATTCCACCTGATGTTATCATCAAGGTGAATGAAGGAGGAATCACCCTCGAGGTCCACTCTTGAGGAGTTGCACGACAGTGTCATTATCGGGAGTGGAGAAGGAGGAATCACCCTCGAGGACCACAACCAATGAATTAACCTACAAGGTTAACATCAGAAGTGCTGACAAGGTATCACCCGCGACACTCGATAGTAACCCAGTAGTGTCATACAACTAAGGGGGAAGAAGTGCGCTGCCGGGGCCTGGTCTTCGATCCCGTTGATCGGGTCTTCTGATAATCCAGCGGGGCAGTTGGGACAAGTGGGGGTCACTGATGGGGCTCTACCCAGTTTATTCTAAACAGTTTTAGGATGAACAGGAAGGTATCAACAGTAGGTTACAATAAACAGGCTATGCAGCAGAAATAGGATAACAGTAACAGTAGTAAAATCTAATGCAAGCAGAAGAGATAGAATGGGCGATATCGGGATGATCAAAGGGGGGGGGGGGCTTGCCTAGTTGCTCTGGCAAGAAGGAGGGGTCGTCGGAAGGCTGCTCGTCCGAGGCGTAGTCGTACTCCGCTGCAATGGCGTCGGTCTCGGTGTCTATCGAGAGAGAAGGAGGGGGAGGAAACAATAAATTCACGGCAAAATGCAAACGACATACATGGCATGCCTAAATGATGTGCGGAGGTGCTCTACTGCCTAGCTTGATGATCTAGTTAATTTAGAAATTTAACTGGATTTATTTAATTAAAGTTGAGTACTATTCATATACCGGAATCAGGCTTCAAAGTTGCGGGTTCTCCTACGTAGGGGGTTCCGACATGGATACAGACGACACGATCAGATTCGTCTCGTCGTTCTGAGCAACTTTCATGTATTAAATTTTTTGATCCGACCTACGGTTTATTTTCTACGAATTTTTAAAGGTTTTAGACATTTTCTGGAATTGTTTTAATTAATTAAATTCGAATTATCCAGAACAGTAAATGGAAAATGCTAAGTGCACCCAGTTTTGTACCCAACTGAACAGCAGAGAGGCTGACCAGTGGGCCCATTGACTGGGTCAAAGATCCAGTCAGCAGAGGCTGACATGTGGGCCGGCCTGCTGACTCAGCAGCTGACTGGGCCAATCTTATCCAGTTAAACAGTGGCTGGGCCCACCTGTCATACTCAGTAGGCTAATTATGGTGTTAATCTAATTAACCAGGTTTAATTAGGAGGTGGGGCCCCATGTCAGTGAGTGTTAGGTTTAAACTAATTGGCATTTTAACTAACCCGAGTTTAATTAAGGGTGGGGCCCCACTTGTCAGTCGCACAGATTCGTAGGTTAGGGATTAATCACGCGGCCACGTCAGCTCGCCGGCGCAACACCGTCGGCGACCGTTTCCACGGCGGCGCGGCTCGGCACCCACCGGAAATCGCACTCCGGCCACCGTTTTGGACGCGGTTGAGCGCGTCTGATCGGGAAGAAGTTGCCGCGTCGATCTACGGTGGTCTCGCGGGTGGAAACGAACGAAGTCGATGGCAGCGTCGACCGCGGCGGCGCCGGAGTTTGGCCACCATGCGAACGGCGGCTAGAGGGCACGACAGGACTAGAGGGGAGGCTCTACGGGGTCCTGGCGAGGCCTAGAGCACGCAGGCGAGCTCGGGTGAGCATGATATCGACGAGGACGATGGTGGCGAGCTCCGCTGCGGAGTGAGCTTCGGGCGGCGATGGCAGCGGCGGCTACGGCATGCGGTCGAGCTAACGGAGAGGTAAAGGAGAAGCGAGAGCTCACAGCGGATCCGTAGGGAATGGCAGCGAGCTCGGGGAGGGCGCGAGGTAGCCGAAATCGTCGTCGGAGTTCGTCGGGGCCGAGGAAGAAGATGGGGTCGTCGAGCTCGACTGGGTGGCTCCCGTCTCCAACGGGTGGCTCCAGAAGGCGTAGCAGTCGACGCCGGTGCTTCATGTAACCTCGGCAGAGCTTGAGGATGCCGGAGGGCACGGGATCGACGGCGGCGACGGCAGAAGGTTTCGGGCGAGGTGGGGAAAAGTGAGAGACGAGGCGCGTGCGGACGAGTGAGGTGGCTAGGGTTGCGGGGAAGGACGAGAGGGGCTCGGGCGCGTTCTTATCCTCGTTGGGGACCGGCGGATGCTCGACAGCGAGGCGTGCGACGGCGTGTCGGCGCGCGCGGCTGACAGCGCGCGGGAGGAAGGAGATGGCCGCGATGGGGTGGCCAGTTGGGCTGGGCTAAGTGCACTGTGCACTCAAGCCCAGCCAATTTAAACTGTAGGGGCCTTTTCCCTTTTCTTTTTCTGTTTCCTTTTTATTTAACAGACAGAGAGGGAAAGGGATTAATTAGGGCAACCAAATCATTTTGGGAAAAAGTTGAGCTGGGTCAAATAGGTTCTTTGCAATTTATGGCACTGCCACAAATATTTTGAAGACCATAAGAATTCATTTGGAATTTTCACAAATGAAATAGCATTTAAATATGCTGGGATTGTTCTGTTTTAATTGCTACTGTTCATCTTTGCATAGGAGTGATGTTGTTTTCCTAAACATAATTAGAAATAGATTATTTACTATTTAATGAACATTTTAGTTTCTGATTTGAACATCTTTTATTTTTCACTTTGAATTTGAATTGGAATTGGAAATGAGATATGATGCAATGATGATCAAGCATAGTTAATCATGGTGACGTGGCATGATCAGAGGGTGATCACTATGGTGTGAGGCTGGGGATGTTACAGCGCTCCTCCTCCACCTCGTGCTCCCTTTGCATGCGCCGGTCACCGTCGACGAGCTCCTCCGTCAGCGCGCGCTGCCTCCAATGCTCGAGGTACGTGACCTCCTGCGCCAGCGTCGCGCCGAGCCAAATGGTAGGGGGGGGGGGGGCTGACCCACTCCTGCAGCTAGCCGGTCTAGACGTATCGGTCGCCAGCTCAGCCTTAAGCGTCGAGGGGGTGAGCGGCGGCGGTGACGGCGGCACCACGCAGTCGCCGGCCGTAGAGAGGGTGAGGGCCTCCGCCAGGCTTGCCTGGTAGTCCGTCTCCGCCTTAAGCCGCTCCTCCTCGATGGAGGTCTCCATGGCCACCGCCAACGCCGCCTGGTAGGTAGCCTCCTCCTCTTCCTCCGACTTGACGACTAGGGGAGGTGGGGGTTGGTGTGGTGGTGCTGCACGCCGAGCCGCCGTTGCTCCTAGTGCTCGAGGGCAAACCAGACCTCCCAATGGGGAGAGTCCAACGCGTACTCCGTGTTGGGAATCGTTGCATGGAAAAACAAAAAAATACTACGCACACGCAATGATCTATCCATGGAGATGCATAGCAACGAGGGGGAGAGTGTGTCTACGTACCCTCGTACACTGAAAGTAGAAGCGTTTCACAACGCGGTTGATGTAGTCAAACTTCTTCTCACGTCAACCGATCAAGTACCGAACGCACGGCACCTCCACGTTCTGCACACGTTCAGCTCGGTGACGTCCCTCGCCTTCTTGATCCAGCAAGTCGTCGAGGTAGTAGATGAGTTCCGTCAGCACGATGGTGTGGTGACGGTGATGGTGAAGTGATCTCCGCAGGGCTTCGCCTAAGCACTACGGAAATATGACCGGGGGTGTAAACTGTGGAGGGGGGCGCCGCACACGGCTAACAATTGATCTGGTGTGTGCTAGGCGCCCCCCTCCCCACATATATATAGGTGGGAGGGGCAGGCGAGAGGCCAGGAGGCGCCCCAAGTAGGACCAAATCCTACTTGGGTTCCTCCCAAGCCGCGCGCCCCCTGCCATATTTATTGGAGGGGGAAGGAAAGAGGGGGGAGGGGGAAGGAAGGGGGAATCCTATTCCCTTTCTTTCCTTTCCTCCTTCCCCTTTCCTTCTCCACCTTGGCCGGTCCATATGGGGGGCGCACCAGCCCCTTGTGGCTGGTGCGTTTCCCCTCTTGGCCCATAAGGCCCATATCTTTTGCCGGGGGTGCCCGGAACCCCTTCCGGTACCCTCCGGAACACTTTCGGTGTCCGAATACCATCGTCCTATATATCAATATTTACCTCTCGACCATTTCGAGACTCCTCGTCATTTCCGTGATCTCATCCGGAACTCCGAATAACATTCGGTCACCAAATCACATAACTCATATAATACTATATCGTCATCGAACGTTAAGCGTGCGGACCCTATGGGTTCGAGAACTATGTAGACATGAACGAGACACCTCTCCGGTCAATAACCAATAGCGGAACCTGGATGCTCATATTGGCTCCTACATATTCTACGAAGATCTTTATTGGTCGAACCGTTATGACAACATACGTAATTCCCTTTGTCCATCGGTATGTTACTTGCTCGAGATTCGATCGTCGGTATCTTCATACCTAGTTCAATCTCGTTACCGGCAAGTCTCTTTACTCGTTCCGTAATACATCACCTCGTGACTAACTCCTTAGTCGTTTGCTTGCAAGCTTATGATGTGTATTACCGAGAGGGCCCAGAGATACCTCTCCGATACTCAGAGTAACAAATCCTAATCTTGATCTATGCCAACTCAACAGACACCTTTGGAGATACCTGTATAGCATCTTTATAATCACCCAGTTACGTTGTGACGTTTGATAGCACACAAGGCATTCCTCCGGTATCCGGGAGTTGCATAATCTCATAGTCGAAGGAATATGTATTTGACATGAAGAAAGCAATAGCAATAAAACTGAACGATCATTATGCTAAGCTAATGGTTGGGTCTTGTCCATCACATCATTCTCTTAATGATGTGATCCGGTTATCAAATGACAACTCATGTCCATGGTTAGGAAACCTTAACCATCTTTGATCAACGAGCTAGTCTAGTAGAGGCTCACTAGGGACACAGTGTTTTTTATGTATTCACACATGTATTAAGGTTTTCGATCAATACAATTCTAGCATGAATAATAAACCTTTATCATGTATAAGGAAATATACAATAACAACTTTATTATTGCCTCTAGGGCATATTTCCTTCAGTCTCCCACTTGCACTAGAGTCAATAATCTAGATTATATAGTAATGAATCTAACACCCATGGAGTCTTGGTGTTGATCATGTTTTGCTCGCGGAAGAGGCTTAGTCAATGGGTCTGCCACAGTCAGATCCGTATGTATCATGCAAATTTCTATGTCTCCATCCTTGACTTGTTCACGAATGGAGTTGAAGCTTCTCTTGATGTGTTTGGTTCTCTTGTGAAACCTGGATTCCTTCGCCAAGGCAATTGCTCCAGTGTTGTCACAAAAGATTTTCATTGGACCCGATGCACTAGGTATTACACCCAGATCGGATATGAAGTCCTTCATCCAGACTCCTTCATTTGCTGCTTCTGAAGCAACTGTGTACTGCGCTTCACATGTAGATACCGCCACGACGCTCTGCTTGGAAATGCACCAACTGACAGCTCCACCATTCAATATAAATACGTATCCGGTTTGTGACTTAGAGTCATCCGGATCAGTGTCAAAGCTAGCATCGACGTAACCATTTACGACGAGCTCTTTGTCACCTCCATAAACAAGAAACATATCCTTGGTCCTTTTTAGGTACTTCAGGATGTTCTTGACTGCTGTCCAATGATCCACTCCTGGATTACTTTGGTACCTCCCTGCCAAACATATGGCAAGGCACACATCAGGTATGGTACACATCATAGCATACATGATAGAACCTATGGCTGAGGCATAGGGAATGAATTTCATTTTCTCTCTATCTTCTGCAGTGGTCGGGCTTTGAGTCTGACTCAACTTCACACATTGTAATACAGGCAAGAACCCTTTCTTTGACTGATCCATTTTGAACTTCTTCAAAACTTTATCAAGGTATGTGCTTTGTGAAAGTCCTATTAAGCGTTTTGATCTATCTCTATAGATCTTGATGCCCAATATATAAGCAGCTTCACCGAGGTCTTTCATTGAAAAACTCTTATTCAAGTATCCTTTTATTCTATCCAGAAATTCTATATCATTTCCAATCAACAATATGTCATCTACATATAATATTAGAAATGCTACAGAGCTCCCACTCACTTTCTTGTAAATACAGGCTTCACCGAAAGTCTGTATAAAACCATATGCTTTGATCACCTCATCAAAGCGTATATTCTAACTCCGAGATGCTTGCACCAGTCCATAGATGGATCGCTGGAGCTTGCACACTTTGTTAGCACCTTTAGGATCGACAAAACCTTCTCGTTGCATCATATACAACTCTTCTTTAAGAAATCCATTAAGGAATGCAGTTTTGACGTCCATTTGCCAGATTTCATAATCATAAAATGCGGCAATTGCTAACATGATTCAGACGGACTTAAGCATCGCTACGGGTGAGAAAGTCTCATCATAGTCAACCCCTTGAACTTGTCAAAAACCTTTTGCGACAAGTCAAGCTTTGTAGACAGTAACATTACCATCAGCGTCAGTCTTCTTCTTGAAGATCCATTTATTCTCTATGGCTTGCCGATCATCGGGCAAGTCCACCAAAGTCCACACTTTGTTCTCATACATGGATCCTATCTCAGATTTCATGGCCTCAAGCTATCTGTCAGAATCTGGGCTCATCATAGCTTCTTCATAGTTTGTAGGTTCGCCATGGTCTAGTAACATGACTTCCAGGACAGGATTACCATACCACTCTGGTGCGGAACGTGCTCTGTTCGACCTATGAGGTCCAGTAGTAACTTGATCTGAAGTTTCATGATCATCATCATTAGCTTCCTCTCTAGTTGGTGTAGGCATCACGGGAACGGATTTCTCTGATGTGCTACTTTCCAATTCGAGAGAAGGTACGATTACCTCATCAAGTACTACTTTCCTCCCACTCACTTCTTTCGAGAGAAACTCCTTCTCTAGAAAGGTTCCATTCTTTGCAACAAAGATCTTGCCTTCGGATCTGTGGTAGAAGGTGTACCCAATTGTTTCCTTAGGGTATCCTATGAAGACGCACTTCTCCGATTTGGGTTCGAGCTTATCAGGCTGAAGCCTTTTGACATAAGTGTCGCAACCCCAAACTTTAAGAAACGACAGCTTAGGTTTCTTGTCAAACCATAGTTCGTACGGTGTCGTCTCAACGGATTTAGATGGTGCCCTATTTAACGTGAATGCAGCTGTCTCTAATGCATAACCCCAAAACGATAGTGGTAAATCGGTAAGAGACATCATAGATCGCACCATATCTAATAAAGTACGGTTACGACGTTCGGACACACCATTACACTATGGTGTTCCACGTGGCGTGAGTTGTGAAACTATTGCACATTGTTTTAAATGAAGGCCAAACTCGTAACTCAAATATTCGCCTCCGCGATCAGATCGTAGAAAATTTATTTTCTTGTTACGATGATTCTCCACTTCACTCTGAAATTCTTTGAACTTTTCAAATGTTTCAGACTTGTATTTCATTAAGTAGATATACCCATATCTGCTCAAATCATCTGTGAAGGTCAGAAAATAACGATACCCGCCGCGTGCCTCAATACTCATCGGACCGCATACATCGGTATGTATTATTTCCAATAAGTCATTGGCTCGCTCCATTGTTCCGGAGAACAGAGTTTTAGTCATCTTGCCCATGAGGCATGGTTTGCAAGTATCAAATGATTCATAATCAAGTGATTCCAAAAGTCCATCTGCATGGAGTTTCTTCATGCGCTTTACACCAATATGACCTAAACGACAGTGCCACAAATATGTTGCACTATCATTATCAACTTTGCATCTTTTGGCATCAATATTATGAATATGTGTATCACCACAATCGAGATTCAACATAAACAGACCACTCTTCAAGGGTGCATGACCATAAAAGATATTACTCATATAAATAGAACAACCATTATTCTCTGATTTAAATGAATAACCGTCTCGCACTAAACAAGATCCAGATATAATGTTCATGCTCAACGCTGGCACCAAATAACAATTATTCAGGTCTAAAACTAATCCCGAAGGTAGATGTAGAGGTAGCTTGCCGACGACGATCACATTGACCTTGCAACCATTCCCGACTCGCATCGTCACCTCGTCCTTAGCCAATCTTTGTTTAATCCGTAGCTCCTATTTCGAGTTACAAATATGAGCAACCGAACCAGTATCAAATACCCAGGCGCTACTACGAGCATTAGTAAGGTACACATCAATAACATGTATATCAAATATACCTTTGTTCACTTTGCCATCCTTCTTATCCGCCAAATACTTGGGGCAGTTCTGCTTCCAGTGACCAGTCCCTTTGCAGTAGAAGCACTCAGTTTCAGGCTTGGGTCCAGCTTTGGGTTTCTTCCCGGGAGTGGCAACTTGCTTGCCATTCTTCTTGAAGTTCCCTTTTTTTCCCTTGCCCTTTTTCTTGAAACTAGTGGTCTTGTTAACCATCAACACTTGATGCTCCTTCTTGATTTCTACCTCCGCAGCCTTAAGCATTGCGAAGAGCTCGGGAATTGTTTTGTTCATCCCTTGCATATTATAGTTCATCACGAAGCCTTTGTAGCTTGGTGGCAGTGATTGAAGAACTCTGTCAATAACACAATCAACTGGAAGATTAACTCCCAGCTGAGTCAAGAGATTGTAATACCCAGACATTTTGAGTATGTGTTCACTGACAGAACTGTTCTCCTCCATCTTGCAGCTATAGAACTTGTTGGAGACTTCATATCTCTCAACCTGGGCATTTGCTTGAAATATTAACTTCAACTCCTGGAACATCTCATATGCTCCATGACGTTCAAACCGTCTTTGAAGTCCCGGTTCTAAGCCATAAAGCATGGCACACTGAACTATCGAGTAGTCATCAGATCGAGCTTGCCAGACGTTCAAAACATCAGCATCTGCTCCTGCAGTAGGCCTTTCACCTAGCGGTGCATCAATGACATAATTCTTCTGTGCAGCAATGAGGATAATCCTCAAGTTACGGACCCAGTCCGTGTGGTTGCTACCATCATCTTTCAACTTAGCTTTCTCTAGGAACGCATTAAAATTCAGGGGAACGGTAGCACGGGCCATTGATCTACAACATAGATATGCAAATACTATCAGGACTAAGTTCATGATAAATTAAGTTCAATTAATCAAATTACTTAAGAACTCCCACTTAATTAGACATCCCTCAAGTCATCTAAGTGATACATGATCCAAATCAACTAACCCTCGTCCGATCATCACGTGAGATGGGGTAGTCATCAATGGTGAACATCTCTATGTTGATCATATCTACTATATGATTCACGTTTGACCTTTCGGTCTCCAGTGTTCCGAGGCCATGTCTGTACATGCTAGGCTTGTCAAATTTAACCCAAGTATTCCACATGTGCAACACTGTCTTGCACCCGTTGTATGTGAACGTAGAGTCTATCACACACGATCATCACGTGGTGTCTCAACACGACGAACTGTAGCAACGTTGCATACTTAGGCAGAACACTTTTACCTTGAAATTTAGTGAAGGGATCATCTTATAATGCTACCGCCATACTAAGCAAAATAAGATGCATAAAAGATAAAGATCACATGCAATCAAAATATGTGACATGATATGGCCATCATCATCTCATGCTTTTGATCTCCATCTCCAAAGCATCGTCATGATCTCCATTGTCACTGGCTCGATACCTTGATCTCCATCGTTGCGTCGTGGTCGTCTCACCAACTATTGCTTCTACAACTATTGCTAACTCATAGCGATAAAGTAAAGCAATTACATGGCGTATGCATTTCATATAATAAAGAGACAACCATACGGCTCCTGCCGGTTGCCAGATATCTTACAAAACATGATCATCTCATACAATAACGTATATCTCATCATGTCTTGACCATATCACATCACAACATACCCTGCAAAAACAAGTTAGCCGTCCTCTACTTTGTTGTTGCAAGTTTTACGTGGCTGCTATGGGCTTCTAGCAAGAACCGTTCTTACCTACGGTAAAAATCACAACGGTGATTCGTCAAGTTTATTGTTTTAACCTTCTTCAAGGACCGGCCATAGTCAAATTTTATTCAACTAAAGTAGGAGAAACAGACACCCGCCAGCCACCTTTATGCAAAACTAGTTGCATGTCAGTCGGTGGAACCGGTCTCATGTGCGTGGACATGTAAGGTTGGTCCGGGCCGCTTCATCCCACAATACTGCCGAATCAAAATAAGATGTTGGTGGTAAGTAGTATGACTATCACCGCCCACAACTCTTTGTGTTCTACTCGTGCATATCATCTACGCATAGACCTGGCTCATGATGCCACTGTTGGGAATCGTTGCATGGAAAAACAAAAAAAATTCTACGCACACGCAATGATCTATCCATGGAGATGCATAGCAACGAGGGGGAGAGTGTGTCTACATACCCTCGTAGACCGAAAGCGGAAGCGTTTCACAACGCGGTTGATGTAATCGAACTTCTTCTCACGTCAACCGATCAAGTACCGAACGCACGGCACCTCCGCTTTCTGCACACGTTCAGCTCGGTGATGTCCCTCGCCTTCTTGATCCAACAAGTCATCGAGGTAGTAGATGAGTTCCGTCAGCACGACGGCGTAGTGACGGTGATGGTGAAGTGATCTCCGCAGGGCTTCGCCTAAGCACTACAGAAATATGACCGGGGGTGTAAACTGTGGAGGGGGGCGCCGCACACGGCTAACAATTGATCTGGTGTGTGCTAGGTGCCCCCTCCCCACATATATATAGGTGGGAGGGGGAGGGGAGAGGCCAGGAGGTGCCCCAAGTAGGACCGAATCCTACTTGGGTTCCTCCCAAGCCGCGCGCCCCCCTGCCATATTTATCTGAGGGGGGGAGGGGGAATCCTATTCCCTTTCTTTCCTTTCCTCCTTTCCCTTTCCTTCTCCACCTTGGCTGACCCATATGGGGGGCGCACCAGCCCCTTGTGGCTGGTGCGTTTCCCCTCTTGGCCCATAAGGCCCATATCTTTTGCCGGGGGTGCCCGGAACCCCTTCCGGTGACCCGATATGTACCCGGTACCCTCCGGAACACTTCCGGTGTCCGAATACCATCGTCCTATATATCAATCTTTACCTCTCGACCATTTCGAGACTCCTCATCATGTCCGTGATCTCATCCGGGACTCCGAATAACATTCGATCACCAAATCACATAACTCATATAATACTATATCGTCATCGAACGTTAAGCGTGCGGACCCTACGGGTTCGAGAACTATGTAGACATGACCGAGACACCTCTCCGGTAAATAACCAATAGCGGAACCTAGATCATCATATTGGCTCCTACATATTCTACGAAGAACTTTACCGGTCGAACCGTTATGACAACATACGTAATTCCCTTTGTCCATCGGTATGTTACTTGCCCGAGATTCAATCATCGGTATCTTCATACCTAGTTCAATATCATTACCGGCAAGTCTCTTTACTCGTTCCGTAATACATCACCTCGTGACTAACTCCTTAGTCGTTTGCTTGCAAGCTTATGATGTGTATTACCGAGAGGGCCCAGAGATACCTCTCCGATACTCGGAGTGACAAATCCTAATCTTGATCTATGCCAACTCAATAGACACCTTTGGAGATACCTGTAGAGCATCTTTATAATCACCCAGTTATGTTGTTACGTTTGATAGCACACAAGGTATTCCTCCGGTATCCGGGAGTTGCATAATCTCATAGTCGAAGGAATATGTATTTGACATGAAGAAAGCAATAGCAATAAAACTGAACGATCATTATGCTAAGCTAACGGATGGGTCTTGTCCATCACATCTTTCTCTTAATGATGTGATCCCGTTATCAAATAACAACTCATGTCCATGGTTAGGAAACCTTAACCATCTTTGATCAACGAGCTAGTCTAGTAGAGGCTCACTAGGGACACGGTGTTTGTTTATGTATTCACACATGTATTAAGGTTTCCGATCAATACAATTCTAGCATGAATAATAAACCTTTATCATGAATAAGGAAATATAAAATAACAACTTTATTATTGCCTCTAGGGCATATTTCCTTCACTCCGGCATCCATCGCTGCTCCGGCGTGAGCAGCAATCGGCGCCTGCGCACCTCCTCGGCGTGCGCCCGCTGCGACCACGGCACCGCTGGCACCGGGATCCTCTACGGATCGAGATGTCAATGGTACGGCAGCGTCACGTCAGGGTACAACAACGGCTGCCTGAACTCTTAGTGTCACCGCGCTTGTGCACCAAATGTGCAACCGCTGCCTCGCGGGGCGGGGAGGCGCCGACCGCGGCGGAGGAGGAAGAGTGCGGGAGGAGGAAGCGCCGGGGGTGAACTTCACCTTGCTCTTGCCGGAGCCGCTAGAGAAACCCATGGCTAGGGTTTGATCATCGCCAGCGAGGATGCACGCATCGGGGGGGGGGGGGGGGAGATGTGGACGACAGTGGAAGTGGATGAGGTCGCCCCCTCCCCCCCCGCACGCGTGGACTAAAAAAGGGCGGCCTCCCGACGCTTCCACTGGCTGACGCGTGGTGCCGGTATCGGTGGCCGCTATTAACATGACCGCGCTCGGTCGTTGGACGGCCGCCATGTGGGGCCGTGGCGGACACCGAGGGGACGCGCGGCGTGTCCGCTTCATGTCCGCGTCAGACGCATTTCAGGCACAAATTTGAGCCTGAAATGGGTGGGCGCGAACATGAATCCAACGCGTTTTGGGTTTGGGTCGACGCGTTGGGCCGACGTTTTGGTCTGTGGCGACCCAAACGGACATGGGCGAACGAAATGGATCGCCCAGTTGGAGTTGCTCTAAAAGATAGGATACCAACGAATCCACTCTATGTCAGAGCCAAAGAAGCTTCACGCCAGGAGCAACGCGAGCCTAAAGACGTCGACGCACTGCAAATGGACGGTACCTGGGTTCTCCGACGATGCCTCGAGAGGGTAACGGCGCAAAGCATCGCCACCGTGGAGCCCAAAATGACGTACTCGGGTTTTCACTCGTAATCTTGGCAGAGAGAGGAAACCCACAACGATGCCCAAGAAGGTAAGTGACACTCACTTGCATCACCGTCATCGATGCCAAAGCTCGGAGCATTCGCTAGAATCCTCACCAAGCCATCTTAGGCACCACCGGACCCGACCCCAACCGAGGGAGGGTCCACACTGCCAGCACGAGACCTTCAAATCCAGACCAGGGAGCCGCCAACCCGCCATCACCGACGCTATGATGATGTCAGGATTAGTCGCCACCCCTCCCCTCACTACCCCATAGTCAAGACAAGGTGCCACCACCACTGACGCCTTGTAGTTTACATTACAGAGCAAGAAAGAAATTTAAGGAAGCTTCGTCGATCTTACATTCTAAGTATACATTTCTAACATGTAATGCTCAAGTGCTACACAACTGTAGTACGGTTCAGTTACATAACTTGCAATGTGTAATTGCTCAAGCACTACAACTTGAGCATTACAGATCTTCCATAAGGATGGCAAAATGAGAACCCAATAGTGGCCCAAAATGTCAAGACAAATCAGGCAGCTGTGACCACATATAGAAGAGGTAATTGAACCACAGGTGTCTGAACTTGCCATCGATGTTCACTTGGTATCTGAACTTGAAAAATACACCTAACTGGTTCCAATACTTGGCACCCTTATTCAAGTACGGTTCAAATCACACTCGGATACGATCGTATGACTGACTTGGTAGGCGTATGTGGCATGAGGCCCACTTGCAGTGTTGGGACAGTCTGACATGCAAAATATACATCTCTATGCCCAATGGGTCCCACCTATAAGCGAGCAGCGCAAATAAAAAAAAGTAAAGACCCAGCTAGGTTACGAACCCGCGACATCATGCGTACCAGGCGACTATACTAACTAGATCAACCAACGTATATTTCTGTTTACTTCGCATACACACGCTTTATCAATCAGGCAGGCTCGGGAGGTAAATGGGCTGCAGGCTCAAATAATTTTATGAATTATAAAATGTATGTTTAATTTAAAATGTACCTTGGGGCACACTAGGCTATTAATTATTTTTCCACACACATTTTTGAATTTATTTTTATTCAGAAATATATATTTTGACAAACAAATAAACTATACGCGAGTGTACTAAGCATATTGGCCAACGTACATTTCTGTTTACTTCGCATGCACATGCTTTATCAATCGAAGCAGGCTCGTGGAGTTAAATGGGCTGCAGTCAGTGCTCCCATTTCATGACTAAAAAAAAAGTTATTTTTCCTTTTTATGAAATTATAAATAAATATGTAAACTATAGTCATAATAATAAATAAATGTTCCTGTAGTATGAATTCTAAAAATGTTTTCATGATTTTAAAAATCTTTCACATATTTAATAAAATTAATTTTTCAATTTGATTATGTTTTTATGTTTTCAAAATGTTAATCTAATTTTTCAAAATCTTCAGGTTTTTCAAATAATATTCACTCGGTTCTTTCTTAGGATGTTAGTTTTTTTCCAGTTTTACGCGGCCCTTCAACACATTTTTTTTATTGTCTTATAAATAAAATGCATACAGAAATAACTTGCTTTCAGAATGTAATATTTAAAAGTATTTAATATTCTAAAAAATCATTTAGTTAAATAATTTTATGAATTATAAAATGTCTGTTTAATTTCAAATGTATCTTGGGGGCACACTAGGCTATTAATTTTTTATTTTGTTTACATGCGTTGCGCGCTGACGAGTGGGGCCCGATGGTCATACAAACATATATTGGCCTCACGCCGCGTTGGCATGCCTAGTCAGCCATACAGACATATCCAAACATGAATTGAACCGTATTTGAACAAGAATGTAAAGTATTGGAACCAGTTCGGTGTATTTTTCAAGTTTAGGCACCAAAGTGAACATCGCTGGCAAGTTCAGGCACCACTGGTGCAATTACCTCCATATAGAACTGGGTCACTAGGCATCTCTTCCACTTCTTTCCCCGCAGCAGGATCTGGACCGGGAGCAGCACAAGTATTCCCCTGAGTAATATTGTGAAGGTTGGTGTTGGCTAGGTTAGCTGTCCATGCCGAATGAGCTGAGCTGACCAGAGTTTGGTATACATCCTGACAAGTTGTGGTATGCCACAAAGAACACCCCCAAAAAAGATAACTGGGTTTACTGCCAAGGTATTGGTCCACTCAACTTGTTGTGGGAGAGGTCCAAGCTTTCTATCTCCTTCATGCCGCCAAAAGTCATCGGGATCGATCCAACAAAGAAATTGTTGGACAAATTAAGGGATTTGATATGCCTCAGATTTCCTAGCTCCCAAGGAATTTCTCCACCCAACATGTTTGCAGATAGGTCGATGCCTGACATTGAAACAAAGAAACTTCGACCGTATGTGTAGAGATTACCTTTCGTAGCAAAGGTTGTTGACACCAGATTTTGGCACGGTCAAGAACTTAATTAAGATGGCCTCAAATGGAAAAGTGCTCAAAGTGAGAAAGTTTCGTATCGTCAAAAGGAGACACTTTTATATTTGGGCCATAGCCATCCGGTCTCATCTCTAAGGCCGAAGTTGTGTTCGAAGTACCGAGATTTACTATCCAGAACACTATTCGGCTGATTACGCCCCCAAGATGGCCTCATATGAGAAAATTTTCTACCCGAATTGTCTTCGTCTCATCGAAATGGTCGATTTTGATATAAAAATCGTCTCAATCGGAGTTCGTATGTAAAAGTTAGAGGCAAAACAGTATGCTGCAAAAATCTACCCCGGAAGTTCCGGGGAGGTTCCGGGCTAAACCGAAAGTTTGCACGCGGTGCGCCCCGAAAACTGGAGTTTTAACATTATTTGCAGAATTACGGGCCCAAACTCAACCTCAAGATTACCTCGGATGAAAAAGTGATCAACTGAAGAGTTTTTCTCCATTGCAACATCTACAACTTTGCTTTTGGGACCATTGCGATCCGATGCCATATGAGACCTGCAGGAGCGATGCAAGAGGGCTACTTGATGTAATTTTAGCCCGGAAGTTCCGGGCTGACTGGAAGTTCCGGCCCTCGTAGTCCGAGTTAGATTACCTCGGATGAAAAAGTGATCAACTGAAGAGTTTTTCTCCATTGCAACATCTACAACTTTGCTTTTGGGACCATCGCGATCCGACGCCATATGCGACCTGCAGGAGCGATGCAAGAGGGCTACTTGATGTAATTTTAGCCCGGTAGTTCCGGGCTGACTGGAAGTTCCGGCCCTCGTAGTCCGAGTTAGGTTAACTTTTGATGTTTTGGACGGGATTTAAGTCATTTTCTTGTATGGAAAGTCCAGTCGCCTCATATATATGTAAGAGGTGACGGCCGATTGAATAACAACACACAATCGAACAATCAATCTACTTTTTACCCTAGTTTTACATCTATCCCTTTCTCTCTCTCTCTTGTTCTTCGTTTGTTCTTCATTGAAGGGCAGCGATCCTCGAGGCTCTAGGGGCGGGCGAACCGACCTAGGGCAGCCCATAGCCGCCGCGCGTCCAGACGGGGTCCCTCCCGGGCGCATGGGGTTTCGGGTCCTGAAAAGCACCTGTCGGATTGCTTGCCTACCGCGCTTCCGGACGGGTCTCCTTCGACGTGAGCTGCGGTGCATCACCCTCGGCGTTGGAGGTACACGATGACGTGTTCGTGTGCGAACACACTTTTTGACGACTCCGCTGGGGAAGAAAGATCAAGAATCATCATCAACCATGTCCGATCTCCCCAAGCCCTCAAAAGTTAGTGCCGATAACATCATTAAGCCAGGTCTTGATGAACTATCGGATGAACATCGCCAGGCCTACGATGTGCTCAAGAAGCAGCGTGAAGAGGCTTTTGAGGCGCTCAAGAAGAAGCGCGAGGAGCAGGATTTGGAGGCGTTTCTTTGAAGTTTCAAGAAGGACCGTCAAGGCAACATCACTCCGGTTGGAAACGTCAAATTCCCTCCTCTCATTGACGAACAAGATTTAATCACTGTGAGTAAAGTTTTTACTCCAGAGCAAATGGCTGTGATTGAAAGTCTTGTTAGTAAGGGTAATGTGATGACGTACAATTCTTTTGTGGCAAATACTAATGCTAAGAAAAATATGCCTCCGTCATCTAGTGGTACTGTTGGTGCATTTGAAAACCCTAGTCCAACTTTACCTATTTCATCGGCACCTCCTATGCAACAACAATATTGTATGCCATTGAATTTTTACCCTAGTCAAACCAACTAGCTTGTGGCTGCACCTACATATCCTAATCCTATTATGAGTCTGCCCAATTCGGCGTCAACACCGAATCACTTTGTCACACCACCCATAGGCGCAAACATGTTTGGTCTTCCGCCGAATTATGGTTCGGCGCCCATCCCACAAGTTGCACCACTAGCTAGTACTCAGGTTGCTCCTATGTCATTGCCACAAACATCTTCATCTACCTCTGATCCAATTTTAGCTAAATTAAGGGAGGATTTGCATAAGATGGTTCTAGAAACTTTCGAAAACGAGCCGAAAGTAAAGAGTCGTGTGTACCAAAAGCCTTATCCTCAACACTTTGATGCAGTTTTGTACCCTCAAGGTTATAAGGTTCCTGATTTTGTCAAATTTAGTGGAGAGGGCACGAAAACAACATGGGAGCATGTTAGTCAGTATCTAGCGCAGTTGGGTGAAGCAGGTTCCATAGAAGAATTGAAAGTGCGTTTATTTTCATTATCTTTAACTGTTACCGCATTTTCATGGTTTGCTGCTTTACCACATGGTTCTATTCTCTTATGGTCGCAATTAGAGCAAAAGTTTCATGATCACTTTTATAGCGGTGATAATGAGCTTAAGTTGTCACATCTCACATCGGTTAGGCAGAAACATGATGAATCGGTTACCGATTATGTCAAGAGATTTAGAGATGTAAAAAATCGATGTTATAGCATAGTGATAACTGAGAGAGACTTGGCGGATCTTGTTCTTAATGGTTTAAAAACTCACATTAAAGAGAGGCTAGAAAGTTATGAGTTTTTGAATATTAACCAAGTCTTACAAAAAGCTTTGGCTCAAGAGAGTCGAAGTAAAGAGATTCATAGGTCTACAACCGATCGTCCTAGAATGCATATGGTTGAATACAATGATGATAAATCGGATGATGAGGTTGATGTCTATACTACTGAGTTTGTTTGGTCCTCAAAGGCCAAACCCTATACATGCAATGCTCTTAAGCCGATTCGCAAGAATCGTGATGAGAAGATGAAATTTACTTTTGATATATCTAAGTGTGATAAAATATTTGATGTTCTCTTGCAAGACAAGATGATTAGAATATCACACACCATACCGCCGTTTAAGGAGCTAAAACGGCGTGCTTATTGCAAGTACCATAATTCATTTCCTCATGCTACTAATGATTGCAATGGTTTTCGACGACAGATACAATCATCCATCAATGACGGACGATTGAATTTTGCTGAGATGCAAGTTGATAAACAGCCCTTCCCGATAAACACCATGGACTTGGAGGGAAAGAAAATGTTAATTCGGCCTAGCATAGCCGAATCTGCTAATAAAGATAGTGTTGTTATTGGTGAACCCAGGAAAGGCAAGGAGGGTGACAAAGTCTTGGGAAGAGAGGTTGTGCTTGATAAGCAACCCGATGGCAAAGAAGTATTGAAGATCACCATAAAAAATCCTGTACTCGGGGGGTAACCACAAGTACAAGAAGATACACATGTTAAATTTATCAAGCCCAAGAATTCAGAAGTTGGCAAGTGGGAAAAGAGTGAAGCTAAGCGTAAGCGAATCAAGCCAACTTTTAATATGTTGCTATCCAAATATGCAAGTCAAGCGGCCGGTTCTAGCTCTAATTGGCCATCACATTCAAAGCGTTCAAGTTCGCCTCCGAAGCAAGAGTTTCGATGCTATGCAAGGCCATATGGGTCATGGACACCGACACCATGGAATTCACAAACACCGGATGCGCCATATTACATGAGAGACTTCAATGGAGGATGGGGGCAGCCCCCAATGGCTCCTTATGCTTTTCATATGGGGTGGGTAGCACCTAGAAGACTTGCTCGTGAGAGGCTTTATTATCCCACACAAGGCCGTTTGAGCTATGGTGCTAATCGGCCAACAAAAATTTCTCTAAGCAAGGCCAATAAAAAAGTGTGGCGTATTAAGTCACCTAATATAGAAATTTCGGGATGCGACAAGCAAAAGGAGATCAAAAGGCCAATTGTTGGTAATCTGGCTAATTCTAATGATGATATTGTTATTGTTCAGCAGGGTTCCATGGTTAATGATCATGAGGCTAGCACAAGCAAGGCCAAACCTAGGGCTCCCAAATATACCCAACCTAAGTGGTGTCCTCCCGGTTTAACTAAAACCATGAAAAGGAGATTACAACGCATGAGGAACCACGAGAAGGTAGAGCGCAAAGAAGAGAAGCAAATGGACGAATTGTTCAATGAAATTCGGCCCATGGCACTGACAAAACTAGTGTGGAGGCCTAAACAAAAAGAAAACGCAGATGCTTCTATATTAGCTACAGCAACACCTTCACCACCAAAAGAGGATGATGCAACCCCTATTACATCGTCCACATCACCTGAAACATCCCCTTCAATTGAGGAAACTTTAAGTCCAATATACACATTGGGAGATGAAGATGAGATGGTGGATTATGAATCTACGCCGGTTCAGGAAGGTATGGATATTAATATGGTGTATTGCTTATCTGCCGAGTTTCGTGCTATAGGTGAAGAAGAGGAGGTGGCCCAGCTGGATTTTGGTCCTAAGAACGCTATCTTCGAGAAGCCAAAAGAACCGGTGAAACACTTGAAGCCATTGTACCTCAAAGGTCATATTAACGGATCGCCGGTTGCTAGGATGATTGTTGATGGTGGTGCTGTGGTAAATCTTATGCCCTACTCGGTCTTCAAGAAGTTGGGGTTAGATGATGATGCATTGATGACGACCAATATGGTACTTAATGGATTTGAGGGTAAAGAAAAGATAGAGGCTAAAGGTGTGATGTGCATGGAAGTCACTTTGGGAAGCAAAACTTTGGCCACCACATTCTTCATCGCTGAGGTGCAAGGTAACTATAATGTTATATTAGGCCGCGATTGGGTTCATGCTAACCAATGTGTGCCATCTACCATGCATAAATTCTTAATACAATGGGTCGATGATGAGGTAGAGGTCATTCACGCGGATAATTCGGCTTGTGTTGCTTTGGCCGATGCGTCGATGGATTGGAATCATCCCGATGTTACTTGCTTAACAGGGCATGATCTCTCGGAGTTTGATTTCCTTAGTGCTACGAGGAACGGGTTCATTACCATCTCTTTAAAGCCGATTGGTGGTAATCCTTTCCAAGGTATGATGTAAACAAGAAGTTAAAATCAATGGCCGATATAGAATTATCGCCCTAAGCATAAACATGGCCGATATAGAAATCATCGCCCTAAGCACATACAAATGGCCGATGGAGTGTTGACGTCATCCTTAGAAAAAGCATCATGCAAGTTATTTTTCGGCACACAAGTTTGCCGAAAAACAGGGGGGCATGTGTTGACACCAGATTTTGGCACGGTCAAGAACTTAATTAAGATGGCCTCAAATGAAAAAGTGCTCAATATGAGCAAGTTCCGTATCATCAAAAGGAGAAACTTTGATATTCAGGCCATAGCCATCCGGTCTCATCTCTAAGGCCGAAGTTGTGTTCGAAGTACTGAGATTTAGTATCCAGAACACTATTCGGCTGATTACGCCCCTAAGATGACCTCATATGAGAAAAGTTTCTACACGAATTGTCTTTGTCTCGTCGAAACGGTCGATTATGATATAAAAATCGTCTCAATCGGAGTTCGTATGTAAAAGTTAGAGGCAAAACAGTATGCTGCAAAAATCTACCCCGGAAGTTCCGGGGAGGTTCCGGGCTAAACCGAAAGTTTGCACGCGGTGCGCCCCGAAAACTGGAGTTTTAACATTATTTGCAGAATTACGGGCCCAAATTCAACCTCAAGATTACCTCGGATGAAAAAGTGATCAACTGAAGAGTTTTTCTCCATTGCAACATCTCCAACTTTGCTTTTGGGACCATCGCGATCCGACGCCATATGAGACCTGCAGGAGCGATGCAAGAGGGCTACTTGATGTAATTTTAGCCCGGAAGTTCCAGGCTGACCGGAAGTTCCGGCCCTCGTAGTCCGAGTTAGGTTAACTTTTGATGTTTTGGACGGGATTTAAGTCCTTTTCTTGTACGGAAAGTCCAGCCGCCTCATATATATGTAAGAGGTGACGGCCGATTGAATAACAACACACAATCGAACAATCAATCTACTTTTTACCCTAGTTTTACATCTCTCCCTTTCTCTCTCTCTCTCTTGTTCTTCGTTGAAGGGCAGCGATCCTCGAGGCTCTAGGGGCGGGCGAACCGACCTAGGGCAGCCTATAGCCGCCGCGCGTCCAAACGGGGTCCCTCCCGGGCGCATGGGGTTTCGGGTCCTGAAAAGCACCCGTCGGATTGCTTGCCTACCGCGCTTCCGGATGGGTCTCCTTCGACATGAGCTGCGGTGCATCACCCTCGGCGTTGGAGGTACACGGTGACGTGTTCGTGTGCGAACACACTTTTTGGCGACTCCGCTGGAGAAGAAAGATCAAGAATCGTCATCAACCATGTCCGATCTCCCCAAGCCCTCAGAAGTTAGTGCCGATAACATCATTAAGCCCGGTCTTGATGAACTATCAGATGAACATCGCCAGGCCTACGAAGCGCTCAAGAAGCAGCGTGAAGAGCCTTTTGAGGCGCTCAAGAAGAAGCGCGAGGAGCAGAATTTGGAGGCGTTTCTTTGAAGTTTCAAGAAGGACCGTCCAGGCAACATCACTCCGGTTGGAAACGTCAATTTCCCTCCTCTCATTGATGAACAAGATTTAATCACTATGAGTAAAAAAAATTCTCCAGAGCAAATGGCTGTGATTGAAAGTCTTGTTAGTAAGGGTAATGTGATGACGTATAATTCTTTTGTGGCAAATACTAATGCTAAGAAAAATATGCCTCCGTCATCTAGTGGTACTGTTGGTGTATCTGAAAACCCTAGTCCAACTTTACCTATTTCATCGGCACCTCCTATGCAACAACAATATAGTATGCCATTGAATTTTTACCCTAGTCAACCTAACCAGCTTGTGGCTGCACCTACATATCCTAATCCTATTATGAGTGTGCCCAATTCGGCGTCAACACCGAATCACTTTGTCACACCACCCATAGGCGCAAGCATGTTTGGTCTTCCGCCGAATTATGGTTCGGCGCCTATCCCACAAGTTGCACCACTAGCTAGTACTCAGGTTGCTCCTATGTCATTGCCACAAACATCTTCATCTACCTCCGATCCAATTTTAGCTAAATTAAGGGAGGATTTGCATAAGATGATTCTAGAAACTTTCGGAAACGAGCCGAAAGTAAAGAGTCGTGTGTACCAAAAGCCTTATCCTCAACACATTGATGCAGTTTTGTACCCTCAAAGTTATAAGGTTCCAGATTTTGTCAAATTTAGTGGAGAGGGCACAAAAACAACATGGGAGCATGTTAGTCAGTATCTAGCGCAGTTGGGTGAAGCAGGTTCCATAGAAGAATTGAAAGTGCGTTTATTTCCAGTATCTTTAACTGGTACCGCATTTTCATGGTTTGCTGCTTTACCACATGGTTCAATTCTCTTATGGTCGCAATTAGAGCAAAAGTTTCATGATCACTTTTATAGCGACGATAATAAGCTTAAGTTGTCACATCTTACATCGGTTAGGCAGAAACATGATGAATCGGTTACCAATTATGTCAAGAGATTTAGAGATATAAAAAACCGATGTTATAGCTTAGTGATAACTGAGAGAGACTTGGCGGATCTTGTTCTTAATGGTTTAAAAACTCACATTAAAGAGAGGCTAGAAAGTTATGAGTTTTTGAATATTAACCAAGTCTTACAAAAAGCTTTGGCTCAAGAGAGTCGAAGTAAAGAGATTCATAGGTCTACAACCGATCGTCCTAGAATACATATGGTTGAATACAATGATGATAATTCGGATGATGAGGTTGATGTCTATACTACTGAGTTTGTTTGGTCCTCAAAGGCCAAACCCTATACATGCAATGCTCTTAAGCCGATTCGCAAGAATCGTGATGAGGAGATGAAATTTACTTTTGATATATCTAAGTGTGATAAAATATTTGATGTTCTCTTGCAAGACAAGATGATTAGAATATCACACACCATACCGCCATTTGAAGAGCTAAAACGGCGTGCTTATTGCAAGTACCATAATTCATTTTCTCATGCTACTAACGATTGCAATGGTTTTCGACGGCAGATACAATCATCCATTAATGACGGACGATTGAATTTTGCTGAGATGCAAGTTGATAAACAACCCTTCCCGATAGACACCATGGACTTGGAGGGAAAGAAAATGCTAATTCGGCCTAGCATAGCTGAATCTGCTAATAAAGATAATGTTGTTATTGGTGAACCCAGGAAAGGCAAGGAGGGTGACAAAGTCTTGGGAAGAGAGGTTGTGCTTGATAAGCAACCCGATGGCAAAGAAGTATTGAAGATCACCATAAAAAATCCTGCACTCGGGGGGCAACCACAAGTACAAGAAGATACACATGTTAAATTTATCAAGCCCAAGAATTCAGAAGTTGGCAAGTGAGAAAAGAGTGAAGCTAAGCGTAAGCGAATCAAGCCAACTTTTAATATGTTGCTATCCAAATATGCAAGTCAAGCGGCAGGTTCTAGCTCTAATCGGCCATCACATTCAAAGCGTTCAAGTTCGCCTCCGAAGCAAGAGTTTCGATGCTATACAAGGCCATATGGGTCATGGACACCGACACCATGGAATTCACAAACCCCGTATGCGCCATATTACATGAGAGACTTCAATGGAGGATGGGGGCAGCCCCCAATGGCTCCTTATGCTTTTCATATGAGGTGGGCAGCACCTAGAAGACCTGCTCACGAGAGGCTTTATTATCCCACACAAGGCCGTTTGAGTTATGGTGCTAATCGGCCAACAAAAATTTCTCCAAGCAAGGCCAATAAAAAAGTGTGGCGTATTAAGTCACCTAATGTAGAAATTTCAGGATGCGACAAGCAAAAGGAGATCAAAAGGCCGATTGTTGGTAATCTGGCTAATTCTAATGGTGATATTGTTATTGTTCAGCAGGGTTCCATGGTTAATGATCATGAGGCTAGCACAAGCAAGGCCAAACCTACGGCTCCCAAATATACCCAACCTAAGTGGTGTCCTCCCGGTTTAACTAAAACCATGAAAAGGAGATTACAACACATGAGGAACCACGAGAAGGTAGAGCGCAAAGAAGAGAAGCAAATGGACGAATTGTTCAATGAAATTCGGCCCATGGCACTGACAAAACAAGTGTGGAGGCCTAAACAAAAAGAAAACGCAGATGCTTCTATATTAGCTACAGCAACACCTTCACTACCAAAAGAAGATGATGCGGCCCCTATTACATCGTCCACATCACCTGAAACATCCCCTTCAATTGAGGAAACTTTAAGCCCAATATACACATTGGGTGATGAAGATGAGATGGTGGATTACGGATCTACGCCGATTCGGGAAGGTATGGATATTAATATGGTGTATTGCTTACCTGCCGAGTTTCGTGCTATAGGTGAAGAAAGGAGGTGGCCCAGCTGGATATTGGTCCTAAGAACGCTATCTTCGAGAAGCCAAAAGGACCGGTGAAACACTTGAAGCCATTGTACCTCAAAGGTCATATTAACGGATCGCCGGTTGCTAGGATGCTTGTTGATGGTGGTGTTGTGGTAAATCTTATACCCTACTCCGTCTTCAAGAAGTTGGGGTTAGATGATGATGCATTGATGAAGACCAATATGGTACTTAATGGATTTGAGGGTAAAGAAAAGATAGAGGCCAAAGGTGTGATGTGCATGGAACTCACTGTGGGAAGCAAAACCTTGGCCACCACATTCTTCATCGCCGAGGTGTAAGGTAACTATAATGTTATATTAGGTCGCGATTGGGTTCATGCTAACCAATGTGTGCCATCTACCATGCATAAATTCTTAATACAGTGGGTCGATGATGAGGTAGAGGTCATTCACGTGGATAATTCGGCTTGTCTTGCTTTGGCCGATGCGTCGGTGGATTGGAGTCATCCCGATGTTACTTGCTTAACAGGGCGTGACCTCTCGGAGTTTGATTTCCTTAGTGCTACGAGGAACGGGTTCATTCCCATCTCTTTAAAGCCGATTGGTGGTAATCCGTTCCAAGGTATGATGTAAACAAGAGTTAAAATCAATGGCCGATATAGAATTATCGCCCTAAGCATAAACATAGCCGATATAGAAATTATCGCCCTAAGCACATAAAAATGGCCGATGGAGTGTTGACATCATCCTTAGAAAAAGCATCGTGCAAGTTATTTTTCGGCTCACAAGTTTGCCGAAAAACAGGGGGGGCATGTGTTGACACCAGATGTTGGCATGGTCAAGAACTTAATTAAGATGGCCTCAAATGGAAAATTGCTCAAAGTGAGAAAGTTTCGTATCATCAAAAGGAGAAACTTTGATATTTGGGCCATAGCCATCCGGTCTCATCTCTAAGGCCGAAGTTGTGTTCGAAGTACTGAGATTTACTATCCAGGACACTATTAGGCTGATTACGCCCCTAAGATGGCCTCATATGAGAAAATTTTCTACATGAATTGTCTTCGTCTCGTCGAAACGGTCGATTTTGATATAAAAATCGTCTCAATCGGAGTTCGTATGTAAAAGTTAGAGGCAAAACAGTATGCTGCAAAAATCTGCCCCGGAAGTTCCGGGCAACTTCCGGGGAGGTTCCGGGCTAAACCGAAAGTTTGCACGCGGTGGGCCCCGAAAACTGGAGTTTTAACATTATTTGCAGAATTGCGGGCCCAAACTCAACCTCAATATGACCTCGGATGAAAAAGTTATCAACTGAAGAGTTTTTCTCCATTGCAAGATCTACAACTTTGCTTTTGGGACCATCGCGATCCGACGCTATATGAGACCTGCAGGAGCGATGTAAGAGGGCTACTTGATGTAATTTTAGCCCGGAAGTTCCGGGCTGACCGGAAGTTCCGGCCCTCGTAGTCCAAGTTAGGTTAACTTTTGATGTTTTGGACGGGATTTAAGTCATTTTCTTGTACGGAAAGTCCAGCCGCCTCATATATAAGTAAGAGGTGACGGCCGATTGAATAACAACACACAATCGAACAATCAATCTACTTTTTACCCTAGTTTTACATCTCTCCCTCTCTCTCTCTCTCGTTCTTCGTTTGTTCTTCTTTGAAGGACAGCGATCCTCGAGGCTCTAGGGGCGGGCGAACCGACCTAGGGCAGCCCATAGGCGCCGCGCGTCCAGATGGGGTCCCTCCCGGGCGCGTGGGGTTTCGGGTCCTGAAAAGTACCCGTCGGATTGCTTGCGTACCGCGCTTCCGAACGGGTCTCCTTCGACGTGAACTGCGGTGCATCACCCTCGGTGTTGGAGGTACATGGTGACGTGTTCGTCTGGGAACAAAGGTGAAGTCTCTTAATTCAGAGGAAGTGCTATATGAGGTAGTTTCAGTCCCATCGATTAATTGCAAAATTTCGTCATCTGTGTCACCTTTGAAAGATATGTTACCGATGCATGCTGGCAGAGAACCTGAAAGCTTGTTATGAGACAAATCAATTATCCTCAGGTACATGAGTCTGCACAGGTTTGGAGTGATCTGCCCTTCAAACTTATTTCCGCCCAGCGAAAGTAGCCTAATGTTTTCTAGGTAACGTACCCAATTGAGGTTGCCCGTGAACTGATTCTGTATGATATCCAAAGCGATAAGACTTGATGTGTTGAAAAGGGAAAAAGAGATATCGCCAGATAAGGAGTTCCCAGTAAGGTTAAGAAAATAGGGCACTATGAAACAACTGCTTGGTACAGACCCTGTAAGGTTGTTGCGCGACAGATCTAAAAGTAGAACTCTTGTGATATGTTGATCAATTTTGCCGGTTATACGGTTGCCAGCAAGATTCAGGGCTGACAAAGAGGGCAGATTCCAAAATGACGTATTGAGTTCGCCAGACAACTCGTTATCATGCAAATCAATGACCCTTACAAACCTTCCTGCCAGATCATGAGGCAACATGCCTTTAAATTTGTTGCCATCCAAGTACAACACATTTATATTGGACAGGTTATTCATCCCACCAAAAATTGGACCACCAAGCTTGTTGTTTGAGACCTTCAAGATCAGTTGCATGTTAGTAAAAAGACAAGCTGGAACCTCTCCAGAAAGATTGTTGTTCGATAGGTCTAAAAATTCCATGGAGCTGATCTCACACATTGACGTTGGTATGTCCCCAAACAATTCGTTGTTAGAAAAATCTAGAGCATCCAAATGTGGAAACATTGAGCTGAGGTTGGCCGGCAGCTGTCCTGCAACATGGTTCATGTGTATGTTGATGCTGCCGAGAGAAGATTGGGTATGCCATATTGGGTCCAGGGATCCAGTTAGCGAGTTATTCCCAAGATTTAGATCCTGCAGTGTTGCTTCCTTTGTAAACAACCAATTTGGCATGGTGCCTGACAAGTTATTGTTGGACAAATCAAGCACCTCTAGATGACTTTCTGTGTGCGTAAAAAGTGTGGTTCCACAATAATGTTCTTCTCAAGGTCACAACCAGAGAGCAGTAGCTGCTTCAATTGGAACATAGGTGTCCATCCAGGAATATTGACATCGACAACCAGGTTCACATTGCCTGAAAGGTCTATCACTTCTAGTTTTATGAGATTTCTAAACCAAATGAAAGAAAATCTACCACTCAAATTGTTTCCGGAAAACCGAAGACTCTTAAGTGACAACGAAAGATTCGAAGACGGATTTGTCAGAATTGGTCCCCTGAAGAAATTTGTCGAGAGATTCAACCGTTCAATATGTGGAAGTGAAAACAAGAATTGGTTGCAACTCAAATACAACCCTCGTAGGTTCTGAAGGCTTACAAAAGCTGTGGATATAGGAAAATCATGACGGTTAGCAATGCTGGCAACATTACTTTTACCGATATAGGTGGGAAATGCTCATTCTGTACCTCGTTCACTCAGAAGAGCTCCACTCAGCATATTATACTCCAGATGTAAGACTTCAAGCTGATCTGGTTCAGAAGAGAAACCAATAGGAAAACGTCCCTCAAAATAATTATCTGAGAGATCTAGGAACTTGAGATGAGGAAGTGCAAATAATGACACAGGGAGAGATCCGCTAAACTGGTTGCTACCCAAATTCAAGCTCCTGATGTTTTTAAAAGCTGCAATGCATACAAGTAGCTAGTATAATTTTTGCAGGTAGCAGAAACCGAGGTATGAAACATGAAATCCCTTTTTCCAATGTAAGTTTTTTACCTCTAACCGGGAGAGTTCCGTTGAGGAAATTAAAACTGAGATCTAGGACTTCAAGTGAAATTGGCCCCGAGGAAGAATTTATTGGAATTTGCCCATGGAAACCATTCGAGGAGAGATCTAGGATCTTTAGGCGAGGAAGTGCAAACATCGATGCAGGGAGGCTTCCAGCTACGTCGTTATTGGCTCTGAGGTTGATATATTGAAGCCTGGATAGTCGAATTAACCCTGCAGGTGTTATGTTTGTACAGCTATGAGAATAAGAAGCCCAACCACTGTTTTGGGTACCGCTCGAAATTTCGTGATCCCGAGCGGTTACCGCTACCCCACGGAAAACACTCATACCGAGCAAAAAAATTCGAGTTTTTTTGAAATTTGAATTCAAACGATCACCGTGCTGTTAAATACGCGGCATCTCTCATGTAGCAACAGCGCTTGCAATGGCGTAGTGGCAAAGGCATGCTTTATGGAGTTGCGAGTCGCGGGTTCGAGTCTTTCCTTCTCCAGTTTTTCTTTCTTTTTTAGAATGCAAAAGTAAAAAAACTAACAGAGTTGAGAAATTCTGGGAGCGGCAGGAGTCGAACTCGAATTTCGTCCGAATTTTTTCCGGTATTTCGTGGTAACCGTGAATTTCGGTGCCCCTCGAGAAAAAACGCCCGCTTGGGATCCAAAACCTTGAGCCCAACTACACACGCATATTATTATTATAAGAGAAAATTGGAGCACGTATGTACCTTCCAAGCTTAGCAAACATTGATATTTGTTTGATAGATCTAGGTACTGAAGCTCGTGGAATGCAGAAAACACGGTCAAGTTTAAATACCAACGCTCGCCTGTATCTGATGCATATATAGAGCTAGGGTGAAGATGAGACACTCGCTGTGTTCCATTGTTGCATTTCACACGCTCCCACGAGCAGCAGTCATCATCATCCTGCCTCCATGAATCAAGCGCAATCTGGGACTGCGCTCTTATCAGGGAGGACTGGATGTCTAGTAGAGCAGCCCTCTCCTCCACGAAGCAGCCAGAGGACAAGTGAAGCATGAACTGTAACAACAAAAATAGTATCGAAGACAATGATCCCCATGGCAAGCAGCTACCCATATCTGATAGTAGTAAGCTTTTCTCTCTCCTCAGTCTTTTGTCTGCGTGCATATAAACTGCAGTTGGGCACTTGGGCTGTAGCCTGTAGGTGCTTGACTTAGAGGAGAAAATGGTGAGTGTGTTTCTGCCGGTTCTGCACTATTTTGCGAGCTTCTTCGCACCAGCTATAGACAAGGACATGCAAGGAATAAAAGTCTAGGAGCACAGCTTGGCTGAGATTGGGCAGTTTACTTGGACCAAGACTAGGAATCAATCATCGTCTTTTTTTGACTAAATGCAGACCAAGACTGCTTTCATCGCGATTCCAATAGGGAAACAGTTGAATTACAAGGAGGGTAGCCAAAGAAACAGAGAAAGAATTAAAGGAAGAAACACCAGAGGCCAGAGGCCTGTTGACCAAAGGCAGCCAGAACACGCTTTCTGGCCGTGTTAATCCACAGATTAGCTTCAAGCAGCAATTTGGCGGAGACGTACAGCCTGGGAAGGGCTCGAGATTGCTCTCAAAGTCCTCTGTCCAACCAAGAGAAAGGGTAAAAGGTCGTCAAGAGCAACCAAGAGAAGGAATTAGTGGCGACTTTGCTAGTTTGAATGCATGAACCTCCATCATTTGTTGTACGTATATGCTAAGATTCTGAAGAATCAACGGATGAGTTGTGGTTAGGGGTAAAATGCCACTCGAACCCATGTTAACTTCTGTCTTTGTGTGAGAAGCACAAGGTCGCTCTTTCATTGTAGTTTCTCTCACTGTACTAATCAAGTTCATCTGATACACTCTCAGCAAGAAAAAGTAGAATCTGATACAAAATACAATTCTGTTACATACCCAGAAAGTAATTTCAGGAATGCACACTACATAACTGTAATACTGCTTTGCATTACGTAACTTGCAATCTGTAATTGTTCAAGTACTACAGCTCGAGAAGATGTGTAATTGCTCAAGCACTATTAATAAATGTCGACGTTTCAGATAAATTCCTTTTTACGGACTATTAGAGATATAAAATAATTTTAGCAAAAAAGGTCAAAAATAGTGGAGTGCCTGATGATCTGAAGGAGGTATGCTGGTGCCACTGGCCATAGAATCAGATTCTTGAAAGGGTAGTCAAGAACAAGCAAGAGAAGGAATTAGCAGCGACTTTACTAGCATGACTGCATGAACTGATGAACCTCTATTATTGCTGCAGATGTAAAGGGTCTGATGCGTTCTCTTTTAAGAAATAGTACAATCTGTTACAATGTACTACCCCGTCCCGAAATGTAAGACGTTTTTTTTCCATTAGTATAGTGTCAAAAAACGTCTTATATTATGGGACGGAGGGAGTAGTTTACATTACAGAGCAAGAAAGGAATTTAAGGAAGCTCTGTCTATCTTACATTCAAAGTATACATTTCTAACATGTAATTCTCAAGCGCTACGCAACTGTAGTACGGTTCAGTTACATAACTTGCAATGTGTAATTGCTCAAGCACTATAGCTTGAGCATTACAGATCTTCCATAGGGATGGCAAAATGAAAACCCAATAGTGGCCCAAAATGCCAACACAAAGCCGACAGCTGTGACCACATATAGAACTGGGTCACTGCGCATCTCTTCCATATCTTTCCCTACAGCAGGATCTGGACCAGGAGCAGCACAAGTATTCGCCTGAGTAATGGTGTGAAGGTTAGTGTTGGCTAGGTAGCTGTCCATGTTGAATGAGCTGAGCTGACAAGTTGTTGTATGCCACAGTGAACACCCCTAATTTTTTCCGAAAAGAAGGTTATCTCCCGTCCTCTGCATCAGAACGATGCATGCGGCCATCTTATTAATTAAGCAAATAGTTCAACAAAGCCTCCAAGTCTCAAAAAAGTAAAAAATGCTCACATAGAGCTAAAAACAAGGAAACGGGATAGCCACAACCGGCGGCATAAAGATAGATAGGAAACTAAACACCTATCCTATTACATGACCGCCATCCAAACCGGTTGAAGATAGCCCGTGCTACCGTCTCCCAACGGATAGATCCAGTAACCATACGCTCCCTGGCATCCATCGGAGTGAGTAGCGAGCACATACGGATCAACGTAGTGACCCGGAAGATGACCTGCAAGAAATGAATATTTGTTGTTCTGTTAAAAACCAAATCGTTCCTGCAGTTCCATATAGCCCATAATAAGGCACATACGCCTACACTGATGTGTCTCGCTGTTTCTATCTCAACCCCATTTAGCCACGTCCCAAATAACGTGTGGATGCTAGTAGGAGGAGCAATGTTAAACGCTATATGGACAGACCGCCATAAAATTTTGGCCATTGGGCAATCAAGAAAGAGGTGTTTGATAGATTCATTATGATCACAGAAGCTACATCTTCGTGATCGTGCCCAGTTACGTTTTGCCAAATTGTCCTTAGTGAGAATGACTTGTTTGTGGACAAACCACATGAACACTTTAATTCTTAAGGGCACTTTGACTTTCCAAATATGCACAGATCGAGGTATGGAGACCGAGTTGATAATATCCAAATACATGGATTTTACCGAAAACACTCCATTCTTGGTTACTTTCCAGTGCAACTGATCTGGCTGTTGAGAAAGGTGGACATCCATCAATCTTCTCACAAGATGGAGCCAAGCTTCCCAACGGTTTCCCGCTAAACTCCTTCTGAATTGAATATTCAGAGGATTGGACTGTAATACTGTTGCAACATAAGCATCTCTACGCTGAACAATATTATAGAGGGAAGGATATTGGATAGCTAGAGGCGTCTCTCCTAGCCATGTATCCTCCCAGAATCTTGTGGAAGTACCATTACCAACGATAAACTTTGTCCTATGGAAGAAGGCTGATTTCACTCTCATCAGTCCTTTCCAAAAAGGCGAATTGGTTGGTCTGACCGTCACCTGTGATAAGGTCTTAGAATGAAGGTACTTATTACGCAGAATCTGGGCCCATGTGGCATCGGTATCTACAGATAACTTGTACAGCCACTTGCTGAGTAAGCATCTGTTCTTCACCTCTAAATTTTCAATGCCAAGACCATCTTGGTCCTTTGGCCTACAAATAATATCCCATTTAGCAAGTCTGGTCCACTGCCAAGGTATAGGTCCACTCAGCTCATTGTGGGAGAGGTCCAAGCTTTCTATCTCCTCCATGCCGCCAAAACTCGTTGGGATAGAGCCAACAAAGAAGTTGTTGGACAAATTAAGCGATTTGATATGTCTTAGATTTCCTAGTTCCCAAGGAATTTGTCCAGCCAATACGTTTGCAGACAGGTCGATGCCAGACATTGAAACAAAGAAACTGCGACCATATGTGTAAACATTTCCTTTGGTAGCAAAGGAAGTGCTGTACGAGTCCCCCATAACCCTAATGAGTGTTTGAAAATTTTGATCATCCATGTCACCTTTGAAAGAGATATTACCAATACATGCTGGTAGAGAACCTGAAAGTTTGTTATCGGACAAATCAATTATCCTCAAATGCATTAGTCTGCACAGGTTTGGAGTGATCTTCCCTTCAAACTTATTTCCACCCAAGGAAAGTAGCCTAATGTTATCAAGATAACCTATCCAATGTAGGTTGCCTGTGAATTGATTATGTCTCATATCCAATGCAATTAGACTTGATGTATTAAAAAGGGGAAAGGAGATATCGCCGGATAAGGAGTTCCCAGAAAAGTTAAGAAAATTGAGTAACTTGAAGCTACAGTTTGGTACTGACCCTACAAGGTTGTTGCTCGATAGATCTAAAAGTTGAAGTTCTGTGAAACCACATATTTGTGGAGAAATTTTGCCGGTTATGTGGTTGCCAGCGAGATTCAGGGCTGATAATGAAGACAAATTCCATAATGAAGTATGAAGTTTGCCTGTTAGCTCATTGTCATGCAAATACAGGACTTCCAAAGCACCTGACAGATTGTGAGGTATTGTCCCTTCAAATTTGTTACCATCCAGACACAATTCCTCCATCATATTGGACAGATTATTCACCCGACTAAAAATGACACCACCAAGCTCGTTGTTGGAGACCATCAGTGTCGCTAGGCTTGGACAATTATTGAACATACAAGCTGGAATTTCCCCAGAAAACATGTTGTTTGATAGGTCTAAAAATTCCATATCGCTGATCTTGCACAGTGATCTTGGTATGTGCCCAAAGATATTGTTTCTAGAAAAATCTAGAGTATATAAACTTGGAAACATTGAGCTCATGTTGAACGGCAGCTGTCCTGTGACATGGTTCATACGTATGTTGAGAGCATTGAGAAAATATTGGGTATGCCATATTGGGTCCAGTGATCCCGTTAGCGAGTTATTTCCAAGATTTAGTTTACTCAGTGTTGCTTCCTTTGTAAACAACTAATTCGGCATGCTACCTGGCAAGTTATTGTTGGACAAATCAAGTACCACTAACTGAACCTGCGTGCGTAAAAACTGTGGTTCGGCAATAATGTTCTTGTCAAGATCACACCCAGAGAGCAATAGCTTTTTCAATTGGAACGTAGGTGTCCATCCAGGGATATTGACGTCAACAACTAGGTTCGAATTGCCTGAAAGATCTATCTCTTCTAGTTTTGTGAGATTTCCAAGCCAAATGAAAGAAAATCTACCACTCAAATTGTTCTGAGAAAACCGAAGACTCTTAAGCGATGGTGAAAGATTCAAAGACCGATTTATCAGAATTTGTCCTCCTAGCAAATTTGTCGAGAGGTTCAACTGTTCAATATGTGGAAGCAAAAGCAAGAATGTTGGAATGCTTCCGCTGAATCGGTTGGAACTCAAATACAACTCTCGTAGGTTCTGAAGATTTACGAATTCTGTGGAAATAGGAAAATCATGACGGTTAGCAACGCTGGCAACATTACTTCTACAGATATAAGCGAGAAATGCTCATTATGTACCTTGTTCAGTCGGAAGAGCTCCACTCAACTTATTATACTCCAGATATAAGACCTCAAGGGGGACTGGTGCCGAAGACAGATTAATAGGAAAACCTCCCTCAAAATTATTATGTGAGAGATCCAGGAACTTGAGATGAGGAAGTGCAAATAATGACACAGGGAGAGATCCACTAAACTCGTTGTGACCCAAATTCAAGCTCCTGATGTTTTTAAAAGCTGTCATGCATACATGTAATATAATTATTACAGGTGGCAGAAACTGAAGTAAACATGAAATCCCCTTTTCGAACGTAAGATTTTTTTACCTCTAACCGTGAGAGTCCCATTTAGGATATTACCGCTGAGACCTAAGACTTCAAGTGAAGCTGGTCCCGAGAATATACTTCCTGGAATACCCCCACTGAATTCATTATCCGAGAGATCTAGGATCTTCAGATGAGGAAGTGTAAATAGTGAGGCCGGGAGGTTTCCGCTGAAGCTATTCTGAGACATATTCAATTGTCGCAAGTTTCTAAGATTTTCAACAGCTGCAAAGTGTGCATGAACGCAAGACGATTATATGGGTATGAAATTTTGGATATCTCCTTAGTTCTATAACAAGTATAATTTTGTATTACCTGCGGCTGGAAGACTTTCGTTCATTTCGTTTTCGTTGAGAGCCAAGACTTCAAGTGAAACAATTTTCCCAACAAATTCCGGGAAACCCCCTCCCAACAAAGTGCCACTGAGGTCGAGATATCGAAGGTTGGATAGTCCAAGTAAACCTGCAGGTGTTTTTGTTTGTACATCCATGAGAATAAGAAGTGACCACTCAAGCATGCTGTTCTAAGATAATTTGAAGAAGATACATACCTTCCAAGCTCAGTTCACGGAAATAATTGGATGATAGATCTAGGTGCTGAAGCCCATGGAATACAGAAAACAATGTCAAGTTTAAATACCAAGGATCGTCTGTATCTGATGCATATACAAAGCTAAGGTCAAGATGAGACACTCGATGTGTTCGATTGTTGCATTTCACATGCTCCCACGAGCAGCAGTCATCATCATCCTTCCTCCATGAATCAAGCACATTCAGAGAATGCGCTCTTATCAGAGAAGACTGGATGTCTAGTAGAGCAGCTCTCTCCTCCACGAAGCAGCCAGAGGACAAGTGAAGCTTGGACTGTAACAACAGAAACAGTATAAAAAAAGACGCTGATCCCCATGGCAAGCAGCTAGCCATATCTGATACTGATAGTAATAAGCTTTTCCCTCTCCTGTCTGCGTGCATATAAAGTACAGTTGGGCTGTAGCTGCTAGACTCTGGGGAAAATGGTGAGTGGTTCTACGTTCGTCAGCTACACCTTTCCCTTTATCTTTCGCTAGCATCATACTAATTATAGACAGGGACGTGCAAGGAATACAAGTCTAGGAGTACAACTTGACACACACGGTCAGTTTACTTGGAGCAAGACTTGGGCAATCGATCATCGTCCACACAAAATCTTGTCTAAAATATATTTCAATGCATTGGCTAAGTGGATGACCAATTAGTCGCAAACAACATTAGTGCCGACTGGACTTTTGAACTTTCGAAGCACTAACAACGTCATATGGGATCCAAGGGAGACAGGGACACACATTTTTGGCACCGCAACAGCTGTGTTTTCAACGGCGCCACCCCTTCCGTTCGCTCGCTGCTCTCACTCGTCCAGGACGAGACTTTGGGCTAGGGCAGGGGCGTTTGGCTTGGCCAACATCCTCCCTGAGCAGTTGCCTTAGTATGTAACCCCCCCACCCCCTCCCTCCCTGAGTAGTTGCCTTAGTATGTTACCCAACCCACCAACCCCCCCCCCCCCCCCCCCCCCCCCCCCCCCCCCCCACCCTCCAAGCCCCTCCCCTTGGTGCTCTTGGAACCCCCGCTAGGACTAGTGTTCCTGCAACGGGCACCTTGTACTCTTCTGTTTGTGTATTCCTGAAAAGAAAAGATGGAATACCCTCGGCCACTGCATCTTTTGATGCACACAACCGTATTATTAATGAAGGTCTAGGTTCGAAACAAGGTCTTAAAACAAAACAATAAATCTCATAAAAAAATTGCCACAACCGACGAAAATAGGGTAAGATGACTAGACACCTATCTTATTGTTGGACCGTCATCCAAATCGGTTATAAGTATCCTATGCGACCATCTCCCATCGGTTGCACTCAGTATTCATAACCTCCCTGTGGTCCATATGGCTGAGTAACTACCATGTACGGATCCAAGCAGACGCCCCGAAGATAACCTGCAAAAAAATTATAATGATTTGTCCGTTAAAGGCAACATAATTCCGACAATTTCATATGGTTGAAAGTAATGCAGACACTTCAACTCGAATATGTGCTGCAGTCTTAGACTCTATCCCAATGAACAAAGTCCCAAATATATGCAAAACCGTGACTGACAGAGATACGTTAAAGGACATGTGAATGGTCCGCCACAACAACTTAGCCAGTGGGCATTGAAGAAAAAGATGTTGTATTGTTTCATTCTGATCACAAAAGCAACATTGTTTACTACCTTCTCAACTACGTTTTGCCAAATTATCCTTTGTCAAAATTACACCCTTATGCACAAACCACATAAATACCTTGAGTTTTAATGACACCTTGATTTTCCAAATGTGAATCGACCTCGTGATAGGCCTGGTATTTATCAGGTTTGTACATATCGACTTAACCAAGAATACACCTGACACTGACAACCTCCAGTGTAAGGTATCCGGCACATCAGAAAGGTTAACCTTCATTAACCTACGCACAAGATGTAACCATCTATCCTATCGTTCTCCCGCTAGTGTTCACCTGAATTGAATGTTAAGAGGAACATAACCCAACATGGTACTAACGAATACTTCTTTCCGTTGTGTAATGTTGTATAAGAAAGGATACTGTAAGGCTAGTGATGTCTCTCTTAGCCAGGTATCTTCCCAAAACCTAGTACTATTTTCGTTCTCAACTATGAATTTGCTCCTATTGAAGGACACCTTTGTCCTCATTAGCCCCTTCCAAAAAGGAGAGTCAGTCGGTTGTGCCGTCAGTTGTGCCAGAGTTTTGGAATGTAAGTTTTTATTATGCAACAAATGTAACCATACCCCATCCCTCTACCGCCAATCTATAGAACCATTTGCTAAGTAAGAACTTATTTTTCACTTCTAGATTTTCAATTTCCAAACCACCTTGGTCCTTTGGTCTACAGATAATGTTCCATTTGGACAACCTATATTTCATTCTGTTTTCATCAATTTGCCAGAAAAGGCGAGATCGATGGAAATCGAACCTTTTCCCACTAGTAGAAAAAGGGCCTAATGTGAAGCACATTAGTCCCGGTTTGTAACTGAACCGGCACTAATGGTACCGGTTCCAACGGCTAGGCGGGTGGCGCTCATTAGTACCGGTTCGTGCCACGAACCGGTACTAAAGAGGTGGTGGCAGGCTGTTGTCAGGCTGGGACCCCACCAGCACCTTTAGTACCGGTTCATGCCACGAACCGGGACTAGAGATGCACCATCCTATATAAACCCCTTCGTCGAGTCCGAGCGCTCTATTCTTCCCCTTTCCTCTCCTCTGTTTTCTTCCTCTTCCTCTCGAGCTCATACTCCATTTTTGCCAAAATTTGTGAAGATTTGAAGGCACCCCATCCATCCAAGTGATCACAAAGGTTAGCAACTTTGTCCTTTCATCTCTTATTGCTAGATTAGCTCTTGCAATGCTCTATAAGTATAGTGATTTGTGGGTTTTATTTTGGGAGGAATTATATATGGTAGTATTGGATTTATATGCAATTTGACGTCAAAATAACTCTTAATTTGCATATGTAGGTGTGGTTTACTTAGTGCCTTCCCGTCTCCGTCCTAACCACCGTCGATCGCCCGCACCGTCCCGTCGCCGGCACCACCTTGTGGTGAGCCTCTTGTTCTTATCTTTTTTATATAAAAAAAATCATGTTTGTGTGATTTAGATATATAGTTACTTGTATAATTATCTTACACGTACGTTGTTTGTTATACATAGTGCCATGGTTTTGATATCCGTCCCCATCGGCCCTCGTCCGGGTTATGATTCGGATGTGGTATATTCTCTTTTATAACTATTTGTTGCATTTCGTGTTTATGACAAATTATGCCCATCAAGTTGACATAGATATTTTTATCTAGGAGGTATGTGAAACGAAAATTCCAACCGACCCTATTGTCGAGAGGTTAAATTTAGTTGAAAGAGAAAACGAGTATTTGAAAGAAAAATTGAAAAGAATTGAGGGGGAGAAGATGGAATTGGAGTTGCATGTTGCCGATGTCGTCGATGATCACAAGATCAAGATGGAGAAAATGTGCTTGAAGATTAGAAAGATTAGAAAATATGCCATTGATAGTGAGGCTTGGTATCATTATGCTGTTGGATCAATTGTTACCTTAGTTGCGATCTTGATCGCATTTGTTGTTGCATTTAAATGCTTTAGCTAGAGAGTTATTTGTATGTTTATTTTATGAGAATAAGTGTTGTATGAACTTGTATTAATTTGGTCTATTCGGTGCTGTGTAATGAAGATGAGCCGGCAATGGATGTACGATGACCGATGCTCTCCCCAGTTCGTTAATGACATGCAAACTTTTCTGCTTGCGGCTGAGGCAAACAAGCGGGCGGATGGTTTTATGTCTTGTCCATGTACTGGCTGTAAGAATGATCGGAGTTACTCTAAGTCAAAAAACATTCACGTTGACCTGTTTGAGGCCGGTTTCATGCCCCACTATAATGTTTGGACCAAGCACGAAGAAAGAGGGGTTATGATGGAAGACAATAAAGAAGAAGAGGACGACGACAGCTATCCTGGCCATGGGTTCCCTGAATACGATGGTACAATAATGGGGGAAGAAGCTGAGCCGGCAATGCGGGAAGAAGCTGAAGAAGAGGCATCAGATGAGACCGCTGATGATCTAGGTCGGGCCATTGCCGATGCAAAGAGAAACTGCGCAAGTGAAAAGGAGAAGAAGAAGTTGCAGCACATGTTAGAGAATCACAAGAAATTGTTGTACCCGAATTGCGAAGCTGACAAGAAAAAGCTGGGCACCACACTGGAATTGCGGCAATGGAAGGCAGACAATGGTGTATCCGACAAGGGATTTGGAAAGTTGCTGATAATGTTAAAGAAGATGCTTCCAAAGGACAATGAATTGCCCGAGAGTACGTACGAAGCAAAGAAGGATGTCTGCCCTCTAGGATTAGAGGTGCAGAAGATACATGCATGCCCTAATGACTGCATCCTCTACCGTAGTGAGTACGAGGACTTGAACGCGTGCCCGGTATGCGGTGCATTGCGCTATAAGATCAGCCGCGATGACGCTGGTGATGTTGAGGGCGAGCGCCCCGGGAAGAAGATTCCTGCCAAGGTGATGTGGTATGCTCATATAATACCACGGTTGAAACGTTTGTTCTAAAACAAAGAGCATGCCAAGTTGATGCGATGGCACAGAGAAGACCGTAAGAAAGACGGGAAGTTGAGAGTACCCGCTGACGGGTTGCAATGGAGAAAAATCGAGAGAAAGTACTGGGAGGACTTTGCAGGTGACGCAAGGAACGTATGGTTTGGTCTAAGTGCAGATGGCATTAATCCTTTTGGGGAGCAGAGCAGCAATCATAGCACCTGGCCTGTGACTCTATGTATGTATAACCTTCCTCCCTGGGTGTGCATGAAGCGGAAGTTCATTATGATGCCAGTGCTCATCCAAGGCCCTAAGCAACCCGGCAACGACATTGATGTGTACCTAAGGCCATTAGTTGAAGAACTCTTACAGTTGTGGAATGGAAAAGGTGTACGTGCGTGTGATGAGCACAAACAGGAAGAATTTGACCTACATGCGTTGCTGTTTGTGACCATCAATGATTGGCCTGCTCTCAGTAACCTTTCAGGACAGACAAACAAGGAATACCGCGCATGCACGCACTGTTTGGATGATACCGACAGTATATATTTGGATAATTGTAAGAAGAATGTGTACCTGGGACATCGTCGATTTCTTCCGAGCAGGCATCCCGTAAGAAAGAAAGGCAAGCATTTCAAAGGTGAGGCGGGTCACCGGACGAAGCCTCGCCACCGTACTGGTGATGATGTACATGATATGGTCAAGGATTTGAAGGTAATCTTGGGAAAGGGTCCTAGCGGACAATCTGTTCTGAATGACGCTGACGGACGTGCACCCATGTGGAAGAAGAAACCTATATTTTGGGACCTGCCCTATTGGAAAGACCTAGAGGTCCGCTCTGCAATCGACGTGATGCACGTGACGAAGAATCTTTGCGTGACCCTACTTGGCTTCTTGGGCGTGTATGGGAAGACGAAAGATACACCGGAGGCACGGGAGGACCAGCAACGTATGCACGGAAAAGACGGCATACATCAGGGTCATGCCAGCTACGCTCTTACCAAAGAAGAGAAGGAAATCTTCTTTGAATGCCTGCTCAGTATGAAGGTACCGTCTGGCTTCTCGTCGAATATAAAGGGAATAATAAATATGGCAGAGAAAAAGTTCCAGAACCTAAAGTCTCATGACTGCCACGTGATTATGACGCAACTGCTTCCGGTTGCATTGAGGGGGCTTCTACCCGAAAAAGTTCGATTAGCCATTGTGAAGCTATGTGCATTCCTCAATGCAATCTCTCAGAAGGTAATTGATCAAGAAATCATACCAAGGTTAGAGAATGATTTGGTGCAATGTCTTGTCAGTTTCGAGTTGGTGTTCCCACCATCGTTCTTCAACATCATGACGCACGTCATAGTTCACCTATGCGAAGAGATTAACGTTCTGGGTCCTGTATTTTTACACAATATGTTCCCCTTTGAGAGGTTCATGGGAGTCTTAAAGAAATATGTTCATAATCGTGCTAGGCCAGAAGGAAGCATCTCCAAGGGCCATGAAAATGAGGAGGTCATTGAGTTTTGTATTGACTTTATTCCTGACCTTAAGCCGATTGGTGTTCCTGAATCGCGGCATAAGGGCAGACTGGGTGGAAATGGCACGCTAGGGCCGGAACAAATAATATGTATGGACGGGCATTCCCTCACTCAAGCACACTACACAGTTCTACAAAATTTCGCCTTGGTCGCTCCGTATATGGAGGAACACAAGAATATTCTACGCTCCAAACACCCGGAGCAGTCTGACGACTGGATTACACGTGAACAAACGGGGACTTTTGCCGGTTGGTTGCAGACACATGCCATGCATGACACCGCTGTTGAAGATGACCTATACTTGCTGTCCCAGTTACCATCTTCGAATATAATGACTTTCAAAGGGTACGAGATAAATGGGAATGAATTTTACACGATCGCCCAAGATAAGAAGAGCACCAACCAAAACAGTGGTGTCCGCTTTGATGCAGCAACCAAGAGGGGAAAGGACACATATTATGGTTACATAGAGGAGATATGGGAACTTGACTATGGACGTGGTTTGAAGGTCCCTTTGTTTCGGTGCAAATGGGTCAATATGACACGAGGCGGGGTAACGGAAGACCCGCAATACGGAATGACAACAGTGGATCTCAACAATCTTGCGTACACAGACGAACCATTCGTCCTAGCCAATGATATGGCGCAGGTTTTCTATGTGAAGGACATGTCTACCAGGCCGAGAAAAAGAAAAGATAAAGAAGCGAATACATCATACGATGAGCCAAAGCGCCACATAGTTCTTTCAGGGAAAAGAAACATCGTGGGAGTGGATGACAAGACAGACATGTCAGAAGATTATGAAAAGTTTGATGAAATTGCTCCCTTCACAGTGAATATTGAACCCTTTCTGACATCATTTGCTACTTTTCATGCATTTATTGATTTTTTTGAGTTAAATGACCCTGAAATTGAAAAGCACTACAAATGAACTCTGAAAAGGTTGAAAGTTGGCATGGTATCATCATTTCACCCACATAGCATGTGCAAAAAAGTAGAGAGGGTTACGGCAAAAACTGAATGCACTTCGTGTACAAAATGGACAATCTCTTTCGAAGTCTCAGGATTTCGGACGAAAACTCAGCTGTTACAAAGGCATTTCATTTTTTTAAATAAACTAAGTATTACCAAATTGAATATAATGATAAAACACACTAATATTAAACATAAGAAAAAAGAATCACTGGAAAATCTATTTTTAAAGTAAAGTTATTCACAAACTAGTGATTCACACAAATTTCAAATAATTCAAATTTGAAAACTACTGGCACTAACAGAAAGTTTGTAATTTTTTGTACCTAAAGCAAAAATATTCACAAAGAAACTCTAAATACAGCAAAAAACAAATCACAAATAAATAAAAGAAAATAAAAAAAGCAGAAAAAAAAACAAAATAAAAAAAAGCCCGCCTACTGGGCCACAGCGGCCTGCATACGAGTAGAAACCCAACCTGTAGTTGGGCCAGGATGCAGGCCCGCAAGGCCCAATAAGCCCACAGCGCAGCAGTTTAGGCCCAGAAGCCTGCTTTGGAGAGGAGCTCGAAGGAGCAGCCGCGGCTGGGTTTATAAACCAGTGCGGCTGCCCTTCGCTCGGTGAGGTGGGACTAAACTTTGTGCACCATGGGTGGCAGCGCACCCACTTTAGTACCGGGTCGTGGCTCCAACCGGTACTAAAGGGGGGTCTTTAGTACCGGTTGTAGCCACGACCCGGTACTAAAGGTGGTCGCTTCCCGCCACTTACCCTGGCCAAATTTGACCTTTAGTACCGGTTGGTGGCTCCAACCGGTACTAAAGGTCCGTCCTATATATACAACACTTACGAAAATTTCACTTTCTTCTTCTCTGTTCGTCTCCTCTGCTTCTTCGATCGACAGCGCCGCCGCCGCCCGTCGCCGCCCCCGTCGCGCGCCGTCCTCGACGCCGTCGCCGCCCCCGTCCCCGTCGCCGCCCGACCCGTTCCCGTCGACTCGCGCGCCGCCCCCGTCGCCGGCCCGTCCCCGTCGCCGTCCCCATCGACTCGCCACACCAGCCCGTCGCCGCCCCCGTC